>JARHVA010005936.1:697500-1054396 GCA_037957365.1 Torreya grandis
ATTTTGACAATGAAGTCTACATGTTTTGAAACTTTAAAGGGGCATCTATATCCATAAAGTTGCAACAACTAGATGCAATAATTTTGATGGAGTGATGCCAAATATTGAAAGTTAATTTTATGATCTAAAGGATTAAATAAGTAAAATTTATGTTGTCTCCTGATTCTCATGAAGACCTACATGTTTCCCTTTCCTGAAGGTTGACCTACAGTGAGCCAAAAGTGGAATTTTGAAAAGGTGTTTTCCTTATAATTAACCTAGGTGCTTAGTAACATATAGAATGATATGAGAATTTTTAAAAATGGAAACAAAAAATGATAGGTTAGAGTATCAATTTTTTATTAGGAAAACACTTTTAGATGTCCCTGATTTGGACATGAGCACCTATAACCATTGTAATCATTGAGACAGAAAGTGATGTAAACAGTTTTCTATAATGACTTTATAGTATGAGATGAAATAAATAATAAAATAAAACATAAAAATTAACCCAAGGGAGAATCAGGATAGATCTATTAGACATGGTATCAAGTGTAAATTAGTCCTACACAAGATTTTCAAGCTAATATCCACAATCAGGTAGGGTAATATAGTCTTGATTGAGGGTAAGCATATGGGAGTATGTTTGATGTTGTAGATAATAAAGTAAATAAAAATTAATAAATTATAATGATCGTAAGGGAATCAAGGGGATTTTTATACCCTATTTTCAAGACCATCTAAGCAAACAAAACCTACAGGTCCTTTTCTAAGACACAAACATAGTCAAATGATAAACTCAGTTTTAAGAGTTCAATATATTGGGAGTGCATGGGAAACAAGAATTGGTGAAAATTATGAACCATCTCACAATGGTAAATTTTACATCTCAATGACCTTATATCAGGATCATAGATATAAACCCTTTCTAAAAGGCAATACACAGTCATTTTCTAACTATCATATACATAGTATTTGGTTAGAAGTTAGTTTTTAGTTTCTAGTACATGGGAGGGATCAAATAACCTAATAGAGATCTTGATTTTTTTATAGGTAATATATATGAATTTATTATGATCATAAAATAGTTACATTTTCCCAAGGAAATAAAGGAGTGCTCTCTATTTTCTCTCAAACAAATGGCACTCATTTATGAGCGAAGCTAGTAGAGTTTAAAGAATGAGGAAGAAATAAGAGACTAGGAGTTAGGGAGACATTTACAAGGATTTTTGTGAAGTTAAAATATACGTATGAAAATGTGGGATACCAAGTAAAGAAAGGATATTTGGAATGTAGAGTTCTAAACCTTTTAAGGTTGTAAAAAATACCATGAGACATGGTTATGCCTAAAGGCCAAACAAGAGATCAATTAAAATTTTAGAGTTAGGTGAAATTTATAATTTATTTTAACATGTATTTTTGAATATATTATATTTTTTTGATCTATTTGGAGTGAAGGAAATCCATTTGAAGTCACTTGGAGCTCTAGGGTGCAGTCAGGCCTACTAGACATGTTTAGGCCTAAAAGACCAAATGTGAAACCAACATTACTTCCAGCTCTAGGAGTGGATTAAAATTTTTCAAGACATGTTTTTGAGGTCAATAAAATTATTTTCAAATCTAAAATATTAAAATGAAACCCTAAGAAATCCATTTTGGCTCAAAATTAACTCAAACCTATAAGAAAAGAGGAAAATAAGCTCAATAGAAGAGGTTCAAGTGCTCATATCTTTCATAAGGAATTTCATGGATGCCATAGGTGTTTTTGAAAGTTATTAGGGGTCCTAAAAACAACATTAGTTTAATTTATTTACAAATTTGATGTTATAAATTTATGAACAAACCTTAAGAGGTCAAATAGGTCTAAAACCCTTCAAAACCCTTGTAAGTGACCAATTTGTGAAAATGGAGTTGGAAATATAATATAGTGGCATATTTTTATCATTTAATTGATTTAATATTGTATATGACTCACTAAATATTAATCTCATGATTTTTAGTTGTACGGACTTGTATGGATGGGGTGAGAAACAAGCTATTTTTTTACCATTTTATGTGTTTTGTAGGCTACAAGAGGAATTTGAAGATGAAATAAATTTTGGAGGGAATATTATGAATTTTTTAACTCTATATTATCATTTATTTCCAATAAAAAAACTCCTAAGTTTTCAAACTAGGTACTTCATCTCAACCAGTCAAAACTGGCCTAATAAATAAGCTAGTGAGAATGGTGGAAAACTTAAAGTGGGGTGATTTTAAGGTGTTAATAATGACTCTAATCTCATGGAGGGTCCTAAAAAATGTCAAAAACTCCCTCCCATATATTTTCATGATAAATTATTTCCTTTTTTGAATCCAAGTGTGTAGGGTGCATGAAAGGAAGAATTTTCTAGACTGCAGATGATTATAGCTCTTTTCCAAATGATTCCAGAGGACCAAGCATGAAACCAATTAATTTAGAGGTATGTTTAAAACATATAAATTTCATTAATATTACTAATAAATTATGAGGCATTAAAATAGGGCCAATCATGATGGTACTTTTTTTGAGCCAGAATGAGGAGTTTAATGCCACTTTTCATGAAGTTTATGTATTGAATTGACACTTGTTCTTATTGACCTTAAATGGTTCATCCAATATCCTATTATCATTAATAATTAATTTATTCTCTTATCTTTACAAGTGTCCTTGTGACTCTTGGACTTATCTCTGTCTCAAGTGCTATAAGAGCTAGCCATTTTGGCTATTGTAACTAATAGTAAAAAATCAAATTAGGTTGAATCTTGTGTTCAATGAGTGCAGGCACAAAAGTATTTTATTAATTAAAAAAAATGCAAGTACATATGAATTGTGTCTTTACTCCATTTACCCTTTCAAAAATACAAACATTTATTTTATAAGTTTTACCCATGACCAGTAAAACCAACTAACTTCCCATAACCAACTATCTATGAGAATTTAACCAATAAGGAATTTATATTATTAACTTAAAAAAATATACATAAATATAACTTAATTATTTATGGGGGTGTCTTTTATAAAATATGCATGCCCCATTTACATTTATTAATACATTCTAACATACCAAAATCTTAAGTTAAGTTAAGAATTTAGAACGAGTCTTAACAAACCCCCTATGATCCAAAGTCAGTTCTTTGGAAACATACAAAGCATTTTTCTAAATTTTTCAAATTTTATCCTATCAAGGGTTTTTGTGAAAATATCATCTATCTAATAATTAATTCTTAGACATTTTGATTATGCTCTGATTGTCAATGTATAACTATGTAGGAGCAATCTAAGAAACCTAAAGATCTTCAAGAATATGTCATAAGTAAACAATTTACTTATAATCATCCCATGTTGTGATGTATGTTGATTATGCTAATGAATTTTCCAATATATCATGCTTCTTACAACACCAAGCAATGGCATCCAACCCAATATACATAGTATATCCTATTGTGGACAATCTGTCATCCACACATTTATTAGAATCTACATCACAATACCCTATAAGTTTGAAGTTCTTATTGTGATGGTACTCAATTCCATATGTTTTTTCTTTGAAGGTAACAAAGTAATAATTTTTTTACATGCCAATGAATTCCTCTAGGTTCATGCATAAACCTAGATAAAATTCTAACTGAAAATGATATATCAACCTAGGTAGTCATCAACTATATCAAACCTTCCACTAACTATCTATATTTACTGCCATCAAAAAAGGCACTGCCATCATCCTTAAATACTTTCAAGTTAATTTCCATGGGAGTGATCGAAGGTTTGAAATCACTCATGCCAAACCTATCTAATAACTTAGAAATATACTTATTTTGTGAAATGAAAATATTATGCTCTTTTTTAGGTACTTCTATGCCAAGATAGTAGTGAATAATTCCAAGATATATCATCTCAAACCCATATTTTAATTCCTTCTTCATAGACTTGTTATGGTTTTCACCATTGATTGTGATAAACAAGTCATTGACATAGAGAACAAGAATTACCAATTTATTACCCTACACTCAAAAATAGAGAGTATCATCAAAAGCCAATTATCTTCAAGTATGAATCTATTTTCTCATACCAATCCCTAGGTGCCTATTTGAGCCCATAAAAATCTTTTATCAATTTACACACTTTGTGTTCTTCACCCACTTTCTCAAAACCTTGAGGTTGTTTCATATATACTTATTACTATAAATTACCATTCAAAAAAAGAAATTTTAACATCCATTTTATGTACTTTCCAACCATTCTATGTTGCTAAGGTAAGTAACATACAAATTGTGTGCCATTTGGTAGTTGTTGTAAATGTTTCCTCATATTCGATACCTTCTTGTTGCACATATCCTTTTGAAACAAGTCTTGCCTTATGTTTATCAATAGATCCATCTAATTTATACTTAGTCATATAAACCCATTTGCATCCTATGGGTTTATTATGTGGAGGAGGATTAACCAAAACCTAAGTATTATTTTTAAGTATTGCATCATACTCAATTTTCATTGCATGTTGCCAAACATATTTAGTGGAAGCTTCCTCAAAAGTACATGGCTCAATGGAAGAATTAGTAACCATTGCATATTTCAAATATTTAAAATAACTTTTGGGATCTATTAAACCAACTTCATCTGATTTCAAGTTAGAAAAATTACTTTGAGCCCATTTTTGATACTTATTCAAATTAATAAAATTAGGAACACTAGAGTTCTCATCATGTGCACCATTTAAAAGAAGATTTAAATAATTTTCAGCATTTTCCAAGTCATCAACTTGTGAACTAGTAGATTAAGGAGAGGAAAGTGTTAGTCTCATACCATAACCTTGAATAATTGCCTTCATTATTTAATACCTTATCACATTTTGTAATTTTACTCTCTAACCTATCAAATTGAGAATAAATCTCTATAGTGTTCATAATACCAAATTCATCAAATACTACATCCTAATTCACTATGAATTTGCATGTATCTTGTGCAAACAAATGATACCCCTTTTTATTTTTTGAATATCCAAGAAAGATGCATTTTCAACTTCATAGTTCCAAATTAGTTATATGTTTATTGGGAACTAAAGAAAAACAAAGTCATCCAAAAAATTTGAGGTGTCTAACTTTTGGTTTAAACCCATACCAAGCTGCATATGGAGTTTATCCCAAAAGTGTAGCTGTGGGGGATTTATTTCTCAAATACACTATAATACTAATTGATTTTACCCAAAACTTATCATCAAGCTATTTATAGTGCAACATGGCTCGTGCTATGCTTTTTAAAGTTCTATTCATTCATTCATTCATTCATTCATATACTCTATTCTTCTATGGAGTGTAAGCATTATTTTATTGTCGATGAATGCCACATTCTTAACAATAATCTAAAAAATCATTCAATGTATGATCAAAACCATTGTTTGAACAAAGAGTGGATAAGTGTGAACCTTTTTATTTTTCAACTAAATGCAACCAATAAAAAAACTTAGTGAAAGATTCTAATTTGTTTTCATGAAAAAAACCCAAGTCATCATAGAAAAATCATCAATAAATAACACAAAATATCTACACCCTCCAATGGATGACTTTTTCATGTCACATACATCTCTATGAACTAACTAAAAAATTTTGGTATCTCTCCATAAATATTTCTTAGGAAAATTTTCCTAATTTTCTTTTCCCAAAACACATGATTCACAAAGGATATTATCTTTGTGAAAAGTGGGCAACCCACTCACCATACCATATCTCTGAAAGTCCTGTAAAGAGTGAATATTCAAATGTCCATAGTAGAGATGCCACAACCACTATGTAGACATAGTACCTATACCTATTTCAAAAAATTCCATAAATTCCACTATGGGAGGAAACACTTTATAGTACAATCTAACCAAATTTTCATCATTATATCTTGTATACATGGTTTTTTAACCATCCTTAACTGAATTGATATAGATGAGCCCATTTCCAAGCACAAGTTGATAACCTTTATTTTGAATAGTTTCTAAGGAAAGAAGTTTTTTATTTAATGTGGGAACATACCAAACATTCTCTAAGTATTTTATAGAACCATTAGAAAGAATAATCTAAATAGACCTAAGTCCTAGTGGAGTATGCATAGACTTATTTTCCAAAGCAACTGGAGAGAGAGAAGCTTCTTTGAAAGTCCAAAATAAGTCTCTCTTAAACTTCATGTGTTTTTTTTCTCTTGTATATAAAACCCATACATATTTGAGCTCATCTCTAGTCTCATATTCCATATAATAATGTGCCCTAAAGTATTGAATGCATATTCATGAGCAACGTTGCTAGACTCATCATAGTTATGGTTAACATATTGAGTAGAGTTAGACTTAGTCACTTTTTGTGGCCTCTAAATTTTATCAAAAGGAATCCTACACTGAGAGGCAATTTGACCAAATCTCCCACATCTATGACATTGAATGTTTGATCTACCTTGACCTCTACCTCTATAAGAGTTGTGACCATGTCCTCTATCACACATCTCATTTGAATGAGAATGGATAAATTGTTGTTGATTTGAATAACCTATAACTCATTTTTGATAGATTCCTCTTATAACCTCAACCCCCTCTCTAATTGTTCCCTGTATTATTTTGTTGACTAGAAGAATATGAATTAGACTTAGACTCTAAAACATGGGCTTCCTTAATTTTCTTAGATTTACTAGGTAGAGAGAGGTAATGTTTAATAAGCAACTCAACCAATTTATCAAAAGTGATTCTTGTGATCTTGTTAGAGACATGAAACATTTATAAAAAGTTCCTATAGGACCTAGGTAATCCTTTCAATGCAACATTAACTATAAGATCATCATCAATTTTTCTAAACATAGCCTTAGTGTACTTAGTAGCAATATTTTTCAACTTAGACACGTATTCTCCTATATCCCCATCTTCCTCTAATGACAAATTAAACAACTACATATGAATCCCTATCTTCTTATGCTTAGGTTTCTTATCATACAAAGTAGATAAGGTTTTCCATGAAATGTAACTATGATGAGAATTTTCAATATGTAACTATATCTAGTACAACACTTGATCAAAGATAGGTCTTTAGAACCAATTAGATTAAAAACATCAATTTTAGTCTATTTGATCAGAAATATGGGATTTTCATTCTTAACAATATCCCATAACTCATTAAGAACTAATGTAGCTTCCATCAAAAATTTCTAATCTAAATAATTACAAATCATTAATCTATCACCATCTAAAAGAAAATTTTGAATCTTTGGAATCTTAAATGAAATGCAAGTGTGACATGGAAAAGTAAGTGTGATAAAATGCAAAATAAATGAAATAAGGTAAAGAAACACCACACTCATTGCATAAGACATTTCTTCTACAGGGTTTTGCACTTAACCTACATGTAGAGAGAAAAATATATTTTTGATGGGGTTTTCACTTAACCACACCAAAAAAAAAAAATTAAAAAAATTATACCCTTATTTATCCAAAATATAACCTTATTTCACCAAAAGTAAAAAGTATACAGTTCTATTACATTTTTTTGAGTAGTTTTCATATTTTTACCATCATATATGCTTTTTAAAACTTACAAATCATATAAAAAACATGAAAAGAAATTCTTTTAAAAAAGCATATACCAAATTTAAAAAGACTCTTCTAAAAGGAAGATTGGAACCCTTGACCTTTCCATTTCAAAGTATTTCATAAAAATAGCCCATCCACTTGCTCTAAGAGCATTTTACAAGTCTTAAACATAGAAATTTATGTATGAACCTGATTTTTTTTGTGTGTGGAATAAAAAAATACATGGGCATGGAAATAATTCATCTGTGAATGAAAAACTTGGTAAATTTTTGTAAACTTAGACTTGACATCACTGGGACCCACCAAAAGCATAATGTTTTTGCAAAGACTATGTAAAAACTTAACAAAAAATCAAATTTTTAATTTTTCTAAAGCTTCCATACCATAGGGATGCTATGGCTAGTCTGTAACTTTCCTAAAACTCATCTACCTTTCTCCTGGGTCATACAAATATGAATAGGGTAGTACATCTCAAAAAAACAACTGTTAGAGACTGTTTATGAATAATTTGATCAAATGGATTTTTTGAGGAGCCTAGGCATTGGAAGGGCTGTATAAGTATAGAAATAAGCTGTACTACTCAAAAAATTGGTCTAATTTCATCTTATATGCATTTTATAATGATTTTTTGCATTTAAAGATTGATTTTTTAGATTTAAAAACTAAGAAAATTGAACCAAAAAAGAATAGAACCCATAATTCTCATGTACAAAGGTTTTTAAAATGCAATAATCTATACAAATGGTATTTTTGTAGATTTAGGGTTTGAAAAACTAGTTTGGGGGTCTAAAGTCCAATCTTCAAATTGCAAAAAAATGGAGTCTATGAGCTATGGAGATTAAACAAAGGAGAGAATGCCATACAAAAAAGAAACACATTCTATTTCTCAAAAAAAATTTAGAATTTAGAAAAAATTAATGTTAAATTATTTTAAATACTAAAATATTTTAATATTTTTTCAAAAATTTCAACATTAGGCAAAGTCTGGGAAGGCTAGACACAAAATTAATAAAAGACATACCATACACCATCCATGCAAACTTCTCATGAGATTTATTTTTCACATGAATCAAATTTTCACCTTGCTTTTCATCCTGAGTTCACCATGCTCCTCATATTTAGTATGATCCCAAAAAATATGCTATGATACCACTGATAGTAAAAAATTGAATTAAGTTGAATCTTGTGCCCACTGAGTATAGGTCTACAAGTATTTTATTAATTAAAAAAAACATAGGTACATATAAAGGGTGCCATTACTCCATTTATGCTTTTAGAAAGATAAACATCTATTTTATAAGTTTTACCCATGATTGGTAAAACCAACTAAATTCCCATAACCAATTATCTATGATAATTCAACCCATAAGGAAGTTATATTATTAACTTAAACAACTCTACATAAATCTAACTAAATTATTTATGGGGGTGTATTTTATAAAATATGTATGTCCCATTTACATTTATTAATATATTCTAACATACCAAAATCCTAAGCTAAGTTAAGACTTTGGAACAAGTCCTAATAGTAACTTATGCTCCACCTAAGTATGGTGAAGCCCTATGCATTTGCATACCATTTGATCAATAATAATACTAATTTTTACCTTTTCATGACAATTATTAGTGTGTTTTACTTGAATTTTAGATCTTTCTTAGTGAATACGATGGATTCATTAGCATGTTGTCTCATTCTTACATCTTATTTATAGTTGAAAATATTCTTGTAGGGCATGTGAAGTGTTATAATAAATTTCAAGGGTTGAGTGAGTTATTCTATTCATTATTTCCCTCATAGGCCTCTTGTTTCATCCTCCTAGCTTTTCACATTCATCCATATCCTCATAATGTAACATTGATGTGAGAAGATGTAGACTAAAGAAGCGTATGTTCAGTTTGTACTTTTTTCTCATGTGTAACATGTTATTTATTGAAAGTCATCAATCTATTTATTGTATCACCTCCCTTAGGATATCTTGTTTCCAATTATCTCTCTCCCTTTTCACCCTCAAATTTTAGGTGTAGTTGCAATCCAAAGTGTTACATCAAGGAAAATAGCCCTATCTATAGATACACCTCATCCTTACGATACCCACAAGCCTAAAGGTGTTTTAATTGTGCCACTTGGATGAGGAGAGCTTAGGCATATCCTAAAAGCATGAAAATACAAATTAAAACACTATGTACAAGGAGGTAAGAACCATACTAACCAATGAATATCATAGGAGACTTAGTATCACTATGACCTATGTTAAATAAGGGAAATATGTGTAGACACCAATATCATGTCAACCCCCCGCTTCATCCCTTTCTAAATGTTAACACTCCTAACCCACACTTAAACCCCTTTCACCTTGGACACCTCACCTAGACACCTCACCTAGACACCTCGCCTAGACACCTTACCCTAAGACCATTTCTTACCCTATGAGTCACCCTGAGATTAGGTCATCTAAATCCTAACTACCCATGAACTATTCTCACTCCATCCTAACCTCCTAACTAACTCCCGTTCCTCATAAGCCCATGTTTTGACCATTCTCCAATGGAAAAATCACTTCGCAGGTGGAGAAATGGGCAAAGGGCTAAAAATAGCCCTTTTACCTATTCTCTCTCCATCAACATCGGTCAACTATCGGCTAACATCGATCAACTGTGGCTGACACTGGAAGGATCACTAACATCAATTACATAAGCCAAGCTCTAAACATTGAGCTGCCCCCCCAGCTTCTTCCATATTAATGCGCACACTCTGATCTCAAGCATCAGAACTCAACTATCATTCTCCTGGCTATCAAAGCTCTACACAAGTCATTCCAGAGACTAGATTGAAACATTGTATGAGGACCTCAACATTAGCCACAATGGGAATAAGCATCCTAACACCTTTGGTTCTTCATGTAATAGAGCTAAATATTCTACTTCTGATTTCAATATTTTAAAACACATTGGTAATTAGTTCCCATTTGGTATTTTTAAATACTGTCAAGAGACTTGACTTCCTCCATGGAGAGGCTAAAAGGCCTTCTTCTTATTCTTATCCTCTTCTTACACCTATCCTCTACCTCAACCCTTCTTCAGACCTTATTCACCTTCTCACAACCCTACAAAAACCTCTTAATTCCTAGAAACTCTTCTATCCATCACAAAAATATTCCAAAACCCGTCCAAGGCCTACTGCCCCTTTTGACATCAGCAACATAATCGACGTCGACGACTATATTCCTGACTAAAAAACCAAAAAACCTATCCAAATAGCCCATAGACCAGACAAAACCTTCATCCAGCATTTTATAACATTCTAAGACTGCAGAGAATAGGTATGCGCTATCTCTTTTTCTCTTTCTTAGTCTTTTATCATTTCTTTTTATACAAAACTCTTTTCTTTAAATAGTGGACTATCATCCCTCAAGGAGATTTATGCTTCTAGGACCGAGTGTGTAGCTTGGCAGTCCACCATATCCCCCTCTAACATTTTCCTTATTTGAGTTTCTTTCTTACTATAAGTGTTTCCTCCATAGCCAAAGAGGAGCTCCCACAATGCTTGGATACGGTGTGCACTTAATCTAGGTAATGTAAAACCCAAGACGTTCTTAACCTTAGTTTCTTCTTTCTTCTGAATTTAATTAGTGAAAAATATAGAGAAACATTCTGGCACGCTCGATGGGACCCCTAGATTTTTCCTTGGGTTCATTATTCTTCTTTTAAAAATCAAACTTTCATATAGATGCATTAGAAAAATATTCTCTTCTTGCTTCCCCTCTTCTATCTTTGTTTCAAAAGGAAATCATAAGCATAAGTTAAAAAGAACATCTCTTTTTCTTCTTGTTACTCCTTCCATGCATCATAGAGTAGTGAAAAAATCATACTCTTTACTTATTCTCCATTTGTTTGCATTTGAATAATATATTTCAATTTGGGTTAAAAACTACTACATTTCATTCTTTCTTGGATGCATACTTATCCCACTTAGTAATTAAAGAATTATGAATAAATTGTAGTGCACAAATGTTACACAACCAAACCACAATCACTTCAAATTAAACACATAAACTTACTTGAGACAAGGCCCGTCTAGGATTTCATCACCTAACAGATACCTTACCCCACCTAGCGATCCTACTTGGATTTCACCACAAAGAGGAGGACCCACTCTATTCTCTGGCAGAGTATAAACTATAAGGAAGGTATATTTTAGCTAAGCGGCCCAGCTCGGCTCTAGGTTTGTGAAGTGAAGGGAGAAAGCCCCAGCACTAGGCCATGTACTGACCCTAACACAGATATTTTTGAGCACCATAACACAACTTGAAACCAGCCATAGACTCCCTCTCTAGGACCTATTCTACAAGCCCAACTCCCAACACATTCTCTTAAGGCATAAGCCACCACGACTTTAAAACTCATTCCTAGGAATTTAACATTTTGGAGGTTGCTTGCCTAATCATGTATTCTTCTATTTATATCTGATTGTTTGAGCTGGTAAGGTCGTATCATTTTGAAGTCTAAAAACAACTTAGAATATCTTCTTCTAAAAATTGTCAATTTTTTGTGTTTCTAGAATTACACAGAAACTGACATCCATTTGTCCACCGACGTCAGCAACATTTTCTAATCGATATCGGTTAAATAATAGACATCGATCACTGTCAATAAATTTTCTTTCCAAACAACAAGCTTAAAACCCAAATTTCTTGTTGTTAAACACAAATTCTAGTTTTCTGAAACTAAAACACATAGTTTTTGGAACCTGAACCCCTTTCACTTTGGATGGTTTTGACATGCAATCAAGCCAAATCTCTTGTTGACCACATGAGTCAATAGCCACGCCCACCTTTTCCCTTCATGCCAAGTCATCTAATGGAGTATACTTCAGACACTGAGCATACTCCTATCCAACCTACCCCTGATTGACCTCTTATTATTCTTGAAGGGGATCAAGAATTTGAGAGATTCCTTGACCACAACGTCAAAGCTCTCCAACACTATCTCGCTAGAATCCAAATGTGAGATCCTTTAAGTAATCCTATTTATGGGATGCCAACTTCTTTAGTTGAAGTGGCAATGATATCAACAACATCTGCTACCCAACCTATGGTCACTCAGGCCACTACCCCAACCAATAACCCAATCATGGCCAATGTTCAAGATTTGGCCTCTCCTTCCATCCTTTTTGGCCTTACCTCCATTGGGGTTTTTGTACCCCCTCAACCACAAATAATTCAACCAAGTTCGACACCTTTCCAGAACTTGATTGTCTCTATCCCATCCACTCTTATGCCCATAAACACAAGAGTGACCAGTTATCCTTTAACTAGTGTCACCGCCATTCAACCACTCTTGGTAGCATCTATTCAAGTTATGCCCTCCAACTTTGTGGCACAAGCCCCCATGGCCTTAACATCAGCCCCTATGACAAACTATCAGTATGTTGCACCTACACAAATGCAACCAAGTACGTCATATGCCCCTCCCAATGCCTTCTAAATACCCTATAACTTAGGGGGTGCCCCTCATGCCAATCCATCTACCGATCTAATTAAGATGCTAATGGATAAGATGTCCAACCTTGAGACATCTATTTCAGGTTTGAGGAGTGTTCTTTCATATGAAAAAATCTACAATGAACCTATCCACCCTTTAGTTCCTATTCAACCATACCCCAGCCAGTGGGAACTCCCAAAATTTACTCACTTTCAGGGTAAAGAGGATCCACAACAACATTTGTGAGTGTTTAGAAATGCTTGCTACCTCATAGTGCACAATGATGCGTTATTACTTCACAGATTCCCCATGTCACTTTTTGGTGCTGCCCTTGACTAGTATAGCTCCATTACCAATCATTCTCTCTTCACCTTCACTCAACTCACTCAGCTATTCCTCGATCATTTCTCAATAAACATCACCAAGAAGGTCTCCATCATGGACCTTTATTCCATTAGACAATTTGAGGATGAGTCAATAGCTGACTTTGTCACCTGTTGAAGAGGTTTGATTAACCAGCTCTCTTTCTCACTACCTCAACCTGAGCTCATTGAACTCTTTTCAAGAGCATGTGTCAAGCACATCTCATCTACTCTATGGGTTTAAACTTTTTGCACATTTGATGAAGCTTTCACTATGGCCTGAAAGCTTGAACTCTGCATAGTTGAATAGGATAGGGTCAAATTATGTAGCAAAAATACAAACACAAAATCTAATGACCCTTTTTCTTCCAAATCTTCTTCTTCCCACTCCAAGTCTGAGGGATCAGTGAATGATGTGGTCCTTAAGTCATCATCTTCTACCATAGCCAACCAATCTGAGCCCTCTACTTCACAAAACATCACAAGACAATTCCAACAATGGTATGAATAGTGACGATACACTCCAATAAGAGAATTGTATGCTTCCATATTGGATAAACTAGTGAAGTAGGGAGTCCTCAACCTCCCTCAAATCCGACCACCTATCCAATTTGACCCTTCACAAGCCATCCCTGCATGGTATAGGTAAAATGACTTTTGTAACTATCATCGTGTCAAGGGTCATGACATGGATAATTGAAAAACCTTAAAAACATTATTCAAGACATGTTAGACAAAGGGGACCTTGTTTTGGATAACCCCAATGTGTCAGCCAACCAAAACCTAGATGTCTTAGGAAACCATTTCCTAACCATCCCCCAAGTCAAAACAATGTTCAAACCATGGCTGATGACCCTTAAGAACACAAAATATGCATGGTTAACATAGTCTTTCCTTTCATTCCTAACCAACCTCTCCCACAATCTGAAGAGATTAGTTAACCCATTTCTCCACCACAGGTAGAAGAGCCTATTTTACCCATACCACCCCCACACAATGAAGAGATCCCTTTGCCTCACCCTCTTCCTCATGTGGATGAACCTGTCTCACCTGTATTACCCCCACGACATCAAGTACCTCCTCTACCCATTATTTTATCTCGTGAAGAACCCATATTACCTATTCCTCTTGCCCCCACCTTCCCTCTTCTTCTACGATTGGAAGAAATTACCATTCATACCCCATGCCCTCATGTAGAAGGGGCCATAATCCCTCTACTTTACCCTTTAGAGGATCCTTCCTCTCCTATTTTTCCTCCACCAATGGAGGATAGTCCTCCATCAACCCCTCTTTCACACGTAGGATAGTCTACTTTGACCTCTCCCATATTGGAGGATGCTTTGATGGCACCAACACCAGGGGCCCTACCCTTATCCTTCTTATCACCGATAGAGGATCATGCTTTCCATGCTCCTAGACCACACATGGAAGGCATGATCATCCCTATGCTCTATCCTCTTAAAGAGCCAAATTCTCCAATCCCTTCTCTACTGAGAGAAGAACTTGCCACCTCACCCACTTTGGGCGAGGAAGATCCAGTGATGGTTCTCTCTCACCTTTGGCCCGTGATCATTGTGTCTAACACATTTCCACTCTCGTAATCACCCAAATCCTCCAAAGGACTGACTATAAGGACTTGCACAATGTCATCTAAAACCTTCTCTCGATTGGTAGAAAACTTAGGATTTCTCCATTCTAGGAAGCTAGAACATGAGGCACTATGGGAGAAACTTAAAGCTCCTTATCTTACACATCCCACTTTGCCTTATACAACCAACCTTTTTGTGATAATTTACCCTAAAGTCTCTGATGAGGAGCAGGTTTTCACTTCTAAATCATCAGAAGCTCAGCCTTCCACGTCTCAATCCAAACCCTCACAGGCATCCACCATGTTGAAACAGATTAAATCTCTTGGTGTTCACCCTATATCAAACCTCACTCACCCACAAGTGAAGGTAGATTTGAACCTTGCCCCACATAGTAATGGTCCTCACACCATACTAAACAAGGCTACTAAACCACATCAGTCTACTCCTCCTCCACCTTCACCATTGCCCTCTATCTTGGGTTCACATCCTTCCACTTTAATAAGAGTGCTCCCCATTCCAACACCTCATAAAGGCAAATTGCCTCCATTACTCCCTCTACCCATCAAAAGCATACCTCCTCCAAGAAATTTGACACCTCTCATCAAGAAAGTACCATCCACATGTGTGGCCACACCACCAACCAAAAAGGTGGTACAAAAAACTCCCCCTACAACTCCTAAATAGAAGTTGTCAACCTCTACTACAACAATGAGTGCAGACCCATTAATGGGTTCCTATGCTTCACTACTACACTGATTGTTGTAGTCTTCTAGCATCATTTTCCCACCCATTAAGCCATACCAACCTCTCAAATCAAAACCATCTTGGTTTGACGACACCCAAATCTATACATATCATCACACAACTGGGCATGATACTGAGCATTGTTGCACTCTAAAGGTTGTCATTCACCAACACCTAGAAAAGGACACCCTTCTCATTGAGGATTCTCTTGACCACCTTTTTGACAAAATACTAACACCATCCCATGCCTCCCAAACCTCCTCATGTGAATCAGGATCCCAACATGAGATTATGGTCCCTCTACCACCTTCTCCCCCTTTATTTGAAATCAACACTACTAATGTGACCACCAGGTCCCAAAACCTAAAGGATAAAGGAAAAGAGTAGGTTTATACTCCTTAGACATATCCATTTGCCAAGCCTTCTCAACCACCAAAACCCAAGATTTTTATCTTGGGCACATCTCAACCAACATCTTCAGGGGAAATTCCTCCTAACCTCTCTAGTCCACATGATGTTTTGTATAAACAAATTATTGACTACTTAACTTATTCTATCATTCCTCCTAACCTCTCTAGCAATGGATGGTGGGATTTTATCAAAAGTACTACTCGATACACCATGCTAAGGGGTCTTCTCTACAAACAATGTCTCGATGGCCTCCTTCTTTGATGCCTAACCATGACTGAGACATCTCATGCCATAAAATAGGTCCATGATGGGATTTGTGGAGGACATTTTAGTGGTAACTCAGTTGCAAAGCACATCCTCCACCTAGGCTATTATTGGCCCACTCTTAACCATGATTACAGTGACTATGTTCGGTGTTGTATCAAATGCCCGCAACATGCTAACCTACTTCACGTCCCTAGTCTTGCTACTCTTAATCATCTTCATATCTATCAAGATCGAATCAAATGTGCCTACAACAAAAATTTGAAAGAGTGAGGTTTCAAAATCAGAGATCTCATCCTTAAAGAAAACCAACATGTGACCAATATGGAAAGAAGCAAACGAGGCAAGTTTGCTCCTAATTGGCTTGGACCTTATATAATAATGCACAAGTATGGATCAGGAACTTATCATCTATCTTCTCTTGAAGGCTAGCCATAACTTGAGCCCCTTAATGCCTTGCATTCATGACCATTCTATTGTTAACCAAGTAATCATTCACTTGATGTTTAACTTGAGCTCATCCCTTAAGCAACCCCCATCATCCTCATTCCTATTCCTTTCAACCCTTTTCCCCTATAACAATTAGTTAACCCTTTTTTAAGCATTAATGCTTTTTCCTAATAAAATGGAAACCCCTAAACCTCTATAGTTTAGTCCATGACTAAAAGATCAGTTAATAAACAAAACATAAAACTGGGATGCCTAAGGTCATAAACTATAAATGTAGACTACTCCCTCGAAGGACAGCTGTGTTATTGTTGTAATTAGTAGAGTGCTCCCTTGAAGGATAGCTATTTAAATAAATCAAAACATATAAATAAAAAATAGACCACTCCCTCAAAGGATGGATATAAAATAGCACCCTCTTAGAAGCTTCTAGCATCGATCAGCTTCACATGACCGCAAAACAAAACAACATCCCCAAGTAGACTTCTCACATTTATCAGTCTACCAAAAAAAAGACTGACAAACTATTAAGTCATGGACTTGCCTATAGTCATTCTCAGGGTGACCTATAAAAGGGGAAAAGTTTTCCCTGCTAAAAAGGGTTACGCTATCCTTACAGATCACATAATCACACTTATTACCCCAAAATACCCAAGGGATTTTGAGCTCACTTAACGTCAAGTGATTAGGGTACTTCTCTAACACAAACCAATGGTCAACAACATAATACATGAATGGGGATTTTATTTTCAAAAACCCTATCTATGCTATCATTATGCTCCTTGTTAATGAAAGACCAATGTGCCTTTCACTTTTCACACACCTTCATCACATGCCAGTTTATCTTTTAGGATGTAGTGTCTTAAAATTATATGCTCGCATATTGTCATCTCATAATACAACCAAAACACTTTCTAAACCACTAACATAACATCATGATTTATTTAATGCAAATACCAATTTGTGTTATATAAATTATCATAGCCCATTCACATTAGTTTCTATGGAAAAAAATACACATAGAAACTATCAACCGAACACAAATTATGTCAAGCATATACCATCACCAATATGGAAACCTGTTGAAGCATAAATAAACTCATTTCATTTTTAGCATACACCATCACCAATATGGAAAATTGCTAAGGATGAAAAACCACATAACCTATGTTACAACATACACCATCACATAATATGGAAAAGGCTATAACACTGTCATACACTCATCATTTCAAACATAACCAAAACAACTATCAACCTCTTTGACTCTTCTTCCCTTTTTGGGAGAACTACATTGGCCTGAGGCCCCTCGCATGCACTATGTAGGCAACACTCAATTGACATGGTGTCTTTTGAGGTTAGCTCGGCCATTCATTCATTCATCTACCTAATGGACAAACTATCTAAACCCAAAGCTCATTGCCTACCCTAAACCCTAGACTCACCGTTTATCCTAAACTACCTCATTTTTAACCATCTAACCTCTAACCATGACCTAACCTAGTCAAACCCAATCCATAACCTACCATCCACTTTCCCTTTTTAGGGGAACTACATTGGCTTGAGGCCCTTAAAACAAGGGCTATGTAGGCAACACTTAGTTGACATGGGGTCTTCTAAGGTTAGCTTAGCCATTCACTCATCTGTCTACCTAATGGACCAACTATCTAAACCCTAGGCTCACTGCCTATCCACACAAAAATTGTAGGTGACCTACAAACATAGGTCTTCTCTAAAACTGCCCAAAATCATGACCAAACAACTAGCCCTAACACTATAGAAGTCACCTTAGACTTCTCATGGGGCACATTGGAGATCATATACATCTCCCTAACCATAACAAACAACACTTGAGTTCACTTATATCTCATCCCAACTCAACAAATGACCTTGGAGATCGTGACTATCTCCTCAGACCATGACCACTTTCAAGACAACTCTGCCTTGGTTTTTTTGATTACATATGTTACCTCACGAATAGTTAGCAAATTATCCATGACCCTCACACCTATTATCAGATTGTGACCAAGTTGATCCCCAATATTTGTGACATTTTCATTTTTTCTAAGAGCACTTCTTAGCCTGAATACTTGGAAGATGATGACCATTAGAGCTACAAATTTGATCAATCTAACCCAATTAGCAACACTAATAAGCTAGGGACTAGTTACTTTGATTTTAGTCCTCCTTGACCGTTGGAGCTATAGATTTGATCATTTTAACCCAATCAAATACCACTAATAAGCTACAAACTTGTTACTTTGATTTTAGTCCTCAACCTTGCCTATGAAAATTTGACTTGCCTATCAAGTGAAGTGGTATATGCACAATCTCAACTATTGCAGCGTTCACACTCAAACCTCACCCTACACATTCACTACCTATCAAATCAGCACCTGATTTCAAATTCCCTTCTCTCAATTCCTACTTTGAGGGGGAATACTTCATCCCATACATGGGGCAACCTACATCTATTTTTGTCTTGCAATTCATCAAGACAAACCACAAGACAAAAAAGGGCAAATGTAAACACCAATATCGTGTCAACCCCCTTGGTCCCTTTCTAAATGTTAACACTCCTAACCCACACTTGAACCCCTTTTACCTTGGACACCTCACCTAGACACCTCACCTAGACACCTCACTTAGACACCTTACCCTAAGACCATTTCTTACCCTATGAGTCACCCTGAGACTAGGTCATCTAAATCCTAACTACCCATGACCTATTCTCACTCCATCCTAACCTTCTAACCAACTCCTATGCCTCATCAGCCCATGTTTTAATTGTTCTCCAATGGAAAAGGCACTTGGTAGGTGGAGAAATAGGCAAAGGGCTAAAAATAGCCCTTTTACTTATTCTCTCTCCATTGATGTCGATCAACCATCAGTCAATGTCGATCAACTGCAGCCAACATCAGTGAGATCACTGGCATTAATTACATAAGCCAAGATCTAAACATTGAGCTGGCCCCCTTGCCTTCTTCCAAATTGACGTGTACACTCTAATCTCAAGCATCAAAACTCAACTATCATTCTCCTAGCTACTAAAGCTCTACACAAGTCATTCCAGAGACTAGATTGAAACATTATACTAGGACCTCAACATCAAACACAATGGGAATAAGCATCTTGAAACCTCTAATTCTTCATCTAATAGAGCTAAGTATTTTGCTTCTCATTTTAGTATTTTGAAACACATTGGTAATTAGTTCCCATTTGGTATTTTTAAATACTTTCAAGAGACCTGACTTCCTCCATGGAGAGGCTGAAAGGCCTTCTTATTCTTATCCTCTTCTCACACCTATCCTCTACCTCAACCATTCTTCAGACCTTATTCACCTTCCCACAACCATGCACAAACCTCCTAATTCCTAAAAACTCTTTTTTCCATCACAAAAATATTCCAAAATCCATCCAAGGCCTACTGCCCCTTTCGACATCGACAACATAACCAATTTTGGCACCTTTTACCCACTGACCTCGACAGATAAACTGATGTCAATGACTATATTCTTGACTAACAAACTAGAAAACCTATCCAAACAACCCATAGACCAAACAAAACCTTCATCCAATATTCTATAACATTCTGAGACTACAAATAATAGGTACGTGCTATCTCTTTTTCTCTTTCTTAGTCTTTATCATTTCTTTTTATACAAAACTCTTTTCTTTAAATAGTGGACTGTCATCCCTCAAGGATATTTATGCTTCTAGGACCGAGCACATAGCTTGGCAGTCCACCATATCATCCTCTAACATTTTCCTTGTTTGAGTTTCTTTCTTACTACAGGTGTTTCCTCTACAGCCAAAGAGGAGCTCCCACAACACTTGGATATGGTGCACACTTAATCTAGGTAACGTCAAACCCAAGACCTTCTTAACTTTAGTTTCTTCTTTCTTCTGAATGTAATTACCAAAAAATATAGAGAAACACTATGATTGTGCATTCTATGTGAAAAGGAAACTCTAATCTTATAATTTATTATAGTGATTAATTTGTATCTATTCTTCCTATGTAGTGGTACTATGAATTTGTCACACTCACCATTGTGCCCTATGAATTGTAGGGGTGTTAGGAACCCATCTAGTAGAAGAAGTTGTAGGTGATGTAGGTTCCCTATGTTGATAACCTTAAGAACCCAATAACACTAATCTTGGCTTAAATTGAGTGATATAAGTTCTTTTAGAATTTATTACATATATTTGATGTAAGGGTCTCTTTAATAATGATCTCCATAAGAGAGTATGTCTGTGTCAATACTGTAGGAGTAAACCTTGCCTACACTAGTAGATATAATAAACTTTGTGACGTATGCATAAGAATTGTAATATGAGATATAATTGATAATTGTGAAATATTTGGTAATGGTTCTAGAACTATAACTGATGACTATGCTAGACTTGGAACTAGTGACTATGTTGAAACTGCTTGTGCGATGGGTAGAGGATACTCATATAGAAGGACCTCAACTTTGACCACATAATTTATGTGTATGTACTCCATGAATATATGCATTATAAATGTGATGGCTCAGAGCTACTATAACCATGGCCTACCCAATAACATATCATTCATGTCTTTATTAGGTACTACTAGGAACTATGTGGCTATATGTGTTGGTCCAACCTATAATAGAAGCATAATATCCCTCATGGATCTCTAAACATGACTAATAAATACACTAATTACTATATCTTTTGCGAATATTTCCTACTTTGAGTACCTCAAATTATGCAAAAGTTTCATAGTGCACATGTTAATGCTTGACCCATTATCAACCTAACACTCTACGTGGGATGACGATATATGTAAGATCATATAAAGAGTGCATGTAAATATATATTACCATAAAAAATATCCTACTCTAAGAATGTGATGAGTGGTCTATGTGTAACTATAGTATGATATAAGCCAATAATGTTGTGTAATGGGTATGCCTCCCTTATAATAGTATGATATGAATCTGGTGGTAGATGTACCTGATATGTGTAGTGAATACCTAATGTTCTCCTTACCTCACATGTTTTGTGCTTTGTAAATGGATTGTCATACTTTATGTGAATCTATGGGTGTTCCCACATCAATAACATTAGCCTCAATAAAATCTTATATCTTATGTTTTAAGTTTATGCATATATTGGTTATATGGCCTGGTGCCCTATGATACTCACAAAATACATTAGAATCATATTTATTTAGAAGATTTTATGTCATATCAACATATATAATGGGTGGGAGAGATATGAAATTGCATTCTAAGAGATTCTATAAAACCCATGATGGTGACTCTAGAAGGTTGGTGAAGATTTGACACTAAGGATTAGATAAAATAAATCTAGGAGATGGCTCAGAAGCTGCATTGACTATGGACTTTTGATCACTTTAGTTCTTATTTTCCCTTACCTTGTATGGAGGATTATTTTAAATCTTAATATTTGATTATGATTCATTGGTATACTTGATTTTATTTATTGATAGAAGCTTAACCTCTCTTTTTTTATTATGTGGAAAAAAATTGTGAATGTAGGAAACTTCTAGAATAAGAAAACTTTGTGTAATGATGGTAAAATACGTTCAAATATGTCCAAAAGATCTATATCTACCATGGGGATAGTTAATTTGGATAATATCTTCTTATATCATAAGACATAATTAGTGATAGGGTCATTGGAATATTTTTTCAATTATGCCACTTGAACATATGATATCTTGTCATTGATGTTAATGGAGAAATGTGCTAAAAATATTTCATCCAAATTATTGAATGTTGAGATAGATTGATTTGGTAAATCATAAAACCATTTTATGGTATAATACTTTAAACTTTATGGAAACAACTTCATGAGAATCCAATCATTGGACATATAGTCCAAACATGTTACATGAAAATATCCTTGATGATTTTTTCAATCACCCTTGCCATCATATAATATAAGATTTGGTGCCATGAAACTAAGTTTCAAGGGATTTTCCTCTATGTGATGTGAAAAAGGTGAATGTAAGAGAATATTAGAATCCAAGACATGTGATGTCCTAGTGGCTCTTTTCTCTATAGTAACACCTTAAAATGAAGAGTATGAATTTTGTGCATGAGGTATTATACATTTGGAGTGGATGAACTAGCCACAAGAGGTCTAGCTATCACTAAAATCTATATTTCAATTAGTCTTTGTTGGTTGAATTGTCCCCACTATAGGTGTAACAACATTATTAACTGGGGGAGTTGAAGATCGACCATTGTTTATTTTGTTCTTTATTTCCAACATGGCTTATAGGATTTGTTCATGATCAATGGGTTGTTCCCAAATTCTATCTCTAAATCCCTTTAATATCTCATCTTTATTGATAATTATGTCATTATTGTTAAGTGGAGGGAAAGGGTCTCAATTTTCAATGTGTATATCATCTTATTCTTGATTGTATTAATCATCTTAATATGCATTATCATTCAAATCCACACAATCAGGGTGTGAAGGATGCATATATGGAGTTATGATAGGTCCCTTATCCATGTTATAGGCTACGATAGTAGGAATCTAAATGCACTTTATAAGATTACCACCTAATCTATCACTTCTTCTTAATGAAAGAGAGGTATCTTTTTTAGATGGCATATAGTAAACAAATTAAAAAGAGATGTTAAAATAGAATATATGAAATCTAAAAAAATAAAGTAGCTAATGAAAATAGTAAAAATAAGGATATAAACCCTAATATTATCTTGGTTTAGGGTTTTCTAAGTTTGGATTATTTTGAAAAAAATTAAATATTTAGATTAATTCAACCCTAATTTGATATTTTATTTAATGAGATAGGTTATGCAAAATATTTATAAAACATAAGTTTGTAACCCTAATTTAGTGCACAAAAATTGAGAAGGTAAACTATGTTTTTGAGTAATATTCATAGTATGTCAAGTTCACCAAATGATTTAAACTTTTAGGGTTTCACTAGTTTAAAACCTAAGTTTGATTAAAGGGGTTATTAGTCTAAATCTATGAAATAATATGTAATAAATAACCATTAATTTTATACATATTTTTACTTTCTTTAACTTTACAAAAATAGTAATAAATATGTGCAAATATAGATATTTAGAAAACACCTGATTTATAATATTTGAGTGATAAAAATGGATTATGAATAGGTATGAGTGTCATCAAAAGGATATCGATGTTAGATCCTCTTCTAGATAGTAGCACCATACTTTAAAAATATCACCATGTGGCTCTAGTGTCATGAAAATGGCTCTAGTGTCTTTGACACATGATTATTCCTATATTATGGGTGCACATGTTCATGTGTTTTTGGGTTATATTATGTGCACATGAAGTTTGTAACTATATATTATGCCTATAATATATAATTTATGATGAAAAACCTAATCCTCATTGAAATTATGAAATGAGCTAGAAATATTTGTTCATTAGTAGGATAGGTTGGACATCCTCATCACCCCATTATGAAGAGAGTTTCCTACAGACCAATACTCTAAAGAGAGATCAATCTCGATATAGTTCTCCCACCTAAGTATTGGTTCAAGTGTAACTGATGCTAGAAATATAGTAGTTTTGAATGCCTTGAGTGTGCTTGAGACTGGAAATTTGGAAAATTTGGGCTTAGGGTAGTTGTAGATGGTAGTATGTAGAAGTAGGGTAGAATAGGGATTTATAACCTTTATTTTTTTCAACTTGTTTCTTATTTGAATAGGCCTTTTGCATCTATTTTTAATCTATTATATATAGGTCTAAAAGTCATATATTTATAGTATTTTTTAGTTTGTATGGATAATAAAATATGTTTAGGGAGAATTTAAGAGGGTTTAACTTTTGAAAATATATGAGTTCGGGAGAGTTAAGACAAGGGAAACTAGCACCATGTTGGGAACACTATCACCATGTGGATCTAGTGTCCTTAATGTGGTGTTAATGTCTAGATGCTAAGATATTAGGCATCAAGGGTCAATACTAGGGAAAGAGGGTTTGAGACTATGTTTTAGCTAACTAAGGATACCTATGGTCCACATAAAGGTTGGAGAAGTGTGATAAAAGGCTCTAAGATAGGTTTAGTGATAAAATAGGAATAGATTGTCTCAAGTATCACTCTTAGCATCTAAATGCCATTTTTAGGTGATTATAGGACCACATTCATAGATAAATATAACTTCATCTAACATAAAACATTAAATTTACATTCAATTTTAATAGAGTTTATTTACATAATAAATGTCAACCATTATAAGGGAAAGTAGTTCACAATTTATAAAAAGGATGGGGCTCACCCTCAAGTATCAATATATTCCCTTCCTTGTCCATAATGTCATCTCAAATTTATTATAACTACCAAGAGTTAAAATAAATAGAATATTTTCCACTTCTCCCAAAATATGTTTGAGGGATCACTAAGTTGATAAACTAATGAGTTAGAGAAGAATCATCTCTTGACTACTTAGGTTACACATCCCTAGTATCTAATGTGGTTACCACTAGATAGAACTCCCTATCCAACTTGTCCAAGTTCATAAGAGGCTCCCAAAAGATCACCTATGATTGGGATAGTAGTCTTTGATAAACTTGGATTGGGGTTTTAAGGGAAAATTTCACCTCTGACATTTGGTTGATACTATCCATGGATAGGATTGAGAGATCCATAATCACCTTGGACCCAACCTTATTGGCCTTTTCCACCCTTCACCTCATGACCCAGTCAAAGTGACATAGGTAAACCTCAAATTACCCTCTATTAAGTAGTGTGCCATCTATATGGAACAATATTATGATTTTGACCTATTTGAAGTAGGTCAAGATACTTTTCTTACCTTTTTCTATATGTTCCACAACTATCTGTGCCACTACCAAGTATTATTTAACTAAATCTCTCATGCTCACTACATAGTTCTTGTTCATGTTGAATTTAGGGAGGGGTATGAGTTTTATCTCCAATAACATGCCCTTATTAATAACTACATCAAGATTTCTACACTTGTTGTCTATATGGGTGATCATCTCCAAATATACATATGATCATTGGAGGTACTCCCTACTTATATCCAATATCCTGACTACTTCCCCTAAAGTTGTGAAGATATTTAAGAAGTTTTCTTTGAATTGGAAAACTAATTTCAAAGGGAAGGTGCTCTTCACACATTCCTTGAGTAGTTAAACTTATAAAAATACTTGAGTGATTTTTTGAGTTAGGATCCTTCTCATGTTACTTCAGTTCCTATCAAACTCCCAATGAACATCTAGATCACCCAACAGAATCATCTCAAAATCAAATCATCCTATATAAAATCCCAGGGTGGAAGGGGGTGAAGGTGAGGTAGTAGAGATAGAGGTGGAAGGTAGATGAATGGGAGGAAGAGTGGATGAAGTTGGGTGAGGAAGGAAGATATCAATGGAGGAGGTGGAAACATGGGGGTGAAAGGGAGAAAGAAAAATGGGGAATCTAATGGTAACATCTAGGAGTGCCACTACATTTTGTTCAAATTGACCTATGGGTTGATAGCGATAGGGATAGGAGTATTAAAAAAGAATGAGGAAATTAGTTAGTTAAAGACAAAACCTTAGGTACCTAAGACAATGGAAAAGGAAATCCTATGAGGCACATAGGGTGAACAAGGAGTTAAGGAGCAGGAGTTATCTTTTACTTATTATTGGTCCTCTTTCCTAGATCAACTTGCATTGTAGTAGTAGGAGTGTGGTAGTAGTGGTGGCTAAGGTTGAATATGGATCATATAGAGTGACTACATGTGATGTTAAATTGGCTAGAGCTAATGAAATTATGCACATGGTTTCACTTACTCATGGGGTCATCAATATTTAAATTAGTGTAGGTCTAGTAGTAGCCATCTATTAGGAAATAGATAATGGAGGCATTAAGTGCCAAGTAATTATATCTCTTAAAGACTAGAGGTTAGCCATGGTGATCCTTTTTAATTAAATGTGTTTAGTGGGTGGAATTTGGGATGATAAGATGTTATACATGGCCACATCTATATGTACTTGAGTGATTTTTTTTGGTGGGGGGGGGGGGGGGGGTGGGGTGGAATAAAAAATAGGGGAGGCACCACCTAAGTGGAACTAGTAGGGAAATGAAAACGTAGGGGTGATACATTGGGTTGTTAAGGGATGGTAAAAAGTAGAGAGTGGATCTACATGGATGCCTATTTTTTTGTCACACTTTGGCCTCAACTAGGGTTTGTTGTTAATGTCAAACCATAATGATTATGCCACCTAATTCTAAGTAGCCTAAAATATATAAAGTGGTGTAGTTAGAGTTAGGACTAGGGGAGGTGAGACCTATAAAAGAGAGGGAGCTGGGACTCCCTGGATGATTTTACTTAAAATCTAGAGGTGGTAACCTAAACATATCCTTGTGGTTTAGTTGGTATAGGTGAAATAGGGACACTCTATGTGGAAGCTTAGGTTGGACCTTCTTTCCTTTCCCTTTCTTTACCATGATCCTAGTGAGCACTTCATTGTCATCTATGGGGTTTAGGTGGATCTCATCATCTGTATGAGTTACATAATTATATGTAATTTTTATATGAGCTTTATATATCACCACATGGGATCTAACAACACCATGAGAGTCTTATTCTTTATGCTCCACTCTAGCTAGGTCATAAAAAGCCCTAATCACCACCACATTATGTAATAGAGGCATATTATTATATATATGGTGTTCAATGGTGATAGGGAAGGCTTGGTAATCCTTATATTGGTGGATAAGTTAGTGTTCAAAAATGTCTTATATTAGCTAATAGGCTATCTCTCATTTTTCCAATCGATTTATAACCTGATAGGGCAAGTGGAGGGGGGCCTTAAAAATACTTACCATATGATGGTGTCATTTATGTATTACTAGTAATCATCAATGAATCCAAGGGATTTCATTATTTCATTTGAGAGATGAGGCATGGTCACCTCATTCATATCCATATTTACCACTGGGTAGAATGAATCATTGATTTCTTAGATGTGATTCTGATAATGGTGGTTATCCATGGTAAAATGTTAGAAGTCTTAAACATGATATTATCATAGATGGAATCTACTAGGTAATTTATCATGTAGAATTTACCAATGTTTCAAGCCTCCTTGACACAATACATAAGTTAGAAGTTGGTGACACTCCTAAGATATGGGATCTCCTTACCTTTGAATATGATGGAAAGTAGGTCCACCCAAAGGAGATAAATTTACAATTATTTACTTGCCCCAAATAATATATCAATTAGGATAATCCCAACATGGACCTCTTCCTTGAAGTTCCAGACCTTGTACAAATCAATGTCTTCCTTGTTGACCCACTTGGCATCAAGTTTTTTCCCAATATTTTATAACCTTGTAAATATAATAGGTGTTAGATAATGCATCCATTATGAATGAGTCATATGTGACTATGTAACTCCCAAGATGTTTGTGATCTTGTGCTTGGATCTTATAGATTACACCACATAATGGGTACCATCTTATACATGCTTATATTTGAGGAGCATATTGTCAAGGAGGTCATCATAGGAAAAAACCTTTGGTTTAACCATATATTTGTGTAACCCATATATTTTATAGTCCATAATGGCATCTTAAAATTCAACCTTATCTTCATCATCACTAGAGGCAAACTTGGGCACCACTTTAATCAATTTGAATATTTCATTGTAGAAATTAAAGTGGATTAAGTTCTTATGGAAGGTTGTATATCTATATTTAGGCTCAGCCTTGGGATTAGATAATGAACCATCCATGGTAGAAAGGGGAATATTAATATTAAATAGATTTTATCAAGGAAGAAATTAAGGGCATAAGAATGAGCTATAATTAAGGAGGCAAACATGGGGTAATTGCCAATGAATAATGGTAAACTAGTTCACTTCTAGATGCTTACAATGATTCACATAAATCTCTTGAATTTAGGGAATTTGGTGGATAACCCATTGAAAATTCAAGTTTGAGTTCATGGTAGCATCCATTATACATTTTTTAATCTATAATTAACTCAAAGATTTTAGATATAGACTATCTACTAAATTTATTGACTCTGATGAGATGTTTTAAATTATCTAATCAATGTGAGGAAATTGTTAGCCAAATGGTTATCTTTCACTTTTGGAATATTTGGTAGATTTTTCTCAAGCCAAGTTTCCATTATTTTTGGGTCCTATTTGTGACCATTACCACCTAAGCATGATTGGGTGTCACCTTGTCCCTACTTGAGAGCCATAACGGGCCACCTAGAGTATGGGGTGACATGTGTCACCCTTTGATTAGTTTATAAATATAACTATACTTTTTCATAACCATATTAGACATCCTATGTATTTTAATCTAATTTATATGTAAGTGCCACATGGTGTGATTTGATAAGTCAGGCTCTCTTAGGCTCAAACATCTTTGGTAGGTTTAGAAGACTAAAAAATCTGATAAGATACACATGGAGATTCCTCATTTATCAATCTTTTCTAAGACATGACATCTCTAATAGGTATAGGATACTAACAGTTCTAATAGAATCCATGTGGCATGTCCTCATTTGATTGAGCTCTCATAAGCTCTAACATCCCTGACAAGTTTGGTAGACTAACAACTCTAATAAGATATATGTGGAATGACCTCATTTCATTGGGATCTTCTAGGATCTGATATCTCTAACAAGTCTAGGATATTGATAGCTTTGATAAGATACACATGGCATATCCTCATTAAATTAGGTTCTCCTAAGATTTGACATCTCTAATATATCTGGGAGATAAATAACATTTATAGGATCCACATGGTTCTTCTTCATTGTTTAGGCTCTCCTACAATATTCCACGAAAGTAAACAAGTTAAAATAAATCCATTTAAACAATAAAAATGTTACCTTCCTATGAATAAATCTTCAATAAGTTTTTATTAGGAATCCAAGAGACTAACACTTTGGGAAACCTAACATAAGTCTAAATCTATAGAAAAGATAGTTAATGTAATAAAATATTCTAAGTATGAGAACTCTTTATTATTACAAAATTCAACAAGGACTCAAATATTTTTAAATATCATACAACTATAGGTGTCTTTGATAGAGACAATCTCTTCATTACAAATATTGTTAAATGCTTGGTAAACCAAAGCAAAATAAGAGTTTAGGTATTTTGAAGGTCTTAGGATGATGTGAGAGGTATTGAAACTTTGGGAAGCCATATGTTAAGAATTTTCAAATGGATCCCCCATTTTTGAATAAAGGGGGTTGTTTTGGCTAAAATGATGATGTTATAAAAATTAGTTTGTTATATATTTTAAAATTGTGTATGACAAGTCGATAGGGTAATTCATTTATGAATTTATTAATTGGTGATTATTTTTAAAATTGTTTTCAATGTTCAAATGTGGTTTATTTACCTTTTTTTGATTAAAAATATGTAAATATTAATGATTTTAATATTTATTATCATAATTTAATAAGTTGTAATATTAATTCTTAAATTTGTATGGAAGGTAACGTGGTTGTACTTGATGATTATTTCAAGGGCATTTATAGAAGGGTTTGTAAATGTCTAATTTTAAGATGTGAATGTAAGATGTATTATAGTTTAATTAAGTTATATTTATTTCATATGATATTTATTTTTTAATGTACATGTGTATGGATGAAGTGATTACACTTGATACCATCAGTTATTTATATACATATTTTTTTAATATGATTTACTTGCTTAAAATTTTGAATAATGAATTATCATTATCACTTTCACAAAAAAATTATGTAAGTAATATTTTAAGAACATAATTAGTGATAAGGACATAACATTATAATTTAATATTTCTTTAAAAATATATGAGATAAAATAAGAATCGCTAATTTGATTAACAGTAATGAATAAGTTGAATGACTTGGGTTCTCTTAGATTATTGTTTGAATGTAAATTCAACTTCATATAAGATAATATGTGTGTTTTACTATAGTTTGGTATGATAAGGAACATTCTTTCCTTCCTCAAAGCATTGATTTTAAAATTTTTGGTTCTCATGCAATGATTACTTTTTAAGAGTTAATTGATAAACTTGGTGTAATTACATTATAGAGAAAAATTACTTGTTAAATATTGAGATGATGTAAGCTTTAATATTAAATCATAGTTTGAATTTCTCTCATATCTATTTTGAAATATAAATAATTAAGTTGAGAAGAAATTATTAAATTTCTAAATTTGCATTTTAATCATGTGAACAGTTATGTTATGTTTGGATAGTACATTAAAGAGAATGACTAAAAGTCTTTGGTTAATTTATGAATCATTAATGGTTTTATATTAGTTATATTATATTTGGATGTTATTCTTTGTGATATTCATTATCATTACTAAATGTATGTTGATGTAATAAACATCTAAATTATAAATCATGGTTGTTATTAATATTTGTACAAGAGCATGCTTGAGTGTTGGTAAAGACTATCATATTTAAATTGTTTCTATTATGTTCTAATTAAGAAGAGTTGATTTATGGTTCTATAAACTCATTAAAATCATTGTTAACTTACCATAGGTTTGTAGGGAATTAAATGGGATCATGATAAATTAAGGAATGGGGTTTTTGGGTTTTATTCAAATTTCGTAGGTAGTTGTTTGATATCATTTTTTTATTTGATAGGATAGAAAACCAAGTTTTGCAGGGATCCTAGAACCATGAAATTGAAATACACAAATTATTATCAATCTAAGCAAAGGCCATCTAATAAAAACATAAAAAAAACATTACACTAAACCAAAAGCAAGGAAATAAAAACTAGAAGCAAATAATAAAAGGGAGGTCCCTCCAATGGGTCTTTAACATCCTTAGGGTTATTCATTAGGATTTCTTTCTTACCATTTGAAATCTTAGCCTGTGTGTGGTTCATAGGTCCTTCTGATACTTCTCTAAGAAAGATCACATGAGGTTGCCTTTGTACTTTGACCAATAATGGAGTTTTACTTATGGGGACCACCTTGGGGGAACCCAATGTGCAGGATCCCAAGATCTAAGGTGACTATATGACAGGGGTCTAGGGTGGTTTAGAAGATTGAATAAAAGACTACACCATGTACTTGGCCTATCTATGTAGAGCATTCCAATCTTGTATAATATTAGTGAGGGTCATCCCTACCTCTTTCACCTTGGAGTTGAAATTCTATAGATGCACTTTGTTCTGTTTAATCTCCTCTAATAGAATGGATTTACCCTTTTAGGTGGTCTCCTTAGAAGTTCCCATATCAAGGATGATCAACTTAGGTTTAGGTATGAATAGCTTGAGGGGAAGGTCATCAGTAGGGGATTTAGAAAGGCTATCCTAAGGGTTGATCTTAGAGGGTCGATAAGATCCCAAGGTGTGATTCTCCTTCAATGAATCCTCTTGAGAGTCCTCCTCAGTGGAGGATCTTGTAGGGGGACCTCCCAACAGTGTAGGGTTTGGCCATGTTTGATGAGGAGAAGGATTATCCCTTACTGAAGAATAGGGTTATTCTCATTTATTTCATGAGCCAAAGCATTGCTTTCCAAACATTTAATTAGAAATAAAGGATGACTTATCTTATAGCCAATAAAGTGATTCAAAAATAGGAAGTGGTGGGAAAATATAAATGTGTATTTACCTTCAAGGGTCATATAACACAACTTAGAGATATAATTTGGGCCAATAATGAGGAAGGTCTACCCATGGAAAGCCTTTATTTTTAGTCCTCACAAATTCATTCATCTAGAATAATCATTAAAGTAACTCCTATTTCTTTGTTTGGTCTTTGAATGCTTTAGTCCCCTCATAGGACATACTGGTTACTTCCCTAATTAATTCCTCTGTAACAGTGATTCTTATGCCATGAATGGTCACTTTGAATTTGGTTTAGGTTGCTACAAAGTCATGGGACACTTATACATTATGCTCTATGATTCTCTCCATGAACTCAGTGAGGCCACCATATTTGAGTTTCTTCCAAACATTTTTTTGGCGTCAAACTTCCATGTAAGAAATGGGTTCAACCCTTTCCCTATCACCTCTCATTAAATCAATATCCACAAAGCTGAGGTGAGTAGGTGTAAATTTCCTGATGGAGTGGTTTTGAATAATGCAAATGGAGATTAGGAAGCCCACTAATATTACCCTATAGTAATTATACCTTCTTCTATAGATAATTATGGATCAGCATATTTAAAATACACCCCTTGGATGAAATATTATTCACATGTGGTGACATGATGTTTCTATCACATAGTGGTACTTTCGACCTATAAGGCTTTGAGAACATTATTACGAACATTGCTTACATTGTGATAGTTTATTAAAATGTGGAGTTCAACTCCAATGTTGGTGATAAGGTCCACTAACCTATTGCCTTCTTAGTAGGTATGGATAATTTGAAAATGACTCATGCCCCTTAAGAGTTTCTTGGCATCATTGATTATATCTTTGATAGTATGAGAGGGGGTTATTTTCACTTCTAGATCATTTAGGATATTTAATGAATCACCCTTCACAATGATTTTATTCTAATTGATTTCAGAAACTAATTATATACCCTAGAGGTTCAATTTGGCCTCTACAAGGTGATTTGTTTGGGTTCCTATAGGGCCTACATAAGTAACCAACATCTCCCCTTTTAAGTTCCTTATAACTCTTCTACCACATATGGGACCTGGGATGCCTTTATAAGAATAATCAAAGTTTAGTTTCATCTAACCTTTTGATGGAGCCTTCCATTTTTTATGCTTGTAAATTATAGATTTTTAGGGGGAGATTAAAATTTGAGTAATGTCCTAGTTTTTAAGGATATATAAAGCTGAAGGTGAGGTAGTTTATTTATCTTTGGGGGGGGAAGTTTTCCAATTTTCCAAAATGGCCTAACAAAGATAGAGGAAGGTGCATTTTGGCTAGTATCTTTTATTTAGGAAAAGGCCATCATTATGGGGTTTATAAACAAACCAAAACTAATGAGGAAGTGTGAGATTCCATATGAAATATAGGGAAGGGAGGTTTTAGGTATATTTACATTGTAGTATGAGGTTAAGGACTTTATTTGGTTTAACCCATGTTGAGTTAAATCTACTAACTAGTTAATAGTGTCAAGCTAAAAAGATACTCAAGGAATAGGTGATGAATTGAATCTTCCACATTATGACATATTGGGCATATGTTGGGGACAATTAGTCCAATTTTGGCTAGGTTGTCCACTTTTAGAATTTTGTCTTATATCACTAGCCAAAAAAAAAATTAACTTTGAGAATCAAATGCTTCACCCAAATTTTTTTCCATAAATTCCATTCACTTTCTAAATTAAGATCAGTGGCATGTCCTAAATCCACCGATTAGGAACCATTATCTCTAGTAGCCAAAATAAAATGGTCTTATTTTTTAATGGAATGGATATGAACTTGACTTATTAATGAGTTAAGGGTCTGGATAGCCTGATATTTTTCTAGTGATAATCCTTCACTAGGGAAAATTTTCCAGCACTTTACACCTTCATTCATTTCCTAGTAATCTTTAATTTTAAGTCTCCATCTTTGCTTGAGGTCTCTATACCACCCAACCAAAACCCCCCATATGGATATGGGGTGAAGGATAGCCAAGAGTCTTCCTAGAACTCAATTTTTTCATCATTTTTTGATGTCAATACTTCTACAGGTTGTACCGTTTTGAATGTATGCTTAAATCTCATGGATCTATAAGTGGTCTAATGACCTAATAAGATATCATGGATGAAATTAAATATATATAAATTGATTATATATCTATAATATGATCACACTAAGTATCAGGATTAAAAATGTCTCAAGTGTGCTTTTGTAAATAAATTTATTTAGCTTAGAACACTATTTGATGTTATGTTTTAAAAAGAGAAAGACTATTTTTTAATTTATGGCTTTATGATGTAATGATCACTTATCATTTTTATTGAGTGATTGGTTGTGTTAAAAATAGTGAGGAAGGTGATTTAATTGTGGTTATATCCATGGAAACACTAATGACCTCATGTAAGTTTAATAGGTGTTCAAATTTAAAAGACACTAACATTACGTTCAAAATTGGTGAATGATTATCTTCCTATACTTCAAGGTTAATTTAATGTTGTTCTATTTCAAATTTTTTTTAAATGTTCATATTTTGTGTTATAATGTCCCTAGATGATTCTATTTATAACTTATTTTATGATAAAATCTTATTTATCTTACATTGTGAAAGATAGTCATGCAAATTCTTTAGTCCCTAATCTGAATTTTATGTGACCATAAATTCCTTAAAAGTAGAGTTTTTGAAAACTCAAAATTTTGGGGTTATGAGAAAAATTGGAAATACAAAATCTATTTTATATTTTTTGTGAAAGATAGTTGAAACAACTAACTAATATTTTTAGAGTTCCCATTGTTGAACCTAGGCTTTGATATAAAAATGTCATGCCTAAAATTTGTGTCCCAAATCCCATATATTTTTTTATAATCTTACTTTAGTGATGTTTATTTATTCACTATGATTGCTTAATGTTAACTATTTTGACTTGAAAAATTCATAATTAAAGTGTGACATACACCATTATTACATTATTTATTTAATACATTTTCTTTCCACAATGAGGCATCTCTAAGAGTAGAATACAAGTGCATGAGGTTAATATCAATGTGATACTAGAATCATTTAGTGATATCATCATTAATTAAGAGGGATTAGTATCCTTAATTAAATAGTACTTAATTATAATTTATTTATTTAAATGATCATATGATTGTTTACACATTACCCTATCAACATACTCAAGGGAGATGAAGTAATCCAAAATAATAATCACTTAACATAGAGTTACCACTCAAAATCTCACCAAGGGAGAATTTATAACACTATAAAACTCTACTCTCAAGGCATGCAAGCCAAGGAAATATAATCAAATTTAAGGTGAATAAGATTGATAATAATTGTATGATGATCAAACTCAAACTTTAATTAGTATTATATATAGATAGTACAATGACAAGTATATGATCCCAACATAAAGGAAGATGAAAAACATCACTAACATAAACTAAGAACCTATACCTGATACTACTAACATAAATTAGGTATCCCACATATCCACTTCATATAATTAGGGTTTTAAGTATTTCTCCTTACACTTGTTATGACCTCCTCCATGATACATCATCATTGAATAAGGGTTGGTGATCAAAGCCTACAAGGGAGATAATTTATCATGCAAGAAAGCTACTATGATCTTGTCATCTACTAAACATTGACACACCAAAATATCATCATACACATCTTACAATGTCACTAGGTCGTGTGTGCTTACCTATTTACTCCCACATGACATCATAATGAGAGTCATGTTTTAAAAGAATATATATTCTCTTATTCTAATGAATTCAATGTCTCAACAATATCTTATACTAATAAAATAAATGTGTCTCCCAAGTTAGTATCTAATGGTGTCCAACATTAGGATGGGAAACAACAAGCTCAAATCCCAATAATTAGTGAGGTTCACTATCCTATAATAGCTGATCTATTGAAAAAACCATCAACTAAAATTTAAAATATATACATATGTAGAGAAGAGTATCATACTATTCATGACTAATCAAGCATAATAATGATTAGATGTTTAATAATGTGTTAAAAAACATTCTAAAGTTATTTTTTAGCTACCCATACTATGAGTACATTTTAAGGGTTAGTTCTCTATGCATATTCTCCAAGAACATTCTCAAGTTAGTTGATAACACCCACATAGAGGGGAATCTTAAGGGTTAGTTCATTAACTTCATTCCCACTACATAATCTACTTATATATAAGTAGTGATCCCATAACATGTATAAATAGGGTTGGTTATAGTTCACCTATCCTTAAATGAGTGTTATATTAGATGTGAATGTATTTAGTCTTCACCAAACACATTGAGCAAAATAAGTTACCTTTGCAAGTAACCCCTAACCAATTGTTGGTCTCAACATAATTACTCTACACAAAGAAATATAATAGAGAGAATCATGGGCATGATAAAACTATGATTGAGTGTTAAAACTAGTCATGTTATAGGAGCATAATCCAAAATAGCTTATATAAATATCGATCCTAGGTCTACCCATTGGAAATTTAAGTTAGAAAAAACATTTGCATGTATGGCCCAAAGCTTTAACCAAGGTAAAATATATATATAAGGGATATAATAGTTTATTATGTCATATCCTAAAATATAAATTACAAAAATAAAAAAAATGACCATCAAAACAAAAGACTCTTCAAAACGAGATAAAACACACTAATAATCAAGTGAAAAAGTACATCTAGCTTAAATCTGATAGAAGAGGATAAAATTTTATTTTCAAAAATCCAATTATATAAGCTATAAATGTTATGTTTAAGATAACAAAATATTTTTATAATAAGGAAAACCATGATTTAATCAACCATTTTATGGTGACTGTAATTATTTAGAAAACTTTTTTGTCAAAATTATAAATAAACTAGTTATAAAATCACCGTAGGAAATATAGTAAATTTAATAGTAAAAATTATTTTTTTATTTAAATTATAAGTTAAATCTACAATAATTTTCTTGCAACTATTAGTTTTACATTTATTCCTTTATAAAATAAACTACTAAAAACTCAAATTGAAATATAAGGTTTTAAGGCATACATGTGATTTGGAAGATTACACACCATTGATTCAATGAATGTGGGAGATCCTTTTTAGCTAGGAAGGAATATTGTAGTCATACTAAAATGAAATTTGTACAATTTGAGCATAAATTGTGACACCCAAACTATAGGTCTCTCCTACTCACTTATACAACCCACTTAGGCATCTTTTCATTATTTCCTAGTCATTTGACGCCTTCTAGACTCAGCCCTTACTATCATGGACTCCTCTCCCAAGAAAAAATCTATCCCTTAGGGTCCCTTTCACCATAGACAATAGTGCCATAAGTTGTAATATAGTAATGAGACCTAGGGTGTCTACTTTTTAGTGTTGTTTTCCAAGTCTATAATATCCTCGAATGACCATATTTTCTCAAATCCTTATCTTTTTACTTTTCAACCTAATGCAAGTTTATCTAACCCAAGATCACTAGTTTCCATATAAAATTCCATTAAAAGGTCATTTATAAGTGTTGGTGATCATTTAAAAGGCACGAGTTAGAAATATACTAAGGTACACTCAAGCAAATCTTCCTATTATCTGCATACAACCAACCACTATTATTTTTAGCCTATCCAAGCTCCTACACTAGTCATGAGTCATCTCAGTCTTGCCCAAATTTGCATATAGTTATATTTCATACATAGGATTGCATAATCTAGATTAAAATTGGGAGAAATACATTTTCCTTTATCCCTTTTTAGAGTATTGGTATGCAGGCAACGTACCCACACATGAGGTGCGATCACAAGTTTAGTGCATATTACAAAATGACCCCTTTTTATAATTAGATTCAAGATCACTTATCAATAATGAAGAGGAATTAGGATCCTTGAATACAAAATCAATTACATATAGAGCTTTATGAATAACCAAGACTCAATGTTTTAGGCACAAGGTCTCCTAGAGTAGATGAATAAAACCCAGAAAGCTCAAACACTAAGGACTACAGTGCCAAAACTTAGACTACAATGCTGGAAATCTAGGTGTCCTATTTATAGCACTCCTATCCAAGAATAAAATAGACTTCTAGATCTTGTTTATGACATTATACCTAGTCATACAAAAAATTTCAACCTCTATCTCCTCCATCTCAGCCCAAAATTAGCTAAGTTTTACTCTTTATCCCCTTGTTTGCTATTTCTAGAAATCAATTAAGCACTTTCAGATTCAATAATTTAGTAGGTTAATTAATGCACATTTTATTTAATGATTTTCACCTTAATCTAGACCCCTTTACTATTTAGGAAATTAAACCTATAGTTTCCCAAATCCAGTAAAACATTTGGTGAACCTGACTTACTTCAAATTTTTGCACAAAAACCCTAAAAACCCTAGGGCTAATTATTTTTTATTTTTTTAAAATATTTTATTTATTTTTTATAAATTTAAAAATAAAAAAACTAGAAATTAATTAAAATATTTTCAATAATTCACTTAAACCCTAGTTTGCACATACTAGGTCCTATTTTCATACAAACACTTTCAAACCACTAGGAAAAATATATTACTAATTTTAGAAATATTTTCAATTTTTTTCTAAAATTTTCAAAATCAATTCTAAAAGTTTATAGCAATTTTTTCAAATTATTACATTAATTTTTAAAAAAATAATTTCAAATCCCTATTTGCATCAACTACATCCTAGTAATTTTCAAGTAATATTCCACTTATTTTTTACAAATTTTGATTGAATAATAAAATCAAAAAATCACTTTAAATTTAAAAAATTCATAGTAATTTAAAAAATATATATTTATATCAAAACCCTAGTTGCATCTAATAGGCCCCGTTCAAGCAAGTAATTTCTCATAATTTTTAAAATTTTGTCTTACATACGTAGCTCATAAAATCAATTTCAAATTCAAAAGCTCATACTATTTTGCAAATAATATTTCTAAAAAATTCGTAGTTGAATATAGTAGTCCTTATTTTGCATCTTGAGCTATCACCTTACATACTTGGAGTTTGATATACTTTTTATGCATATTCTAGTTCATTATTTAGATTGTTTTTATGTAATCTACTTTATTATTTTCCTTATGCCATCTAAACTCCTTGCATCTCTTCCTTTGAGATGGAGTGAAAGACTTAGTGGTAACCCTCATGAATTCAACTAGATTCCTGTAACCCATACTTATAACATGGATAAGCAATCAACTTAGGGTCATATTATAGATCATACACATCTAGATTAAACTAATTTCAATGAACATGATTTTGATAATGAACAATATGAGAATAATAATGATGAGACACATACCGATGCTCATGTTCTATCACATTATAATACTGATCCACTTCCACTCATTATTGATAATGAAGTTCTACTCAATAAATATTTGATTTTAAAAAAATTTAGAGAAAGACTCAGGGAACAACCCCACAATCATGCTAACATTTTGAAATATATCATGGAACTAAAGAAGGCCAAATAATTTGAGTCTTCTCAAACTATAGAGCCACTAGTTGCACATGACAATATGGGGGTAACTATGTCACAACAACCCCTTATAGCAGCCCAAACTTCTTCTATGCCACCAATTATATCTAGTACACCCCTATCTCCTAATGTTGTAGGCCTTGTGTAAGATATTTGATCTCTTATATCCAAGGTACAACATTTTGAGCTAGGTACCACTAGATCTACATAGGCATTAAACTCCTTCACTATATTGCATACACCTTTGGAATGAAATATAGATGTTACACCCTTGCCATCTAGATTTTTACAACCTAAGATCACTCTTTATGATGGTAAGGGTGATCTAGAGACACATTTGAGAGGCTTTCATGTAGCATGTTTGGATTATGTACCAAATGACTAGCTATTAACTAAATTATTTCTGAGGAGCCTCAAGGATTATGTATTAAAGTGGTTTTACAGTCTACTGAATCAATTAGTTAATCTATTCAACCCTCTTGCTAACATGTTCTTAGCACATTTTAGTATCAATATCAATGATAAGGTTTCATATGCCTAAATTACACAATAGAAATAGAAATCAAATGAGCCTCTCACCAAGTATGTTCTTAGATACAATACCATAGCGGCTAAGATGACTATCCCTATGGCAGATCAAGAGTTAAAAGACCTCTTCAAATAGAGTCATCTACCAATTTTACATGAGACAATCTTGTTTAAATGTTTATCTTCTTTTAGTGAATTGTGTCACACTTTAAAATAAAGAGAAATAAAACTCATTTTAATGGGAAAAATTAAGTACACAAGTACACTAGATATAACTAATAAGAATAACAATAAATCCCCATATAAGGTCAAATTTAATGATAGTAAAGGACTGATTCAATAGACAGTTAATGTGGCTTCAGAGCCCACATAAAGAGTCAATTTAACATCACCTCCTTGTTGACCTTTTAAAATTCTACCAGTTCCTCTAGCTAAAGTTATATAATAGCTATTAGAATGTAACATAATATCTCTTCCTCATATCAAATAAATTGATCTAGAAAATCATCTTTCATGGGGATATGACCAGAATGCATTTTACGACTATCACATGGTACCAAGACATACTAAAAATAGATGCATTAGTCTCATTCATAAGATATATGATCTAATTGATTTTAATCAAATTAATTTAGGCACTTCAGTTGAGGCTCCTTTGACCAAACCAACATAGGATAAGTTACTCAAAATCTTTTCAGATCCATTTCCATAGCATGGTAAGTTAGAGACATTAGACACATCATGTGTATATTAGGCACATCCTCCACCAATTACATATAGGGCATTGATTATAAATTCACATCCATTATCCTCATGATTGGTAATTTTAATTTTAGCATTCTAGTTTAGCTTTCCATCTCACTTTCTGAGTAGGAGATTATTGAGGATGACACAGATTATCATGTGCTCTTCATTAGAGCTTTTGTTCATGGTCATCCCAATCATAGTGTTATAATTGACAATGGATCTAGCATTAACATGTGTATTATAACACTACTACAACACTTGGGTTATATAGAGAAAGATATTACTCTACCAAATATAGTTATCATTGGTTTTATTATACATAGTTAGACTACATTGGGTGAGATCCTCATTCCTCTACGGTTTGGTCCTAGACATATGACCACCTCATTTACTATAGTTCCTAGTGAATGAGTTTTTGACATGTTACCTGGTATCCCTTAGATACAAAAACTCTAAGAAGTTCCATGTATATTATATCAATGCATAAAATTAATTCATGCTAATTAGGTTATCATAGTTACTAGAGTTCGATATGAGTTGCCACTTCTAGTTTTAGAGCCAATTTTTGTTCTAGAGCCAGTTTCATTTTCATTACCAATTCTATCTCTACCACTAATTTTTATCCAATTCAACATCAAACATAGATATGATATCAATTATAGTTACTAGAGTTTTATATGAGTTGCCACTTCTAGTTTTAGATCTATTTTTAGTTCTAGAGTCAGTTTCATTTTCATTACCAATTCTATCTCTACCACCAATTTTTCTCCAATTCAACATCAGACATAGATATGATATCAATCACCAGTACAAAAAGTTCATACACCTCCATAGCTTCAAGATTATAGATAGCTTTGAGCTATAGTATTCACACCCAAAGAATTTTTATTGAGATCTCATACGTCTACACATAGAGCACATGTTCAACAAGTTTTTCCTACTTCCAAAAGGGTCCATAAGAGCCCTACAACTACATCTACTTCTCAAAATTATAGAGGGTCCCTATAGTCAGTTTATACTTTAGATATTTTAGATAATTTATAGCATATATATCTTTTAGAGCCAAAGTCTCAACATTTCCATCATGCTTCATGATCATGCACGATTTCACTCTTAGATATAGGACACCATGATAGGGAGTCTTACATGAGACTCCTTGATTAGTATCATTCCTTCCAATATTGATTGTACATAGTTTCCTTTAATTGATTATATATATCTCAAACATTTCAAAATTCAAAAATAATATAATATTTCAAAAATACAAAAACATGTCAATTGTATGCATCATATATGTTTTACATTACTCATCATTATGCTAGACTTACATTACGCTATTATATGTTATTATTTTCCAATTTATCTATATTACTAAGCTTCAATTGATCTTATTTGAGTGTGTATAGTGCATACATATCCTTGATTTCTTTAATCCACCCATCGAGGGGGCATCTAACTTCTACATTCCAGCTACATATCAATACATCTACCCATTGAGGGCATACTCTACATGACTACACCATCTAGGTTATGTAATTATTACACTATAAACTCTAGACATCTTTTTATATTATGTTCCTTAATTAATTACATAGATATCACATCAACATCCATTATAATATATCACACTTTTGTATTTCATAACATATATATTAGCCTTGTATTACATATCTTGTATACTCTTGCTTCTCAATTTCCATAGTTAGATACATGTTTATATTTACATTAATTTTCATGCTTCCACTCTTTTCTTTGATTAAATATATGTGTTTATATTTTATAATTCATGTTTGCTTCATTCTTGCATTTTTAGACATTTGCCAATGTCCTTTATTCCTATCTATATGTGTGTGCCTTTGGACACTTGCCAATGTCCTTTCTGTGTACCTTTCATGTGCTTGTGGCCTTTGTGCCAATATTTACTTATTCCTATTATGTGTGTATATGTAATTTAAAAATTCCTTGTATGCCTTGTGTGTTTATTTCACCCCTTGGCCACCCTCACATGTTTTATGCTTCTGGCTTTGTATATTTGTTACTTGATTGCTTATCTTTGTGTGAAATGACATGATTCCAATCATTCATTTAACTTGCATTTTACATGTCATGATGGACATCATGTTTCATCCCTCCATGCCACTAACATCTAACAAATAACATTTCAAATTCTAGTTTACTTTAATGCACATGATATTACATTGTTATATCTATCTAGGCATACCCTTATGGATCTAATAATATCTCTCTATAACTTTTGCTATATCTAGAGATAATGTATGTCAATGTTATATCAAATGTTTTCATAGCTTAACACACTTGTAGTGATTCTTATTCTGAGGGTATTCATTATAGGGTATTCATTCATAACCTCATAAGAGGGGGAAATAAATAGGGGTTTCATCATAGAGATCAAAGCTCCTAATGGTCAAAAAAGTAATTTCAAAATAGTATAGTCTAAAATATAGAACTTAGCACAAGCAAACTAGACTAGGTAGACAAAAGAGAATACACATCAATCATCAATTTTAGCTCTAAACAATAGTGCCAAAATGGGACTACAGTGTTAGACCCCAAAGTGTCCAATTTTTTGCATTATTATCCAAATAGTAAAATATTTAGTTTTTCCAAAATTAGGTAGAGATTTGAGTTCAATCATAGTTTTTCTAGTAAATTTTAGTCTAGAAGTCAATAATTTTTATCACTTATTTAACTCAAAGAATCTAGATACAAGGGCATCATGTGTGGCATGATGGTTTCCATTTTTAGTTCAGACATAGTAGTTGATACAAATTTCAATTTAGAATCTATGTTTTAGACACTAGTTATTAGGGCCAATGTGCACAACACATGAGCCTTCTCTATTTTTGAGTTTGTAGCATTTTCTTGCATTTTTTAGTAGTTACATGCCTTATTCTATCTATAGGTGGTTGGAATCAAATTCAAGTAAACTTTCATACAAGTTTAATTCCCATATACCCATGTTCATGAGTGGCTTCCTAAGCTTTGATTCTAGTTTTAGCAGGGGCTTCTATACAAGTCCAATCTCCATCTTTTGAAGTGGCCAACAATTACCTAGTTTCCAATTTTCATTCAGCTATTGATGTCAACATTGATAGATCAAAACACATTCAGGGGCTCCATGAGCCATCTAATATGATAGTCATCTATACAAGTATTTTCTCATTCAGCTTCACATCATGGGGTAATGATGGAACCAAAGGTCTAGTTAACCTTTATATTCTTAAGCCATCTATTTAGAGGGATTAGACACATGGTCCAGACATTGATTAGCACATGAATGATTCATTAAATTCACATAGTTGGTGATGATGGATCCAAAGGGTCTACCTTTGCATTCTTGAGCCAACTTTTAGGGGATTGAGAAATTAGATCATTCATTGATATAACTATTAGTTTACCATACTTTTAGCATCACTCAACACAACCCAATAACATAACAGGTTTTGTATTGGTTCTCATACCTAGTGAGGCATATTCATTCCTTTATCTTCCTTTATTTATCTTTACCCATCTATGTATGTTCTTATTTTAGATATAGTGTATCTAGTAATAACTAATCTACTTTTGATTTCCTTTTTTACAGACTTACACAATATAGCATGCTCTCACTACACACAACCAATCATCACCTAGCTTCATGGGCTTAGCTGCATAGGTAAGTTTAAGTATGCTTATCTTTTTCTCCTTTATCCTAGTATTTTGCTTTTCTATAGACTTATAATAAGGTGGGGTGGGGAGGGGGGAATTTAGTCATACTAAAATGCAATTTTTACAACTTGAGCATGACTTGTGACACCCAAACCATAGGTCTCTCCTACTCACTTACATAGCCTACTTAGGCATGTTTTCACTATTTCCCAATCATTCAAAGGCCTATAGACTCAACCCATATTATCCTAGACTCCTCTCCTAGGCAAAAATAAATCTCCTAGGGCCCCTTTCCCTTTTTACAATATTGTCATAAGTTGGACTACAACACTGGGACCCAGGGTGTCTGCTTTCTAGGACTATTGTCAAAGTCCATAATAGCCTTGAATGGTCATATTTTATTGAATCCTTATCTCTTCCCTTGTCAGCCTAATACAAGTTCATCTAACATAGGATCACTAGTTTCCCTTTAAAATCCCATTCAAAGGTCATTTAGACGGGTTGGAATTCATTCAAAAAGTATAAGCTAGAACTATACCAAGGCACACTCAAGCAAATCTTTGTATTCTCTACATACAACCAACCACTATTATTTATACCCTATCCAAGATCCTACACCAATCATGAGTCATCTCAAGCTTTCCCAAATTCACATACACTTTCATTTCATACATAAGATTGCATAATACAAATTTAAATTGGTATAACTACATTGGCCTTGATCCCTCTTCATAGTATTGATATGTAGGCAACATACCCATACATGAGGTGATATCACACATTCAATGAATATTACACACTAACCCCTTATTCTAGTTGGATTCAAGATCATCTATCAAGCATGAAGAGGAACTAATATCCTTGAAGACAAAATCAATTTCACATGGAGCTTTGTGAACAACTATAAATTGATATTTCAGGCATAGAGTCTCTTAAAGTAGATGAATAGAACCCAAAAAGCTTATAAATCTTAGAAACTAAGGACTACAATGCCAAAAATTAAACTATAGTGCTAGACCTCTAGGTGTCCCATTTTTGTCACTCTTGTCTAGGCAAAAAATAGAATTTTAGATCCTATTTTCATAGTCTACCCAACTAGATCAGTAATTTACAACCTCTATCTCAGCCTAGAATTAGCTAAGTTTTACTCTCTATCCCCTTATTTGTTACTTTTAGAAATTAATCAAGCACTTCTAGATTCAATAATTCAGTAAGTTAATTAAGGCACATTTTATTTATTGATTTTCCCCTTAATCAAAACCCCTTTACTATTTAAGAAATTAAACATATAGTTTCCCAAATTCAGTAAAACAAATACCTACACACATGAGAAAATTTGGAAAATGTTTGATTAATAGGATATCTTAGTGGGATTATTGGTACTAGACCATTCCCAAGAAGTAATAAATTTCCTAAAAAATATGTCATCCCACTTTATAAAGAAATTAAGAGGATAAAATAGTAAAATAGATTACAAGATGGGTACAATTATATAGATATGAAATTGAAGTAATTTAAATTAATTTACATCCATTTCATTCAGATTAAAAAAAATGATCATGCCAATAGGCTTTAGCAGAATCTTTATCTTCTTGTATGATTTCCAACTGATCAAAAATGGCCTTTATAGTAGGGGTAAATACAATTATATAGAGTCCTAATTCAAAAATATTATCACTCTGATTGGTGAAGAAAGACTGGGAGATAATTGGTAAATCATGAATGGTGATAACTTCATGCAAAACTCTATGCAATGTCATCCATAGGTAAAACCCATGGTTTAGGAAATAAATAATTAAGATTAATTTATGGGTACTAATAAAATATGATTCATATTCAAAATAGGAAATATTTAAATAGGGATTGATGTTGATCTTATAAGATCGATGTTGATTCTATGAATTGATGTTAATTCCAATAATATAGACAATAATTTGAAAATGGAAGACTAAATATTGGCTTGGTAAGAATTAGGATAGTCTAGGATAGTTTAGGGATGATAAGCATGATAAATAGAAACATAAAATAGAATAGAGAAAGACATAATTACTTAAAAATAATGAAATGGAATTACCTTGACAGTGATCTAAATTTATGATAATTGTGACATTAATAACTTGATTTTTGATCTTTGGATAGATGTTGAGGGGTTAATGTGGAAATGTTGCTTTCCCATAGGTGAGCAATTGTCTAGTTATCATCTCAAAGAAATTCCTTCAATGTTCAAGAGCAAAATCACCATCCTTTTCTCAAGGTAAGTCTATGATGAAATTGATGTCAATTCTACTAAATCAACATTGATAATGGAGATCAATATCGATATTGGCCTATTTTTACCAAAAATTATTGTAATCATTTCAACTATTGATTTAAACTAGGCTTTAAGCTATCATATAGATTTTGAATTGCAATGGAGTTGTTAGGTAGTTTAAACCAATAATTTTATTTTATTTTGGTAGATTTGGATAGATTTAATTATTTTTAATTATCTAAAATTAATTACATGAGTAAAATAGTAATTAGTAAAACCAATTATGTGGGGTAAAGGTAAAATGGTAATTGGTAAAACTAATTACATGGGGTGAAATATGTTATGGGATGAGAAAGGTAATTGGTAAAACTAATTACATGGAGTGAAATGTAGTTTAAACCATTAATTTTATTGTATTTTGGTAGATTCGGATAGATTCAATTGTTGGTAATTAGCTAAAATTAATTACATGAGTAAAACAATAATTATTAAAACTAATTATGTGGGGTAAAGGTAAAATGGTAATTAGTAAGACTAATTACATGGAGTGAAATATGTTATGGGATGAGAAAGGTAATTAGTAAAACTAATTACATGGATTGAAATGTGTTATGGGATGAGAAAAGGGGGCTTAAGACCTACATTAGCACAAGTATTATTATGTGAAATCCTAGAGCCTACAACAATTCCTGGATCTAAAAAATACCAATCATAGGTATTTTAACTACATCTATTCCAAATTGACTTCAGAGGCTAAAACAAGTACAAATTTTCTCACCACAGATTAATGCCTCTAAAAATGGCTCCAAAATATAACCATTAAAGAAGATAAAAAATATTTAAATACTGTAGACAATTTTGACATCCTAAAAAGAATCCGTTCTAAGTTATACTTTAGGAAGATTATAAACTTAGATATTTAAATAATTCAAATTCCAAAATGGTTTTAAATGATTTAACACAGTATCAAATCAAATTAATAATTAAAATAGAACTAGTTTAAGTAGACTCTATTCTTGTAACTAAACATTTTCTTTATTTACACAATGCTCCTGTTTCTTCAACATTTATAAATTACTCTCTAGAAATTAAGTAAAGTTTTATGATAGACCATGGTGGGTTATATTTTAACATTATTAATAAGAATTAAACTATAAGTTTACAAAATAATGAAAAGAGGCTAAGGAAAGAGATTAGGAATGTGTTTTAACTATTTATGACTTAGATGAATGTAAATACTATGTTGTTAAAGAAATACAGTCACTAATTTTTTATAGAGTTGAATTAATTTGACATTTCTAAAAATATAAATAAATAATGTAAATGAGAACTTAGATGGAAATAGACTTAAAAGGATGATGTGGAGGCTAAAAACTAGCACATGTGTTAATCAAGGTGTTGTAAATAAGATCCAGGTGTTAGAATCCTTCCTAGATAGTAGTGCCCTAATAAGATAGTAACACCATATGGATTTAGTGTCCTCCTTTGGAACTAATGTCCTCTTTTTCAATGATTTATAGGTTTTTTAGATTAGGTCTATTCTTATATGGTCCAAATTCTAGGTCTATGCGATCAATACTTTTTCTTATAACTATGTTTTCCTCCAAAGCCCCTAATTTTTCATGCTTATAAGGGTTTGAATGAACACCATTATTTTATTAAATCTGGGAAATAATAGGTTTAATTTCCTAAATAGTAAAGGGATCTAGATTAAGGGGAGAATAAGTAACTAAATGTGCTTTAATTAACTTACTAATTTATTGAATCTAGAAGTGGTTAATTAATTTTTAAAAATAGCAAACATGGGGATAGAGATTAAAATGTAGTTGATTCTAGGATAAGATAGAGGAGATAGAGGCTCAAAATTATTGATTTGGCTAGATAGATTATTGAAAATAAGACCTAGAAGTCTATTTTTTGCATGGATAGGAGAACTAGAAATGGGACACTTGGAGGTATAGCACTATAGTCCAACTTTTGGCACTTTAGTCCTTAGTGTCTAAGCTTTATAATATTTTTGGGTTTTATTAATCTTCAAGAGAAACCTTATGCTTGAAATATCGAGTCTTGGTTGTTTACAAATCTCTATTTGTAATTGATTTTATATTCAAGGATCTTATTTTTTCTTTATGCTTGATAGGTGATCTCAAATCCAACTAGAAAAAGGGGTTAGTTTGTAATATGCAATGAATGTGCAATCACACCTTATTTATGCACACATTGCCTACATACCAATATTATGAAGAGGGATCAAGATTAATGTATTTATCTTAACTTAAATGTGTATTATGCAATCTTGTGTATACAATGCAAATTTATACAAATTTAGGCAAGCTTGAGATGATTCATGACTGGTGAAAGATCATGGATAGGTTGGAAATAGTATTAGTTGGCTATATGTAGAGAATAAGAAGATTTACTCGAGTGTGCTTTAGTATATTTCTATCTTATGCCTTTTAAATGATTTTCAACCCTTATAAATGACCTTTAAATGGGATTTTATAGGGAAAATAGTGATCCTAGGTTAGATGAACTCACATTAGGCCAATAAGGGAAAAGATAAGGATTTAGGAAAATCTAACTGTTTGATGTTATTATGGACTTGGAAAATAGCACTGAAAAGTGGATACCCTAGGTCCTAGCACTATAGTCCAAATTATGGTGCTATTGTCTATGGGGAAAGGGACCCTATTGGATAGATTTATGCCTAGAAGAGGAATATGATAAATAGGGGCTGAATCTATAAAGCTTTAGATGGTTGGGAAATAATGAAAACATGCCTAAGTGGGTTGTGTAAGTGAATAGGAGAGATCTATGGTTTGGGTGTCACAAGTCATGCTCAAGTTGTACAAATTATATTTTAGTATAACTACATTTTCCACCACTTTATTATAAGTATGTATCAAAGTGAACTAATATGATAAAGGATAAAAATAGAAGTACACTTTTACTTACCTATGTAGATAAACCCAAGAAGCTATGTGATGTTGTGTTATGTGTAGTGAGAGCATGTTGTACTATTAAAGTTTTCTATGTTACTGGGTTGTGCTAAGTGATTTTATAATTATTTTGAACCAAGATTTATATCGATGAATGAGTTGAGTGCTCAACGCCTTGAGAGTTGGCTTAAGAATGTAAAGGTAAGCCCTTTGGCTCCATCATCACCAACTATGTGAAGTTAAAAAATCATGTATGTCTTAATCAATGTCTTGACCATGTGTCCAATCCATTTGAGTAGGTGGCTCAAGAATACAAAGGCTATCTAGTCCTTTGGCTTCATCATTACCCCATGATGTGAAGCTGAATGAGAAAATACTAGTATAGATGAATGTCATATGAGATGGCTCATGGATCCCCTAAATGTGTTGTGCTCTAACATTGTTGTAATGGATAGTTGAATGTAAGATAAAAATTAGGCCATTGTTGCCACTTTGAAAGATGGTGATTGGAATTTTATAGAAGCCCCTCCTAAAACTAGAATCAAGGCTTAGGAAGCCACTCAAGAACTTGGGTATGTGGGAAGTAAACTTGTATGAAATTTTACTTGAATGTGATGCCAATCACCTCTAAATGGAGTAAGGCATGAAAATATTAGGAATGTGTAAGAAAATGCAATAAACATAGAAATAGAAAAGGCCCATGTGCCACATACATTACCCCCAATAACTAGTGTCTAGAACATAGATTCTAAATTGAAAGTTTTATCAACTGCCATGTCTAAACTAAAAATGAAAACCCTCATGCTATGCATGATTCCCCATATATCTATATTTTATGAGAAAAATAAGTGCTAAAAATACTAATTTATAGACTAAACTATACTGGAAAAACTATGATTGAACTCACCTCTCTACCTAATTCTCAAAAAACTAAAAATTTTGTTGTTTAGACAACAGTGCCAAAAACTAGACACTTTGGGGTCCAACACTGTAGTCCCATTTTTGGCACCATTGTCTAGAGATAAATCTGATGACTGATCTAGATTCTTTGTTGTTTACTTGGTTTAGTTTGCCTACATTGAGGTCTAGATTCTAGATTTTACTATTTTAAACTGTCTTTTTTGACCATTAAGAACTCTGATCTCTATGATAAACCCCTATTTATTTCCCCCTCTTTTGAGGTTAGGAATGAAGACCCTATAATGAATACCCTTAAAATAAGAATCCCTATAAGTGTGTTAAGATATGAAAACATTTGATATAACATTTATATACATTATCTCAAGATATAGTAAAAGTTTTAGAGAGAAATTATTAGATCCATAGGGGTATGCCTAGATAGATAAAACAATGTAATAGCATGTGCATAAGAGTAAACTAGAATTCAAAATGTTAGTTGTTAGTGACATGTAGGGATGGATCATGATGTCTATCATGTCATCTAAAAATAAAGGTAAATGCATGATTGAAATCATGACATTACACACAAAGATAAGTAATCAAGAAAGAAGCATACAAAGCAAGAAGCAAGAAACACATAAGGGTGGTCAAGGGGACAAATAAGCACACAAAGCATATAAGGAATGTTCAAATTTCATATACACACATAATGAGAACAAGAAAATATTGGCATAAGGTCCACAAGCACATGAAAGGCACACACATATAGACAGGAACAAAGGACATTGGTAAATGTCTTAAAATGTAAGAAAGAAGCAAACAAGAACTAGAAAATGAAAACACATCTAGCTAATCAAAGTAGAGAGTGTAAGCATGTAAAGTAATATAAATATAAACATGCATCTAACTATGGAAAGGAAGAAGCAAGAGTATATAATATATGTAATACAAGACTAATATTATGCTATAAAATAAAAAAGTGTGATATATGCTAATGGATGTTGATATGATATCTATGTAAGAAAGTAAGGAACATACTATAAAAAGATGTCTAGAGTGTATAGTGTAAGAATGACATAACCTAGATGGTGTAGTGATGTAGAGTATGCCCCCAGTGGGTAGATGTATCGATATGTAGCCAAAATGTATAAGTACAATGCCCCCTCGATGGGTGGAGTGAAGCAATCAAGGATCTAGATGCACTGCACATACTCAAGAAAGATCAAGTAAAGCTTAGTAATATATATATATATATATATATATATATATATATATATATATATATATATATATATATATTAACAAACAATAGTATAGACCAATGTAATATAAGTCCATCATAATGGTTATCAATGTAAAACATAAATGATGCATATAATTGACATGTTTTTGTATTTTTGAAATATTATATTTTTTATATATTTTAAAATATTTGAGATATGTACAATCAAGTAGAGGAAGCTATCTACAATCAATAATAAAAGGAATGATACTAACCAAGAAGTCTCAGTGAGACTCCCTATCATGATGTCCTATATCAAGGAGTGGAATCATGCATGATCATGCAGCATGATGGAAATGTTGAGATTGTGGATCTAAAAGCTATATATGTTGTAAATGATCTAAAATATTTGAAGTAAAAATTGACTGTGGGGACCCTCTATAATTTTGAGAAGTGGATGTTGTTGTAGGGATCTTAAGGACCCATTTGGAAGTAGGATAAACTCACTAAACATGTACACTAGGTGTAGATACATGAGATCTCAATGAAACTGCTCTCAGTGTGAATATTATAATTATAAGCTAACTAGAATACTAAAGCTATGGAGGTGTATGAACCCTATATATTAGTGATAAATATAATATCTATGTTTGATGTAGAATTGGAGAAAAAATTGGTGGTAGAGCTAGAACCGGTAATAGAATTGAAACTAGCTCTAGAACTAAAATTGGCTCTGAAATTGGAAGTGGCAACTTATATGTAACTCTAATAACTATTATAACTTGATTAGCGTGAATGAATTTCATGAATCAATGTACTGTAAATGGATCTACTCAGAGTGTTTGTATCCAAGGTCTATCAATTAACATCTCAAAAGCTCCTATGCTATGAACTATAGTAAATGAGGTGGTCATGTGTGTAGGACCAACCTATAGAGCAATGAGGATCTCACCCAATGTAGTCTGACTATGTCCACTGAAACCATTAATAACTATATTTTTTAGATAAATATCCTTCTCTATATAACCCAATTTCTATAGTAGTGTCATAATACACATGTTAACGTTGGATCCATTATCAATTATAACACTATGAATGGGATGGCCATGAATAAAATATCAAATGAAGAGTACATGATAATATGTCATCCTCAATAATCTCCTACTTGGAAAAGGAGATGGAAGGCCAAACTAGAATTATAGAATGAAAAGTACCAATCATGTGGCTTAATGGATGTAAATTAGCTATCGGTGCCATATATATAACTAGTGGAGGATGTACCTAATATGCATGATGTACACCTAATGTGTCTTATATCTAACTTTCCATGCTATAGAAATAGATCTCAAAATATTTTGAGTGACTTATCTTACATTCATTTGGCCAGAGGAGGCTTAGTTGAAGTGCATAGATCATTTTTTTACTATCGATTAGATATTGTATCTTATGCTTACGACTAATTCATCTATTTATAGTATGGATTGGTGCTCTGTGGTAGTCAAAAAATGTATTCTAGTCATATCCCAATGAAAGAGGATTTTTTGGATCAATTTCTCTAATAGGAGGAAGAGATATGGTGTTGCATTCTAATAATTATTATAGAATTTTGGCTGGAAGAACTGGTATATTTATTAAAGGTCACCGAGGAGATACTGATAAAGTGACTCTCTATGAGGAATCTGAAGCTGCATTAACTATCTATTGAGTCAGTCCTTTACTATCATTGAATTTAACCTTATATGGGGCTTTATTATTACTTGTATTAGTTGTATATGGTGTACTTATGTACTTAATTTTTCCCATTAAAATGAATTTGATTTCACTTTCTTTGAAAGTGTGACATAATTTAGTAAAAGAAGAGACATGTTTAAACATTATTATCTCATGTAAAACTAGTAGAAGACTATATTTGAATATGTCCTGTAACTCTTGATCTGCCACAGGGATAGTCATCTTAGCCAATATGGTATTGTATATGATAATATAATTAGTGAAAGTCTCATTTTATTTTTATTTTTATTGTGAAATTTGGGCATATGAAACCTTGTCACTAATATTGATACTAAATTGTGCTAGGAACATGTCAGCAAGAGCATTGAATACATTAATTGACTGATTTTATAGACTATAAAACCATTGCAATGCATAATCCTTGAGGCTCTATGGAAATAATTTAGTTAATAGGCAGTCATTTGGTACATAATCCAAACATGATATGTGAAAGGCTCTCAAATGTGTCTCTAGATCACCCTTGACATCATAAAGAGTGAGCTTAGGTTGTGCAAATCTAGGTGGCAAGTGTGTAGCAACTATATGTCATGCTAAAGGTGCATGTAATAGAGTGAAGGAGTCCAATGCTAGTGTATATCTATTGGTACCTTACTCAATATGTTTCACCTTAAATTGAAGAGATCAAATCTCTTGCATAAGAGCTACCACATTAGGAGATAGGGATGTACTAGTTATAGCTGGTGGAATAGAATAAGGTTGGGTTGTTATAGGGGGTTGTTGTGGCATAGTTTCCCTTGTAGTATCATTTGAAATTGGTGGATCTATATTTTTATAAGGCTCAATTTTTTTAGACTTCTTTAGTTCCATGATAGATTTCAAATATTAGCATGATCATGAGGCTATTCCCTGAGTCTTTCTCTAAAATTTTGTAAAATCAAATCTTTGTTAAGTATAACTTCATTGTTAATAATGGGTAGAAGTGGATTGGTAGTCTAATGTGATATAACATGAGCACCAGTATGTGCCTCATCATTATTATTCTCATATTGCTCATTATCAAAATCATGTTCATTGAAATTAGTGTAATCTAGATGTATAGGATTTATAATAGGGATCTAAGTTGATTTCTTATCTATGTTATGGGAATTGGTTATAGGAATTTAGTTGAATTCAGGAGGGTTACCACTAAGTCTTGCACTATGTCTCAAAAGAAGAGATGCAAGTAGTTTAGATGGAATAAGGAAACAATTTGGAAAATAACAGAACAAATTACATAAAAATAATCTAAATAATGAACTGGATATGCATAAAAAGGATATCAAACTCCAAGTATGTAAGGTGATAACTCAAGATGCAAAATAGGGACTAGTATATGCAACTAGGGATTTTTAAGAAATATTATTTGGAAAATACTATGAAATTTTGAATTTGAAATTGATTTTTTTATTTTAATATTCAATAAATATTTGTAGAAAATAAGTGGAATATTAAATGAAAATTATTGGGATTTAGTTGATGCAACTCAGGATTTGAAATGAATTATTTCAAAATTAATGTAATAATTTAAAAATTTTGCAATAAATTTGTAGAATTGAGCTTGAAAACTTTAGGAAAAATATGAAAATATTTCTAAAATTAGTGATATATTTTTCTTAGTGGTTTGAATGTTTTTGTATGCAAATAGGACCTAGTATGTGTAAACTAGGGTTTTAGTGAATTATTGAAAATATTTCAATTAATTCATAGTTTTTTTTATTTTGAAATTTAGGAAAAATTAAGAAAATATTGAAAAAAATTAGAAGTAATTATCCATAGGGTTTCTAGGGTTTTTTTGAAAAAAATCAAAGTAAGTCCGGTTCACCAAATGTTTTACTGAATGTGGGAAACTATAGGTTTAATTTCCTAAATAGTATAGTGGTCTAGATTAAGTGGAAAATCAGAAACTAAATGTGCCTTAATTAACCTATTGATTGATTGAATTTTTAAGTGCTTAGTTTATTTCTAAAAATAGAAAACAAGGGGATAGAGAGTAAAACTTAGCTAATTTTGGGTTGAGATGAAGGAGATAGAGGCTACAAATTGCTGATCTAGCTGGGTAGACTATCAAAAACATGACCTAGAACTCTATTTTCTACCTAGATAAGAGCATCAAAAATGGGAAACCTAGAGATCAAACACTGTTGTCTAAGTTTTTGTGCTATAGTCCTTAGTGTATGAGCTTTCTGAGCTTTCTAGGTTATGCTCATCTACTCTGTGAGACCCTATCCCTGAAATATCAAGTCATAATTATTCTTGAAGATATATGTGCAATTGATTTTGTATTCAAGTATATTATTTGTTATTTATACCTGATAGTTGATATCAAATCCAACTATAAAGGGGTTAGTGTTTAATATACATTGAACATGTAATCACACCCCATGTGTGAGCACACTGCCTACATACCAATAATATAAAGAGGGATCAAGGCCAATGTAGTTCTCCCAATTTGAATGTATATTATGAAATCCTATGTATATAAATTTGGGTAAACTTGAGATGACTCATGACTGGTACGAGAGATTAGCCAGGCTAGAAATAATAGTGGTTGACTGTATGAAAAGAATAAGAAGATTTGCATAAGTGTGCTCTAGTATATTTCTAGCTTGTTCCTTTTGAATGATTTCCAACCCTTATAAATGACCTTTGAATGGGATTTTATAGGGAAAATAGTGATATTTTGTTAGATAAACTTACATTAGGTTGACAATAAAAAAAGATAAGGATTCAAGAAAATCTAACTATTTGAGGATATTGTGGACTTGGATAATAGTGCTAAAAAGTGGACACCCTGTATCCCAACACTATAGTCCAACTTATGTCACTATTATCCAAGGGAAAAGGACCCTAGGGGATAGATTTTATTTGGAGAGGATTCTAGGATAGAAAATGTTGAATATAGAAGGCTTCAGATGGTTGGGAAATAGTGAAAGCATGCCTAAGTGGGATGTGTAAGTGAGTAGGAGAGATCTATGGTTTGGGTGTCATAATTCATGCTCAAGTTATAAAAATTGTATTCTAGTATGAATAAAATCATGATAAAAAGAGGATATTGGTATGATGCATTTGATATGTGATCCACACCCCTATGTGGGCACATTTCCTACATACCAATACTCTGAGGAGGGATCAATCTCGATGTAGTTTTCTAATATAAGTGTTTAGTGCAAGTGTAAATGAATGATAGAATGCTTGAGTGTGAATGTATGAGAAGATTCCTTATATTCCATTTGTGATTTTCATACCTATTATAGGGTTGGATTATTGAATTTATGGTCTGAGACAATATAATATTTGAATAATTGGGACCTTTCCCGTAATGTGAAGTGGTACTTTTGTGTGCTTATTTATGATAATGTCCATCTCAAGTGTAAGAGTTTGAGATTAATGTTTATATAGTGTTCTCATAAAAATGACTTTGGAGGGTGACTTAATAATAGGTATAGGTTGACCCTAATCATCTTAGGGATATGTAAATTACCTTTTTAGAGGGTGTAAGGACCTAAATCACTAATAAATTGTGCCATTATGGGTCTCATGTGGTGTTCTCTAGTCCTGGGTGTTATTTCTAGTTATCATGTGATTAAAATTGGATCAAAATGGTCCCTAATATGGGTCAAATTCTATACTAAGGGTAAAGTGACCTCAAGTGGACATTCAAAGCATGAATGGTCATTTTTAGTGAGCCTAAATTACTATAAATACTAATCAAATCCTAACCCTAGATAACCCTAGGGTTTATATTTCAAACCTTCTATGACCCTCAATTACATTTATATCTCATATAGTAATGATAATAATGACAGATGAAGTTAATTACTTATTGATTTAAATTTTTCTAGCTTCTCTTCCATGCTATTTTTATTTTATTCAAAATCAATTCAAAGATGACATAAACACATATGTACATGATTCTTTAAATTAGTGAAAATATATGTCATGTTTCATAGAATGTTATATTTATCTTATGTGGAATTACATTAATAAGAAAATCCTTACATACATATAGGATCTATTACATAAGCTAACAACCAAGTTTCAAGTTTTAATGTCATATATTATACACATGAAAGAATATCCTTCACCTTCTCATCTCCATGAGGAAAATAGCTACATTCTCTAACCAAGTCCATGTTATCACTCCTCCATGAGATGAAGCATCCTATATTATTGTTAATAATTCCCATGCTTAGCCTCTCTACACCTTTCCCCTATAGGTTGTGTACATACATGTTCAATTAGAACCAACTAGGGTTTACACTTGTGAGACTCTAAGGGATGAAATTATTAGTATGAGAAAGATAATATAAGATTTACAAAATCAAAATTAGTTATTAAATTAAAATTTCACACTATTTTCAAATCAATTTACGTGTACAAAGTCTTTAGAATATGCTAATGTTCATCATATATACATCTACACCTAGAAAAGTTATGCCCAACACTTTTTCATATCCAAATAATAAATTACAACATAATGCATCTATTATAAGTGATTCAAAAATATTACAAAGGTCCAAATAATATTTTAAGTGAGATACTAAGGGAAATGATTAAAGCTAAGTTGATCAACCTACCTTTTCTACACCCATTAAGGAGATCTAGATATTATTATGTATATCATAGAATGCATGGGCACCACATCTATTCATGTTTAGCATTGAAAATGAAAATACAATAGATAATCGATGTAGATAACTAAAAGAGTGACACATCATCATAACAACATACAATGTCACATTTAAAAATTCAAAAAGGGTCAAATTCAAAATAATACAAAACTAGTTACTAAATCATAACTCAAAACAACAAAAGGTTCAAAAACATAATTATAGTAAAATAAAATACAACAAGAACATGTAAATCAAGTAAAAAATGAAAATATACTTTCTAAAATGAATCTAAAATTTCAAAGTGGTATGTGTTTGGTCAAAAATATCTACAATAATTTGATTATGATGGTTAAGGTTTGGGCAACCAGGCCCAATGCATCACTACTATTCTAGTAGTTGATAATGTTGGTCAACAAAGTTTTGGATTTATTAAACAAACCTAAGGTACATAATTCATAGATATAGTTTATTAAGATAAAATATCTAGATACACACGAAATGTTACAAAAAGATAAAGAACTTTAGTTGCAAAGCCAACAATCATTCTCATAAGAAGCTTTCTAGAAAAAGAGCCTCCATAGCACCATATGCCTACAATAAACATAGTTTGAAATTGAAAAATTACAATCAAATTCCAAAGCACAATTTATAAAGGTCAAATCCATAGTTGAGGCAATTCTCTCTAACATTCTATGTTATTATTATTCTGATACTGATGATGAATAATACTTAGATTGATACTACCACACAATTTAAATACAACATAGTAATCACACTACATGATAGATTACCAGTCCTATTTTTGATGCAGACCACATTGATAGTGAGTCTCCCATAAAACTCATTGGCTAGTATTTTTCCTCCATACTTTCCTTATTTATCACTCCTTGTATATAGTTTATTTTCATGTTTCTTGTACATATTTTATATCCAAAAAATATAAAAATAATATATATGTCAAAAAAAAAAAATTCAAATATTTACTCAAAAAACATAAAATTATAGATTGTATGCATTGCCATTTTTACACTTCTTATGTTTTTCTAGACACTACATATGTTAGCTATCTTAGTATGCCAATTTTTATCATACATACATGCTTCACTTGTTCTTATTGAGTGTTTGAATATTATTATAGGACTCAATTCCATTAAACTAATCTAAATTTTCTACCATTTACCCATTGGGGATATACACACATAAATACACTAGTTCTTCATTTGACATATTTGACCTTTTAAGGGAAACCATACATAGTTTTGATTACCATATTACATATTTCTAAACTCTACATCACATATTAAGAATTTTTATATCTCAATATTGATCCTATTACACTTAGTTTTTTAACTACTACTACTTTAGACTCCACATATGTACCTCTTATCTCTTACACAGATTTGTATTATATGTTCATGCATGCTTTCATTTTTAATTTCCTAGTTTATATTTAATTGTGTCCCTATGATCATTCTATTTGAAGGAATTTGAGTATGCCATTGTTCATAGGCTCTATGCCACATATTTTCACTATATGTATGATTTGGACATGTTCCCATGTCCTTATTTGTGCTTTCCTGATTATGTATGTGAAAATTTGAACATGTCTTTAAATGTGTCTCTAATACAATTTTCTTGTCATTTACATATGTGGGTATTTGAAAATGTGATGTATATATTGATTTTTTAGATTTAGTGACGTGTGCCCATGTCCCTTGTGTTTTGGCACTTTGGCCTACTTTGTGTGCCTCATGTGTGTTGTACATATGTTTTATTATGTGTGTGATGGCTATGATACTTATATACTTCTTATTACACACTCACATTTTATATGCCATGAGGTACCTCATGCATCTCCCCTTCCTACTTAGGTGTTATGATAGACATCATACCCCATCCCCCTAGGTATCTACTCAATTATTACTCAAATTTATTGTTAACATACATTGATATATCTATCTTGACAACCTTGTGAATGTTATACATAACATACATTTCACATTAAAAACTTATGCTCAAATTATCTTAAATTCTAATGTTATGTATGCACATCATATTGGTCTATTACGTATATATCATATATTCTCTAGAAAACACACATTTTACAAAGATTTTTATTTTGAGGACAATGCTTGTTTAGGCTTAAAAAATCCCCTCAAAATAAGGGGCATTCACATGGGTTTATCACATATATTAGGCTATCAAAATACACATAGAGTACAATTTTTAACATACAATTTTATATTATAGAAATTAGATATAGGTAAACATATTAGGAAATAGTGACAAATATTATTTATAATTACATATAAATTAGAACAGTCAGACATCAACACCCAAATTGGGACACTAATGCCACATATCACTACTATCCAAGATATGGTGTTGTTGTCTAGTAGCCTCAGTTTCAAAAAATTATAGATTGTACAAAAAAGAATATTAGCTATAGTCTAGCTTTGTACAAGTTCAATTATGGATTTATTTGTTTTATCTCAGTTCATCTTCAATTCATACTAGTTTGCTTAAATTGGCGGCATCATGCATATCATGACCATTCCCATTTTTAGTTTAGATTCTTAGATACATATTATTATAACTTAGTCTAAAATCCATATGTTTAGATATCAAATTTGGGGGCATGTGTTTAGCACATTGTTTCCATATGCTCACTTATACATTGGTTGATCAGATGGAATGACAAACTCCATGTCATTCTCTACATTATACACATTTGACATCATGTTCCAAGTTACACACTAGATTCATGCCTTAATCCATCTATAGAGGTTGGAATTCCTTAGTGGCCCAGAGTGAACTAATATACCCAAGTGGTTATAGAGTTAACATATCTAGGTAGACATTTCCAATTACATTATGTAGTTTCAATTTTAGATGCATCTAGTATACATAGGTAGGAAATGATGGAGTTATAACCTGATTTATTTCTTGATCCACCTACATGAGATGGTTTGACACACCATCAATCCAATCTAAGTTATTCACAAGTCATGATACATAAATTAGGGGTGGGAAATGATGGAGTCAAAACTAGATTGAGCTCTTGAGCCACCCATACATGTAGATTGAACAACCTATCAACTCAATTCAAACTATTCACCAATTGATCACTATATAAATTTACACACATATGTTGTCACTAGGTTTATGCATTGGTTCACATACCCATTAAGGTTTATTCATTCATTTCCTCTCTCTTATCTCTTTACTTGTTTTATTTATTTATGAATTTTTATCTCTTTACTCAGTTTTATCTCTTTCCTCAGTTTTATCTCTTTCCTCAGTTTTATCTCTTTGTTTAGTTTTGTCTTTGATTTTGATATCTCTTAAGTAAGGACTTATATATGCATGCTTCACATGTAAGAAACACAATGGAAAATGATTCACATACTCAAATAAATATTTATAGGATTCACCTTTTAGGTAAGTCTAAGTATGCTATTTTTTTATTTATCATAGTAATTTCACTTTACTACATTTCTAGAATAAAGGGGGGAAAATGTAATCATATAAAAATGGCCATCCATGCCTTGGATGTCCACATGAGGTCACTTTACCCTTAGTATACCACTTGACCCATCTTAGGGGCACTTTTGATCCACTTTTAGTCACATGGTAGCTACAAATAGCATCCATGCCTATAGAACACCACATGAGACCCATAATGGCATAATTATTTAGTGATTGAAGTCCCTACACCCTCTTAAGAGGTAATTAGCATCTCCCTAAGAGGATTAGGGTTGGTATAGACCTATTATTAAGTCACCCACCAAAGTTTTTTTTATGAGAACATTATATAAACACTACTCTCACAGTTTTACACCCTAGGTGGACATTATCACAAAGAAGCACCCAAAATTACCACTTCACATTAAGAGAAAGTTCCTAATTCTTCCAATATTATATTAACTTAGCACATACATTTAATAATATAGTGCTAACATAGGTATTCATATCCCATGTGGCCTCCAACTCATATTCTCATGCATTCACACTCAAGCATTCTAGCATTCACTTGCACTTTCACCATGAATTAGGCATGAGAACTACATTAGGCTTGATCTATCCTCATAATATTAACATGTATGCAGCATGCCCACATAGGGGTGTGGATTGTATACACATACTATTTTTTAAATTTTATCAATTACTAATACTTTTTATCTTATAAAAACTAGTCAAGTCTCAATCTCTCTAAGTGCATGCCTTAAATGGTACACTAGGAAAGGTATGGGTAGAGAATTGGTACTTTTCAAGATTGTTGTCCCTTTTTCCACTTGTTATATACACACTTGTCTCTTAAAAACCTTATCCCTAAGTTTTTTATTCTCTATAATACCCCTTAGTATCATTTTTATACATTTTATCATCCTATGCCTTACCTTAATCCCATTTTGTCATTCGGTTGTACTAGGTTGACTAGGTCGACCCTATACAGTTTTGGGTAATTTTCACTTAGGAACTAGTTTGGCCTTTGGCTAACCTAGCTCATGACCTAGTGAATAATTATTTGAAACTATGCTAGGTCAACGAGGTCAATCCTATCGGTTAGGATTTTGAGAAGGGTTTAGGGTTAAATTTACCTATATATACAAGTTTATTTTTCCATTGTTTATAGAAGAGAAGAAAAAGTAATAGAGAATAAAAATCTGCTTATTGACCATTCTACTCAAGAAGCAAGCTTAGGGTTTCATACCCTTTTTGGAGATATGGTGCTTATCTTGTGGAGAATTCTTTTGGATGCATTGATAGGTTATGTAACCTAGAGCTGATTTGTCTTTGTCATGCTTACATATGACAACAACATCTTGTGAAGCACCTTGGCCAAGGGAACTAAGGCTTGGTGGGTTTATATTCAAATGTAAGTATTCCTAACTTTGTTTCTCTTTTGTATGAGTATATAGATATACATTTATACTTCTCTTCCATGAATTAGGATTATATATACATTGACATGAGTATATGTCTTCTATGTATGTTTAATTTTATTTATTTTTAACCCCCACTTTATGCCATAATATTTGGTGAGCACTAGATTAGATTTACTTTACTTGTTATTAGTTTAGGTGAAATATCAAAACTCAGGACCCCATTAGGGTTATTGCATGATTGTGTTTGTCTTGAGGATTTGGAACATTCTCTAGCATGGTGTATTAATTAATAGATCCCCTAATCAGGTCTAGCAGATCCCCATATTGGTCACATTAATACTTAATAAATGTGTCCCCAATCAGAAGTATATGGTATGATCTATCTTCTCTGAGCTAGGATTGATTTATAGACATGATTAATTTTTTATTGCATATATTCTAGTGAACCTTATGTGAATATAACACTTGTAGGGGTTGTTTCACTTATTTCATTATTTTATCATTATTATTATTATTATTATTATTATTATCATATATTCATAATACTAGGTTGATTGTATTGACACAATACTAAATTTTGTGCACAATTTTAACACACAGTCACATCCATATGACCCTATTTTGTTTGTGCAAGTTCTTCTTCATGTACAAGCTACTAGGTTGACTCAGTTGACATAGGTTTTTAGACTTTTAGACATCTAGTTAAAACTATTAGGTTGACCTAGTTGACCCTATACATTCAAGCATCTATTTTAACATACTAGGTTGACCTAGTTGACCCTGTATATTTTCAAGATTTAGCAATAAGCTTCTATAAAGCTAAGCTAACCCAATCAACAATGTTAATAGAATTTACAAGTGTTAATCTAGTTTATTCAAAAGTAATATCAATTATTTGCATCTTCCAACCCAATAAGGGTAGATATGGTCCTAACACCTTCAGTTTCTAAAGAACCTCATAGGAGTATGAATAGGCCTTATTGCTTTGCTAGGTACCATGACCATTATAGCCTGATTATCCCTGAGATACATGATACCCTTATTCAACCTTATATATATCTCACCCCTCTCTTATTAGAGCCCATTATATTTTTTCCCATTCTTTCTCCCATTTTAGCTGAGTCTTTTCCTACTTTTGATCCCATCACTCTTTTTGTTGAGCCTAATCCAGTTCCTTCTATACCACCACTTTCTCTTAGTTTTGGTTTGCTTCCTTTACCTCAGATTGATTTATTTTCAATCAAATTGGATAATGATCCTTCCCAACCTCATTTTTCCCCTATTACTCCTCTTATGATTAATTCTACCAATCCTACTCATAGGTTTATCTATTGCTTCCACAACATAGATAATCATTCATCCATGCATTATCACAAGCTATGACAATATATTGATACTTTGTGTCCTTATTTCCCTCAATATTAAATAAAATACATACCTCCATAAAAGTTACAACTTAAGTTTATGCCTAACTATGGATAGGTTTATTGTCTTTGGCACCAATGTGGCACCCATCACATCGATCATTATCAAATCCTTTAGCAACACCTTTAAGATCATCTATAGCTATTCCTACCCCTTCTTCCACTCTTCCCATACATCATTCCTTCAATAAGGATCCTCCTTCTTCTCCTATGGTTCCTGTAGACACCGAAATTGTGTCTAACCCTTGTCATCCTCCCCTTAACCCCCATTTTATTCTCCCATGCCTATTTAACCCCTGTCGACCATTTCCCATGAGCCTTGCCCTTGGCAGCATGTAAAAATGAGCAAAAAGATAAAATTAGCCTCTATCCCCATTCTGCATCTATCGATGTCAGTCACTATTCGATCGACATCGCCGACATCGATCACCCTTCGACTGACGTCAGCGGTCCTGCTAGCATCGGTTATCCTTAATACTGCATTCTCGACCCGAACGCAAGATCCATTATCCGTTATCCATTATCCAGGCTTCGTTATTCAGTTGCCAATCAGTTTTGTGATTGGTTATCAGACCTTTTTTTTAAAAACATTCTTTTCACTTGACCTTCCAAAAATGATCAGCCAACTTTTGCATTCAGTCAATTTGCAATCAAGTCTCTCATATTTTCTCTCTCCGATACAGGTATTCTGCTTCAGTCATCTCGCTGGAGGTCTGCTACATTGAACTTTTGCAACACACCAACAACATCAATTATGTCTCCTACTCTGTCTTCAACATGTAATAGGTAAGTGTTTGTTCTGTGCTTTTATTTTGTTCTCTGGTTATTGTTTTTAATTGATATTACCACCCTAACTTAGATTCAGATTACAAACCTGACTTGACTTCCTCTCATATCACCTCTATCCACCCTTTTTAGAATATACAGTCTATAACTCTGTCCAGATTTCTACACAAAACCCCCAAACAATCCCTCTGACTCCCAAACTGGCTCCCTAACCCCCAGATGAAAACTTCAGACCATTATGCAATCCTAAAACCCTGTCCAGACCCGACCAGACCCCATCCAAAAATTGCTGCCCCGACCGATGCCTATCATTACCCCTACCAACACCGGCACTTTAACCGACATCAACACCCTTCCTTGATTGACGCCAGCATAGAGACTGACACCGACGACTGTGTAGAGTAATTTGTTGCATATTAGGTATGCATTTTGCTTTTTGTCTTTTATTTCTTTCATTCTATCTTTCATTATTTTTGTTTCTATCAAATATTCTATTTTTAATCAGTGGGTTGATATCCCTCAAGGAAGTCTTCGTACTTTAGGGATCAAGCTTTTGCTTGACAGCCCACCATCTCCTCATCTAACATTTTTCGTGTTTTAGTCTCTTTTTCTTTGCAGGTGTCATTCCTCCACAGCCAAAGAGGAGTACCTTCCAACGTCTGATTTCGGTGTGCACGACTACATCTAGGTAACATCTAACCTTGACCATTCTTCTTAGTTTCTTAATTCCTTCTTTGAATGTAGAAAGCGAAATAGCATAGAAACATTTTGGCACGCCCGGTGGGACCCTAGGGCCTTCCTTGGGTTCTTTCTTTCTTTCTTTTCATATAGGGTGCATTATGTTTCTCCCTTTTCACCTCTTTCATCTCTTCTAAATGACACCATCAGCAGGACTAAAAAGAACTTTTCTTTCTTTTCTTGCACTTCTAGACTAGTCAAAAATCATATTCTTTAACCCTTTCTCAACTTGTTTTCATTCCAACTTCACATTTCGACTTGGGCTTAAAACACATTGCATTTTCATTTTTGCTTGCTTTCATTTCTTAGTCCACACCTAGTAATTAATAATCACATCATGAATTAATCTAGTCCACTTGATGTTACACGACCACACCACTTGCACAAAACAAACATCTTAACTTACCTGAGACAAGGCCCGACTGGGATTTCATCACCCAGTAGATACCTTACCCGTCCCGGTGATCTTACTTGGATTTCATCACCAAGGGGAAAGCCCACTCTGTTCTCTGGCAGAGTCTAATCTCTAGGGGAAGTATATTTTGGCTAAGCGAGACTAGCTTATCACTAGACTCGTGAAGTGAGGGGAGCTTGCTCCTTAGCACCAAGACAAGTACAAAACCTAACATAGACTTTTAAGCACCATAACTAACCCAAAACCATCCATAGACTACTTCTTCTAGGACCCGAATCAAAAGCCAGTCTTCCTCTACACATATTCTAAGGCATAAGCCACTATAATCCTAATAATTTACTCCTAGGGTTTTTTTTTTTAGGATCTGCTTGTGTTCTTCATCTTTTCTATTCTTATCTGCTTGTTTGAGCTTGTGAGAACGTTATTTCTTGCCTTGAATGGTTCTGACTCATAGCCAAGCCAAGGCTCTAGTCGATCACGCGAGACATCACCTGCTTCTGTCTACCCCGTCCATAACCAGTCCTATAATGGAGTTCCACTCAGAGACTGAAAGAACTCCTACTAGACCATCCCTGACCCAGACTCCTATTGTCCCAGAAGGGGACCAAGATTTTGCATGATTCTTGGACCTCAATGTCAAAGCCTTGCAGCACTATCTCGCGAATAGCCAAACATGAGACTCCTTGGGCAATCCAATTTATGGAATGCCGACCTCTCTTCTCAAAACTGTCACTGTATCAACAACATTCGTAGTTCAACCTTTAGACACCCAGGCTATTACCTCAACCAATGACTAGCCTTTGACCAACCATCCAAGTGTGGCCTCTCCCTCCATCTTTGGGCCCACTTCCACCGAGGTTTCGGCCCCCTATCAACCTCAGCCCACTCAACCACTCTATACCCCCTTTCAGAATCTGGTCGTCTCTATTCCACCTACCCTTACTCCTATCAACACTAGGGTGGCTACCTATCCATTGGCCCATGTTACCACTAACCAACCTCCTATGGCAACATCGAGCCTAGCCATGCCTTCTACCCAACCATCCTTAGTCTCCTCTTCTATCCCTACGACTAGTCATCCATACGTTGTGCCCTTATTGGTACAATGGATTACGTCGTATGCCTCTTCTAGCCTCTTTCAAGTGCCTTAAAATCTAGGGGGTGCTCCACCCGCCAATCCGTTAGTAGATATCATCAAAATGCTGATGGACAAGATGTCTAGCCTAGAGACCTCCGTTTCTGGCTCACACAATACTCTCTCATACGAACAAATTTGCAATGAGCCCATTCATCCTTCTATCCCGATCAGGCCATATCCCAGCCAGTGGGAACTTCCTATGTTTTCTCATTTTCAAAGCAAGGAAGACCCACAACAACACTTATGGGCATTCAAACATGCTTGTTACCTTATCACCCATGACGATGCATTACTTTTATGCACATTTCCTATGTCTCTCTCAGGTGCTACGCTTGACTGGTATAGCTCCCTTGCCATCCATTCCCTCTTCACATTCACTCAATTGGCCCAACTCTTCCTTGATCATTTCTCTATCAACATCACCAAGAAGGTCTCAATCACATACCTCTATTCTATCCGCCAATTCAAGGACGAATCCATTGCTGATTTCATCGCTCGATGGAGGGGCCTCATCAATCAACTCTCATTTTCCTTACCCCAACCCAAACTTATTGAACTTTTCTCCCAAGCCTATGACAAACATATTTCTTCCACCTTAAGGGTTTAGACCTTTCGCACTTTTGACGAAGCCTTCACGATGGCCCGCAAACTTGAGTTACGTGCCATTGAGGAAAATAAAGTCAAGTTGTGGAGCAAGAATCCCAACTCCAAGACCAATGACCCCTCTTCTAAACCTTCCTTATCCAATCTTAAATCTAAAGCTTCAACAAACGCTATGGTCGTTAGATCTTCCTCCTCTTCCCCTTCAACTAACCAGCCGGAACCATCCACGTCCCAAAGCATCACCTGCCAATTCTAGTAGAGATACGTACAATGATAGTATACTCCACTCGGAGAATCATACACGTCTATGCTAGAAAAACTCATCAAACAGGGGGTCCTCAATCTCTCCTAGATCTGACCACCTCCATATTTTGATCCCTCACGCGCCATTCCTGCGTGGTATAGGGAAAATGACTTCTGCAACTACCACCATGTTAAGGACCATGACACAGGCAACTATAAAACCCTTAAAAACATAATCCAAGACATGCTTGAAAAGGGTGACCTCATCTTAGACAATCCCAATGCACCACCTAATTAGGGTATCGACATCTTCAAACAACCATTCCCTAATCATCCACCAACTCAAAACAATGTCTAGACCTTGATTGACAACACTCATGAACACAACATTCGAACAGTCAATACGGTCTCACCCTTCATTTTCGACCAACCTCAAGAGGTGAGTCCATCCATCAATCCATCACATGTGGATGAACCTCTTTCTTTGGTTAGTTCTCCGTCAACCTCTCTCATCTTGGAGGATGCCTCTACCTTACCAACACCACCGGTTTCACCATCCTCCTTCTTGCTACCCATGGAGGACCCAACCCTTCCTAATCCTTGACCGTAAGTGGAGGGCACAATCATCCCTGCCCTTTACCCACTTGAGGAGCCTCATTCTCCAGTTTCTTCTCCACCCAGGGAAGAACCTGCCTCTCCTTCATCTCCAACCAAGGATGAACCTATCACAACTTCATCATGCCTTGGGGTTGAGACTACCACACATTCAGTCCCACAACCGTCAACATCTTCTCAAGAACCCAAACCTCATCCAACATCTTCTCAGCCATTTTCCTGATTAGTGGAGAAACTTGAAATTCTCCCTTCAAGGAAAGTGGAGCATCAGGTATTGTGGGAGCATCTCACAGCTCTTCAACATGCCCATGTCCTCTCATCTCATGCTGCTAATCCTCCCATGGTAGAATCTCCCAAAGACTCTCAACAAAAACCAGACTTCCACTTCTAGACCGTCTACACCTCAATCAACTGCATCAGGACCAAAACCCTCATCTACCCCGTCTAAACCAATCAAGTCACTCAGCATTCGCCCTGTCTCCAACCTCACTCATCCACAAGTGAAGGTGGACTTAAACCAGACCTCAACCAATAGTAGTCTTCAAATCAAATCAAAGAAGATTGCCAAACCACAAAGGTGAACTCCTCCTCCCCCATCACCATTTCCCTCCATTTTGGGCCCTCATCCTTTGACCTTGACCAAAGTCCTCCCCACTCAGACCTCTAATCAAAACCAGTTGCCTCCTCTACTTCCTTTGCCTACTACTAGCCTACCCTCTCCAAAAAGGGTAGTACCTCTCATGAAGAATGTACTGTCTCTACCTGTCACTACACCATCAATCCAGAAGGTGGTACGGAAGCCTCCTCCAATTCCGCCTAAACAAAAGTCACCAGCATTGCACACATCAACGAGCACTGACCCTTTAGTGGGCTCATACTCTTTGATCTTGCACCAAATTTTGTAGACTTCCAACATAACTCTTCCACCCATCAGGCCTTTCCAACCCTCAGGTCTAAGCCCTCCTGGTTTGATGACACGAAGATTTGCGTATACCATCGTACGCCAGGACATGATACCAAGACTTGATGTGCCCTCAAGGCTGTCATTCACTGCTATCTGGAGAAAGACACCCTTCTCTTTGCGGACACTCTCGACTGACCCGTGACTCCTTCTCATAATCCTCCAACCTCTTCAAACCCATCAACATCTCATCAACAGGTTACAACCTCTTTATCTCCTTCACCTCCTATCTTTGAAATCAATGCCATTCACATAACCACTAGGTCACAAAAGGACAAGGCGAAAGAAAAAGCTGCCATTCCTTGGACCTACCCTTTCGTCAATCCACCTCAACTGCCCAAGCCTAAGATTTCTATCCTTGGTGCGCCTCAACCCTCTTCTTCTTCCTCTTCAGGGGCAATTCATGACTCCATGTTGAAACAGCTTCACTAGATGCCCGTGAAGATGTCCCTTTATGACCTCATCCATACCTCACCTCAACATCGTCAAGCCCTCATCAGAGCCCTACAGGCAGTGGAGGTCTAACCTGAGGACCCCTAGCCACTCACTACCCTTGTCCACTCTTTAGCCCCTGTTGCGTCCATCACATTCAGTGATTTTGAGATTCCCACATCCAACACAGAAGATCAGGACACCACCCTCTTCATCACTACCTATGTTGATCAGACATGCATTAAATGTGTTATGATCAATGGAGGCACCAGCATCAACATTATCTCCACCCATGCCTTTGATCGGTTGGCTCTTCCCAAGAATTGCATCTCCAAAATTGATGTAATCTTGCACTACTTTAATGACACCACTACCACAACCATTGGCATAGTTGTCCTTCACATCTGCGTTGGTCCACGCACAGTCTCAAAGCTCTTCTATATCATCGAAGGAGAGTTTCAATACAACATGTTGTTGGGCTGACCCTAGATCTATGCCATGGCCTGTGTCCCCTCCACCCTGCACCGTTGTGTGAAATTTGAGCACGATGGGCAAGTCCACACCATTCCCGCTGACCCTTCACCCTTCAAAACTTGTAACACCACCTACCGTCCAAATGACGTCCTCATTCCTATCAAGCCATCAATCCTGGCACTGCCTCCATCCGTAGAAGCTTTGACCAGTTCGCAATAGGTGGTTGCCCTCACACCTCCCCTTCAAGCGATGACCACAGACCCCATGGAAGACATCTTCCAAAGACTTTCATTGTGGGAGTATCACTTGTTGACCTTAGACATGTTCCAAACTCCACAAGAGTATGGATGCCTTCATCATAGCCCTAGTTATGACCATCAGATTAGGATGATCGTGCCTTATGGTCCTCCTCACCTCCGAACCAATCTTGTTTATGGGGGGTTCAATCAAGCTCCTACTGATGGCAACCCTCTCTCTTCACCCCAACCATTCACATTAGACTTCTCATTTCTTGGCAACCCCACCTTTGCACACACTTACCTTTACAGGTGTGCATGGAAGGGTTTTGGTTTCGGACGCTATGAGCAGGGCTCCCATCAGCCCATCGAGCCGCTCAACGATGATAATGCCAAAAAACAGTATGGCCTGGGATATCACAACCCCACTCAAGCCTCTGCAGACCTTTGCTCTAAGCCAACCATTGACCAATCTCCAGGCTCACCCATTCCTCCTCCTTCACCTACGGAGTTAGTGGTTTCCATCCCTCCTAACTTTTTCAATGCCTAAACGCCATTCACTTGGGAACCCTTGACCTATCAACTAGGTGGGGTACCCAGGTCTCTCCCCTTGTCTTCTCTCCATCTCATCCACACTGGGTGTTAGACATTCTTCCTACCACCAAATGGCTGGGGGGAGTTCGACTTTATACTACCTATCATGACCTCAACCAAACACCAATCTTGACCCGGCCCTTGACTAGTCTCGACAAATCAGTGACCACATCAACCAACTTCTTAATCATCATCAGCATATGATTAATATGGAGCAAAGTAAACAAGGCAATTTTGCCCCTAATTGGCTCGGACCTTTCATTATCATGCACAAGTATGGATCAGGGACTTATCATCTATCCTCTCTTGATGGATGACCAGAACTTGAGCCTCTTAATGCGTTACATCTACGACCATTCTACTGCTAGTCGAGTACTCATTCACTTGACATTTAACTTGAGCTCATCCCTTGAGCAATCCCCATCCTCTTAGTCCTAATTCCTTTCATCCCTATTCCTCTTAACAATTCCTCTATAACCCTTTTATACAGTATGGATGCTTTGTCCTAATAAAAGGGAGCCCTTGACCTTTTATAATCTTGTCCATGACTCATATTTCTGTCAAAATATCCATGGTAACCATATCAATATCAAATTAAAAAGGCAAACTACTCCCTCGAAGGATAGCTGTACTATCATTGTTATAGCTAATAGATTGCTCCCTCAAAGGATAGCTATTCAAAAGCCCTTATATTAAGCAAAATTCTAGACCACTCCCTCGAAGGATGGCTATGACTAATCTAGCAATAAATAGCACTATCTTAGAAGCTTCCTGCATTGATCAGCTTCTCAACTGACCACCAAGCACAATGACATCTCTATGCAGACTTCCCACATTGATTAGTCTGCACAAAAAAAGAAAAATTAAAAAAAAAAAATGAGTCATGGACTTGACTTATAGTTGTCTCAGGGTCTCCCATAAAAAAGGGCAAGGTTATCTCTGCTCTTAAAATGGGTTACCCTATTTCCTCCTATCCTAACACCTGCTCAAGGGACTTCAAGCTCACTTTAATGTCAAAGTGATTTGATTACCTCTCTAACACAACATATGGTCAACGACGTCATGCATGAATGGGGCTCTTCATTCTAATAACCCCTATCTGTGTTGTCATTCTGGTCCATGTCAATGAAAGAGCAATATGCTTCTCACTTCTTCTACACTTTGGTCACATTCAACTTCATCACTTGTCAAACCTAATCAACTCAACTCAACTCTCTTTTCAGGCCACTCCCATAGCCTATTCACACTAGTTTCTCTGGACACCAATACACATGGAAACTATCGATCAGACGCAATTTATGTTAAGCATAAACCAATACTTGCTGAAGCATAAATAGACCTCAATTCATCTTTAGCATACATCCATCACGAATATGGAAATTTTCTAAGGATGAAAGACCCCTCAACCAATGTTGTAGAATACACCATTTGGAAAAGGCTGTAACATCTTTTTATCCTCATCATTTCGACACATAACCAAACCAATCATCGACCAATCTTCTCAACTAGTTCAAACTACATTGGTCTGAGGCCCTTCACACAAGGGCTATGTAGGCAGCACTTAGATGACATAACATCTTCTGGGGTTAGCTTGACCACCCTCATTTTGTTTGTCTCTCTGATGGACAAACCTTCTTTCCTCCTTTTGACCATGACCTTGCCCTCGACCAAGACCAATTCCATCCCTTTGACCCTTCCTCCCTTCTAGGGAGAACTACATTGGCCTGAGGCCCTAACCACAAGGGCTATGTAGGCAGCACTCAGATCACATAACATCTTCTGAGGTTAGCTCAGCCACATCCTTTCGTCCATTCCTCCCCCTCGATCAATGACCATTGGAGATCATGCCTATCTCCTCCGACCTTGACCACTTCTAAAGAAATGTTGCCTTGGTTGTTTTTGCCTGTATGCTACCTCATGACTGGTTAGCAAAATTGTGTGCAGACTATATTTTTGACCCTCACAAGTATAGGATTGCAAGCCTGTTGATCCCCACTACTTGTGACATTTTCATGTTTCTAGGAGCACTTCCTGAGCCTGAGATACCTAAAACATGATGACCATTAGAGCTACAGCTTCGATTGAATAACCCGATCAGCTATGACCACATGCTAGGGCATGGTTATTTCAATTTTCGCACTCCTCAACCCTTAACTTGTAATAATTTGACCTGACCATCTCGTGCAGTGGTATGCACACAATCACAACTTTTGCAGCATTCACCCTCACCCCTTTTTCATCTACTCTTTGTCAAATTAGCACTCGATTCTCAGTTTCCTTCCCTCGACTCCTGCTTTGAGGGGGAATACCTCATCCATAATCGGGGCAATCCACCTCCTATTTTTGTCTTGCTGTTCATTTGAACAACCAACAAGACGGAACCGACCTTATCCCCCACCTGGGGCAACTAACTCCTATTTTTGTCTTACAGTTCATCCAGAACAACCAACAAGATAAAAAGGGGCAAATGTAGACACCGAAATTATGTCTAACCCTTATTGTCCTCCCCTTAACCCCCATTTTATTCTCCCATGCATATTTAACCCCTGTCGACCATTTTCCCATGAGCCTTGCCCCTGGCAGCATGTAAAAATGAGCAAAAAGCTAAAATTAGCCTCTATCCCCATTCTGCATCTGTTGACGTCAGTCACTATTCAGTCGACATCACCGATGTCGGTCACCCTTCAGCCGATGTCAGTGGTCCTGCTGGCGTCAGTTATCCTTAATACTATGTTCTCGACCCAAACGCAGGATCCGTTATCCGTTATCTAGGCTTCGTTATTCAGTTGCCAATCAGTTTCACGATCGGTTATCAGACCTTTTTTTTTAAACATTCTTTTCATTTGACCTTCTAAAAATGAGCAGCCAACTTTTGCATCTAGTCAATCTACAATCAAATCTCTCGTATTTTCTCTCTCCAGTACAGGTATTCTGCTTCAGTCATCTCGTTAGAGGTCTGCTACATCAAACTTTTACAACACACCAACAACATCAATTATGTCTCCTACTCTGTCTTCAGCATGTAACAGGTAAGCGTTTGTTCTGTGCTTTTATTTTGTTCTCTAGTTATTGTTTTTAATCGATATTACCACCCTGACTTAAATTCAAATTACAAACCTGACTTGACTTCCTCCAATATCACTTCTATCCACCCTTTCTAGAATATACAGTCTATAACTCTGTCCAGATTTCTACACAAAACCCCCAAACAATCCCTCTGACTCCCAAACCAGCTCCCTAACCCCCAGATGAAAACTTTAGACCATTCTGTAATCCTAAAACCCTGTCCAAACCTGACCAGACCCCATCCAAAAATTGCTGCCCCGACCGACGCCGATCATTACCCCTACTGACGCTGGCACTTTAACCGACGTCGGCACCCTTCCTTGACCGACGCCGGCACAAAGACTGACATCGGTGACTGTGCAGAGCAATTTGCTACATATCAAGTACGCATTTTTCTTTTTGTCTTTTATTTCTTTCATTCTGTCTTTCACTATTTCTATTTCTATCAAATATTCTATTTTTAATCAGTGGGTTGATATCCCTCAAGGAAGTCTTCATACTTCAGGGATCAAGCTTTTGCTTGACAACCCACCATCTCCTCATCTAACATTTTTCATGTTTTAGTCTCTTTTTCTTTGCAGGTGTCATTCCTCCACAGCCAAAGAGGAGTACCTTCTAACGTCTGATTTTGGTGCATACGACTACATCCAAGTAACATCTAACCTTGACCATTCTTCTTAGTTTCTTAATTCCTTCTTTGAATGTAGAAAGTGAAATAGCATAGAAACAGTTCCCTCCCATCTTGTGGTCCCTTCATCACCTTTTAATCCTCCAATTGTTAATCCTTCACCTGTGGACCTTCCCTTGCCTATGTATCCTTCTCCACTCATGAGTCCCTCACTTATGGATCCTTCCCCACCAATGATTCCTAAATTTCCTTTAGAGTTTACCCCCATGCATTATTCTGATCATACCTTGCTTGATATCCCTATTTAACATAATCCATCTCACAATCCTACTTTTTATATTGAGGAGATTAAAAGAGAAGTATTCTCCAAGTTTTTGTTGAAGATAGATGAGACATTGGTTGTAGTTCACATCCAGCTTCATACAAATCTATCAGACATTATGGATAATGTGTGTGGTCAAATATATCAATATTTATGAACACATGCATGGTGTTCTTACATTTTCATTTTATATTGGACATGTACACCGATATTATCTTTATCTATTTGTTATATCATTTAACATTATGTCAAATTCTTATGCATCTTATATAGTGGCTCTGATTTTGTACATTATATATTTATTATCATGACATTTATGTTCTCTTATAGATGTATTCTTTATTATTTATTTTTATTTGTAGTCTTGAGTTTCTTTCTTAAAAACTCCCTAGTTTTATTTTCATGATTATTTTTGTTCTTATCTCTATATACATGAATAATTGTCATTGTGACTTGGTTATACTAACCTAGTTCCATTTAGTCACTCCTTCTTTACCATATGATTAGTTAGTAAATAATTAATCTCATTATATTCTCCTTATATTGGTCCACTTTTTATCTCCTTTATTCCTTTTATTTCCCTTTTCACAAACTAACTACATATATGGTTGTGACTTGAGATAATATGTTGGTTCATTGTTAAGCCTAAGTGTCCTATTCAATCTTGTCTTTAGTTTCTTAGCTTCCTTTAGCCTAAGATTATAGTTCATTCATGTGTATCACTCTATCTCTCATGATTGTTCATTCCAAGTCTGTATGGAGGAGTAATCTTTAAAAAGCCTTGAAAACATTCAAAATCCAAGTCATTTAACAAAAGGCAATTATATAAAAAGCAAAAACATTCAAAAATTCTTAAAAGTCAAATCACACTAAAAGACATGATTAAAAGCACATATCCTTCTTCTAGTCAAATTTCAAACTCTAAATTTGGCCTCATGATAGAGACAAGGTCCATTGGGTTGTGGTAGGATAGTAGATTAAAAAAGGATAATAAAAAAATCTTTTAATTTTACCTACTTTCTCACACAAGTACCCAATCTTCATAGTAGACTGATGGCTTTATAAGGGGTCCTGGGGAATAGGGAACATGCCATGACAAGGTAGGTCCATTTTAATTTTATTGTACCAATCTACCTTCATGAATTGATCTTAGTAGCATGCTTATTTACCTACACAACTTTGTATCTATAGAGAATAAGTTTTATTTGTACATTGATGGTCACTAGTCACTTAGTGTCTTCTCATGTCCTTATTATGCCTCCTATCTCCTAAGGTCTCCTCATAAGATGCCTAAGTTATAATTTTTACATTCTCTTTTTCATTCCTTATATTCCTCATATTTCCTCTTGAGAAATATTGTTTTGTTCATTGATCACTCCCCTTGGGATTCCATTTATGAGTTGCATTGTAAGACCATGGATAGGACCTAGCCATCCTCACAAATTACCACAATTTCACATTCCTATTACCCACATCCTTTATTACTATATTTTCACATTTATTCCACCTTAGTGGTGTTATTTGTGTGAGTTATAGTGTAAGACCATGGATAGGATCTGACCCTCCTCACAAAATTTTCTAATAATCTAAGTCAATCAAAATTACATGTGTCAAATATAAGATAAGATGTGATTAATCATGAAGTTACACGTCATTAACATGTTTTCCAACTTGATTTAGTATTTTTTATGCTTAATTCATTTCTCTTTCACTTTTATCTTCTTATTTTCCAATTTCATGTAAGAATCCAACCATTTCTTGAATTTTTCATACTTCCTAGCTTGAATTAATGTGATAAATTTAAGACCAATTTTTTCCAATTTTGTTTTTCTCTTATACTTCCAAACATGATTTAGTATGATTGAATAACTTAATTGTTTTGTTTTTAAACCATTTATCCTTTTATATGATTTCCACTTTATTACATTATTTTCACACTTCCCAACATGATTTAGTGTGATTTTTACTTGTTTTAATTTTGTGTTAATCTTTTCCATGGTTTAAAAATAAAATTTTTACCATCTTGTGTTACCATCTCCCCCTTTGGTTATTTATACTTATTAATTTCTTATTATTACACATTTCCCAACTTGAAATAGTGTATAGTAAATTTTTGATTGATTATATTTTACCAAGTCCTTTTTCACTATTTCTTTTTAACCATGTATGTGTTCTACATAATGCTAGAAAAGAAACCATGCCTCACATATTTCCTATAGCATATATAATAATAACTAAATACATATGCTAGAAATAAATATATCTAAACATCAACAACCAAAACCATAATGATAACACATAAAATCAACATCCAAATCCCAAAATAATCCATATATATATATATATCATGAATTTTGATACAAAAATAAAATTATATACAAAGCTAAAACACTATGATTGGGCCCCATCCTACCTATCTCATGGCCCAGACACATTTTCTATAGATGCTTCAATCTAAATAATTCAAATAAAATGTTGTAAAGAGGTTTTCTGATACCTCCATCTTGATACCTACCCCCTATAGATGAGCCACCTAAGCCTGCACCTATGCTAACTATGCCAAGGTTGCTAGATGTGTTACTCTATCCTACTCATATGCCTCTATCATATGAATTAGGGTTTTTACATGTGTCTCTCTCTCCTTGGCCTATACCTATCTCATCTATGTCATTATAGCTAGATGTGCATCTCTCTCCTTACCTAGGGCCTGACATAACCATGCCTCTCCTACACCCATCTCTACTAGTGGTTGTATCCCCTCTTTATGCACTCAGAACTACCTTGTTATCTCTCCAACTAATCTAAACTAACTCACCTAAGCTAGGGAATATTTTACTATAAGATCCTCTAGTGTAGTTAGATCATACATTATCAACACCTCATTTAGGACATCATAGAGTGTTCCCCTCATTAGGGACCCCCATCTGATCTCCTCATCCTCTACCACACCTACAAAAATCAAACCATATAGATATTAGATCACTGATATATCTATAAATCTATCTCTAATATATCTCAAATCTAACTTAAGAAAAATTTAATCATCTTTTATTATTTATTTGTATGTCAGACACTACTATCTCATCATCTATATGACCACTGAGAATGGTCTCCCCATTAATGTGGCCTCTAATAACCTCCTCTATTGATCATCTCCTATTGATATCTAAATGTATATCATAGGTTCCTAGAGTGTTTAATAAAGGCTTCTTATTTTAGAATTTATAAGAATTCAGTACATGAGTTACAAGTTATGATAATGTTATTATTTGTTGGTGGAATAGAGGTAGAACAAGTGAATATTCAAAATATTTAAAATGTTTGGTGGTTGGGAATCACCATGGACAAATGGTATATCTATGTAAAATATGTAGTATATTATGCTAATTATGGTGAATTATGATCAAACACTAATCTAAGATGGATATTTACAATGAAAATCTAAACTAAAGTGATCTAATTAAAAAAGAATCAAGAGGAAGGGTAGGGAAAAAATAAATGTTGTTGATCTTCATTCCAAACATCATGACAAAGTTTAGATTCATCTAGTCGTGCACTTAACAAATGTATAGCATTAATTAGTTTAATTCTAAATCCTATCACACATTATGAAAACTCCTAAGAAAGGTGGAAATAATACATATAAGAATCTAGTTAACTTTAAAGACTTACCCTTACAAGCAAACAACATTAGCCCAAATGCAAGAAGAGTAAGAAAATGAAATGAACTTGAGGACTTTTAGTAAACCTAGAATTTTCACAAATTAACAACTCTAGAATCAAATATACACAAAAAGAATTCATAAGAACCATTCAAATCTAGAAATTACAATAAACAAATGAGAAAGAAATCATGATAATAATGAACAAAAACAAATACTTTACAATATTTGCATAATTCCTTACTTATATTAATTGTTCCTAGTTTAAAAATTAATTTGGCTCTAAGAAATCCCTCCTTTTTACAAATGATAATACTCTTTTTATAGAATTCAAGGAGGTATATTGGTAAGTCATATCCAACTATGAGTGTACAAGCATAATGATGAATGTCCTTTCTACAAAGTTATAGAATACACTAAACTTTTCCAAATGGACTGATCTATAGAAAATGTTTTTAAAATTTGTGCATGCCTTTACAAAATATTAACCTATTTTTAAAATATTACAAAGTTGTACAAAAGGAATATTCCTATCTTGAGGTCCCTATTTTTTTTGAAGGATATTCATCTTATAGTGTTTCTAATTGATGAAATAGAGGTTGATAATAAGATTTAGGAATAAATCCTTCCCATGATCCTCTAGGTCCTTTAGGTTCTTCTCATGCTTTTCCATTAGTTTCTTGATACCCTTGGCATCTCCCATTTTCTCTTCAGATGATAAAAGTAGGCCCATGATTATTTTGTTGTCATATATTATTTGTCTTTGGCCTTGGCTTATTACTTCATGCATAAAATGAAAGGTCATGTGCTTGAACTCTTGATTTATTGTAAGCCCCAATGAGCCAAGGTTTGTGGGTTCTTTAATTAAACTATCCAAGATATGCAACATGCCATCTTCTTGCTATTTGAAATCCTTAGCCAGGTCCTCCATTCATTTGGACAAGTTTCTTAGGGATTCAATCTTGTCTACCAATATGACCATATCCATACTAAATTTTTTTAAGCTAATATTCCAAAAATTAAGGACTAATTTCTTGGTCAAGTACTTGATCAAGTCTTTCACTTGATAACTTGAAGCCTGCTATTGGCCAATTTGGCATGTATCCCTAGTGATTTTCTTCTCCATTATTTATTTCCTAGTTATGACTACCTTTAGAGAGTAAAATAGGTCAGTCATGGTTCCCTCAAACTTCTTTAATCTATCTTCATGTATGGATAATATGGTAGCTTCCTTCATATTCTTATTTTGTTATAAGATCCCCTTGATCATGGTTTGAAATTGTTGTGATTGGGCTTAGACCATATCAGTAATATTTTATTTGAATATCCTATTTTCTCTTGAATTTTTTACATCAACAAGGGTCAAACCTATGAATGACTCTATATTTTGGAGGGTGAATTCCTCCCCACCAATCATGTCCTTTTTTTCAATTACTCTTTCTAGATCGATAGTCTCTAGGTTAAACTAAACTCCCACTCATGATTGAGTCATTTTTAGATGTTTTAGAGTTTATATTTGTGTGCCACTTGGCCCCTTGGAGATATCATCCTTTATTCTTCTTATTTATACAAGGCCAAAATCCATGGCTTAAGTTCATCATGCATAGTTATATTAATAGACTTTGTTATTACCCAAGGATGGTGTAGAGTAGAAACTTTTTGTAATTTTTCATATAAAAACCATTTAGGGATGGTTGGACCTTGTAAGACATTCTCTTTAATAAAAATGTTGACCTCACTTAATGTATGAGTGAAGGTTACTCTATGTTTCTTTTTTATTTCTATAACTAGTGCTAGCTTATCTTTCCTCTTGGGGACACTAAGACTAAACCCAAAGCCATTTCCTTCCCCTTTTCCTTCTCTACTTCTTTATTATGATATTATTATACTTGGGCATCTTACTCATCTTATTGATAATCACTAGATAACATATGTAGTGCATCTTCCACTATTTCACTAGGATCCAATGCTAATATGCTAATGAATTCAATTGGTGACCCTAGTTCTTCAGGCTGGGTTGAAGATGATGCCACTTCACTAGGTCTCCTTTCTTCAGGTCTCTATTCAAATTATTCCCTAAATTTTTATATATCTATTTTTGATTTTGGTTTTTCTAGAAGAGGTTTAGAATATGAAGCTCCTAACAAATGGTATTGCCTGAGTCTCATCTACCATATATAATCACTTGGCTTCTGCTCTCTCATCAATCTATCCTTTGGGTTGATGTTATGATTTTTTAATATTGCTAAGACTTTGGTGAAGTATTATTCCTTTATGGATATTGAGTCATAGAGACTAATAAAATTTTCATATTTCATACCTATCATTTTTATTTTCAGATACCCCACTACCTTTCCTTTGGGATCCCACTATCTTACTTGATCATGTTGTAGTTTGAAAGAGGATCTACATTTGGAAGCATCCTCAATATTATTCCATTATTAAAATATAGTCTTACCAATGGTCATGGGTAGGGTATGCAAAAATCCCTTCCACTTTATTTTACACATGCCATCTATACCATTATACATCTGGTATGCTACCTCTTGTTCAAATAATTTGTTTGGCACATGGAGAGGTAGCCTAAGTGGGTTATATTGGGTTCCCTCAATCTTGATGATTATGTAATATAGGTAAAATCACATGTCACTGATGGATTCAATTTAATTTCTAACCAAAGGACTAATTCTTTCCATTGGGTTTTTAGCTATGGCCTTAGTCAAGGATGGATAGACACAAACATAGATGAAATGATTATGGTCCTTCTAATTAAATATGTGAAACTTTAAGTAGAATTGGAATACTATTTTTTTCCCTTTAGGTGACCATCCTCTAAATTTTTCCATCTTAGTAGTGGCAAGGAGGGCATCTAATAGGTAAGACATCATGTAAAATTAGTTCTTAGTCCTTTTCTTGATTATATAAATCTACATACACAAAATTGTGCTAAAAAACTTGCTAATGGGAGGGATGAGTTCCTTCTCAACCATAAAATATACCAAGGGCACCCTGATTATATTAGCATAAGTAATGGTTGGATTCCCACATAATCTATTCATTAAAGTCATAATTATTTTGACCCCAGGTTGAAATTAGCTAATATGGATGTTTTTATTGAGGTTAGAGAAGACTTGATTTCTAGACTATAGCCATGGAGTGAGGATAGTTTTTAGGTCATTATTCTTAGCCCATTCATTTCTTGTGGCTACGTCTACTTGGGGCTTGGGTAACTTATAATAGTTCTCAAAATCAATGGAAAAAATATAAGATACACTTTTGTGAGTATGTTCATTAACCAACATGCCCTTTTTGATATTCCAATATTTTAAAATAGGGGAGATATTATTTATGCAGTAAAGTACCTGTATTTTTGCTATAATGTAGTGAAGGCCTATCATTTTAATGAAAACTAGTTCATAGTACCTCCTCTTGATTTTTGCATTCTTCTCGTCTTCATTGGTGATGATGGGTAGCTCCTGAATCATTTAGAAAAGATTGAAACAATTGTTGTATCGTATGTTTAAAGATACTACATAAATTTTTGTGTCCTTGAATATTCTCCCCTTTGTGTATGAGGTAATATAGAGATCTATACCTTTTTTGGCCTATTTTTTGGTCATCATGGCTATGAGTTTGATCAGCTTGCTCACTAGTGGTCTATTGTTCAATCTTGGATCAATTTTCACTTTTTCAAATGATGATTCACTTTCTCAGACTTGATTGTGATCATTTTAGGATTGAATTAGGGATTTTTTAGACATCAGGGCTTTTCTTATAACTTCAATGGTGGTGGATATTTGTACTTAAGTGATTTTCATGCCTTATATTTTTATTTAGGTAATGTATTTATATATTTGCTTCTATATGTCCAAACAATATTGAGATTTGGTTTTTTTATTATATGGAATCCTTATGGCATCTATGTGGCACTTTCATGGCAAACTATTTGTTAATGTTTGAAAACATGATCATTACTCTTTGAAAATCTAATTTTGTTTTGAAACACTAGATTATTCTACATGGATCAATGTTATTCATTGATCTTGATCCTGAGATTTGAACTCCATTGGCCAAAATATGCATTGAGCCTCAAAGTTGTGCCACTTAGTAGTCTCATGGGCCTATCGATCTCCCTTGAAAAGTCTTCATTGATTTTTCACCATCAGATTCAATGGGCACAAATCAATGTATGTCATTGATATCCAAAAGTTTCTTGCTATGTAATGTGTACTAGGCTCTGACATTATGCCATTTGGAAATCCTATAGATCTTTTGAGCTCTGCACCTTATCAATTTTATTGATTCACATGCTTTTTCCATGTGGCATTCTCATATTAACTCAAAGCTTCATTAAAGATTCTTGATTTGATACACTTCATTGATATAGATCTATATGCTAGAATGTGTACCATTGATATTCAAAAGGTGCTCGATGTTTAAACTAGGGTCCACTACTTGACTCTTCAATTATCAATTTTGCTCTATTAGATTAATCCCACCTGGGTGAATGTGGGTCATAGATCAAAATACAAGTAGTCTAATGTGAATGTGTCTTATATTTATAAAACACCCTCCCTTAATTCTAAATTGGGAGAATATGGCAATGAAAGTCTCTAAATAATTGATCTAAAAATATTGATAAGTGAGCACAAAGACTAGTGGTGATGCCACATTGGTATCACTACATAAAAAGTCACCAAGAATGCCAATGAGACATAAAAATTCTAATATTAATTCCAAAAATCAAAGTTAATAAATAATATATCTATGTAAATAGTAAAAATATAGGAAACATAGATAAAAATTTCAAGAAGATGGCTCTAGTGGTTATGGGAGAGACTAGAAATTGAAGTAGTGAAGGGTGAAAAAACCAAGTTGCACACACATGAAGGTATACTAGACTATAAAGTTAAACTCCCCATGGAACTTTATAATTTAGTGCAATTATAATATATCCCATACACAAAAACACTAAATAAAATGAGGAAGACATTGTATAAACTAGAATAGTTCCAATTAAGGAGATTATCGACAAATCAAAGAAGCCATCACAAATCATGAAAGTTGCACAAAAATTAAGAGATTAATGTGGGAAAAAAAAATAAGTGGCACAAAAAACATACTCAAACAATGCAAGACACTAAGCTCTACCAAAAATGCATCAGTAAGTGCACACATAAATGAGCATGGATGCAATAATGTGTTTTTATGAGGGAATTTGAACAATGGAGGAACCATGATGGTAAAATACTCGCAAAGAATGATGGTGCTATAAAAATTAATTAAAAATCCATCCCAAATAAAATAGAAATGGTGGATGAACATGCCTACACAAGAGTGAATGAAAAAATACATAAGAGTAAAATGCAAGGTAGCTTGAAAAGGGACGTTGGAATCAGCGAAAAAAAACATCCATGATTGTAATCAAAATGGCAAAACAAATGAAGGAGAAAGTTTTTTTAACTTTTGAAGGGGTTTGGCTACCTTCCAATCTCAACCTTACCCTCCAGTCTTTGAAAAATGAGATCAAAAAAAGTTATGTCACAAAGAAATACAATATCTCCTTATGTCTTCTAAATAAAAAATATTTTTTTTTATTAAAAAACAATAAAAAAAATCATCCAAATAAAACATATTGTTATTAATAATAAATAATAAAGATTCCTACATAAGAGTGAATGAAAAAATACACCATATTAAAACTTAAGGTAGCTTCAAAAGGGACATTGGACTCAACTAAAAATCCATCCATGATTGTAATCAAAATGGCAAAACAAATGAATGAGAAAAAAATTTCTTGTTAAGGGGTTTGGCTACCTTCCAAACTAGGGCTCATCCTCTAGTCTTGGACAAATGAGACCAGAAAAAGTTGTGTGGCCAAGCAATACAATATCTCCTCATGTCTCCCAAATAAAAAATATTTTTATTAATTAAAAATTAAAAAAAAAGTCTCCCCACAAGAATCTATTTTTGAATAGTACTGTTCAGTAACACTATACTAAATTTTTCAATTTTTAACAAAATTTAAAATTTTGAAATTTTATAAAAACATGAGAATAAGATGCACAAAACCCAAAAATGGTTTTGAGTGATTAGTTACAATTTTATCAAAATTAAATAAATAAAAATAATATTTTTTAGAAGAGTACTTCTTAGTAAAACTATGATAACTTTTGAAATTCTTAATTAAATTAAAATTTTCAAAATGTTATTTAAAGTATTAAAAAAGCACATAAAACTAAGGAAAATTTATAAGAGGTCATCTATAGTTTTCTCAAAATTGGGAAAAGAATAGTCATTTTTAACCAAAAATTATATTTGGAAAAATCTTGTAGATCTTGCCTCATATATCCAACTAGGATGAAATTGTAAGTGATCATTCATTTATTAGATAATATGGATAAATTGGTGAGATTTTATTTACTCCTTCAATCTACAAAATCAACCTGAAATAAAAAGACAAAAAAAATTCTCCAAAAATAGATGCTAAGTAAGTAGAAGTGATGCTAAATAATCATTGTTATAGTCCACTATGATACCATGAAAGATTTTATAAAACTCTCACCCAATTTCAAATATACAAACCATTACCATAGTAAAATCCATTGATACGTCACTCAAAAATATGTCAGTATATGATACACAAATAAAACATACAATGATAAATCCTCTACGTCTCCAAATCTTCCATCTAGAGCTCCATCGCCATAGATTCCATGAAAATACAATGAATGAACCTTATATATGTAGGAAATTTAATTGAATCCTAACTAAAATATCAGGCTAAGTGACCAATCATAACTATGATATCAAACTAGAGATCAAACCTAGGACTAAGAGAAAACTATCTCTAAAGGATAGAAATAACTAGAAATTATCCTCATTATATATAAGATATAAATATGTAATATCTCATACTATCTAAATTAAGATAAATGAAATATCCACACATAAATAGTGGGAATAAGTAAATAAATAATAAATAATAAATTACCTATATGAACATGAGATAAGATAAATAACCTACTATAATAGCTACCATTGTTACACAATTTAAACATGATAAAAATCTAGCATGCATATGCTATGTAACTTGTGCATAATATTTCAAAATCCAAATCAAATTTAGATTACAAAACTATTCTATAATGATAATCAATGGAATTTTATAAATTTTATCAAGTTAATATACTATAGTAGTTTGTTCACATTTTGGTATGGTTGGAGTGAATAAATCACACAATATTTCCATTTTTTTATTTTAGACTTGATCATACAAACTCATCAGGTTACAAGTATCACTGAGTTGCATGGTTTAGATAATCTCAACTACCAGGTGGAAACTCAATTTTTCTATAAATATTGGGTCATGTACCTTCCAATCTCTTTATATATCTATATTATCAATATTTATTCTAATATCAATTTCATTATCTTACAATTATACATCTTTTATAAAAAATAACTTACTAATAGGCAAGGAAATCACATCAATAGAAAAGTGTACTACTAAACTTTTCTCTTTCAATTTCAATCTATTTCAATTACTTTTGACCTTAATTATATAAACTAATTATACATTTTAACATGATCTTGGTTGTTGGATGGTCACCAAAAAATAACTCAAACCTAGGTCTACCAATGTACTCAAATTTAACTCAAGCAAAGACAAAGTGTGTATACACACCCAAGTACTTATTCCATTCTTTTAAACTAGAAATTTTATTACTAGATTAAATTGGGTGTTGATGACTCTATGTATATCATAGGTGCTCTTAATGTTTTAAAAAAACACTTTTCATTCTATAATTTGAGGAACTCAAAGCATAAGTTATAGTTTTTAGTGAGTTAGTCACCTATGGTGAAATAGTGGTAGAGTAAGCAGACTATTCCACAACATTTATATTGATTGGTGGTCAGAAGCCACCTTGTTCCTTAATAATCTTTGAAATATATGAAGCATCTATGCTAGTACTAATGAATTGTGATCAAACCCTAATCTAAGACTATTCTATAATGAATATTTACATTTAATTTAAGCTACAGTGATCTAATTAGAAAAGAAAGCAAAAGGAAAGGTAGGGTACAAAGAAAGTATGTGATTGTTGATATTTGTCTCAAACATCATGACAAGGTTTAAATTATAACTGAGCATGCATTCAACTAGTGTATAACATGAAATAAAATGTGATCAAATCACATTATACATGAGGAAAGTATTTAAAGATAATATGGAGTATAAGTAAAAATTAACTTTACTTTAAAGATTTACTACTACTAAAATAAAATATCATAGCACATACTTATGAGGAGTAAAATGAAATGAAGTAAACCTAAGTAAATTTAGCTAATATAGCATCTGCAAAAATTAGTAACCCTATATTATAAATGCACATCTAGAATACATAAAAAAACCATTTAGATCTAGGACTTATAACAAACAATTGTGAGAGAAGCCATGACGACAATTCATAAAAACAATTGAGACAAAATTTATAGTATTCCTTGCTTGTATTAAATTGCTTCCAAAGGTAAAATGTAGTTTATTATCTCTTAGAACTCCCTCTTTTTACAATAGATAGTGCTCCTTCTATATGTTTCAAGGAAGCATGTTGATCAGTTACATCGACTGATAAGTGTAAAGAAAAATATAGATATCTTTTTACAAATTTCCTTAAAATACACTAAACATTCTAAAATAAACTGTCCTCTAGGTAATGTGCTAACAAAATGCACATGCCTTTATAAAGAATATTCCAAAACTAAAATGAATCATAATACTTCTAGTTGGCTAGTGGGCCCTAGTTTGATTATGTTGCTTGATTTTTTTGAAGGATATTTAACAGGTAGTGTTGGTCACTAATAAAATTAAGATCAATCACTAGATTTAAGAAAAGCTCATGTCCATATCATTCTAGGTCCTCAAGGTCCTTCTCAATCTTTTCCATATCTTGTTTGAAGCCCCTGTCATCTCCTATTTTCTCTTCGGAGGAGAGAATTAAACCCATGACTTTTCTATTACCCTTAGTTATTTGGTTTTCTCCTTATTTTCTCACTTTTTGCTTAAATTGTAAGGTTCTTTGTTTAAATTATTCATCTCTTATGAGACCTAGTAGGCTGAGGGCTATGGGCTCTTTAGTCAAACTATCTAAGATATGAGACATTTCATCTTCTAGATACTTGAAGGCTTTAGCAATGCTTTCCATATATTTATACCATCTATCCAAGGCATCAATTTTGTTAACTAATATGGCCATGGCCATATTTAGATGTGCCTTACTAATAGTCCTAAAACCTCTGACTAGATTTTTAGGCATAGCCTTAATTAGTTCCCTCACATGGGAGATGGTAACCTACCATTGGCCATCTTGGCTTATTTTTTTAGATATTTGCATCCCTATTTCCATTTGTCTTGCTTTGGCTATTTTTAAAATGTCAAATAGCCCTACCATGATATCCTCAAATTTTTTAAACTTGTCCTCATGAATGGAAAACATATTAACCTCTTTTAATTTTTTTTTTCATATAGTAGACCCTTGTTCATTCTCTATAATTGATCACTTTGAGCTTCAGCTACTTCGAGGACCTTTTTTTCCAATTTTTTATCCTGCACTAGTTTTTGTCCAACCACTAGAGTTAAACAACAAAATGGTTCAACTTTTTAGAAGGTGAACTCTTCACCTCCTACCATGGCCTTTTTCTTGATTATTCATTCCATGATAATAGAATCTAGATTAAACCTAACTCTAACTAATTATTTGATCACTTTTGGAGTAGGCATCTCAACTTGTGATCCACTTAAAGTTTTAGGAGCATCCATTTTAGTACCATATGATCTCCCAAGGGCATCCATCTTTCTATTTTCTTCTTGTTGTTTCAGCTCCAAGATCTAGGTTTGAGTTCTTCATGAACATTAATGTTCACTGACTTTGTTATTTCCCACTAGTGGTGCATAGTTGACACCTTTTACAACTTCCCATACCAAAACCATTCAGGAATGATTGACCAATGGATTGGATTTTCATCATTGAATATATAAGAACCAAGGTTAGTTCAACATTTATTTTTTGTGGGAGAGGAATGGGAACTAAGTCTAGTGCCAATTGATTTCCTTTATCTTTTTTTATCTCTAATTTCTCCTTAATTTGAGACTAAAGTTCTTCCACTTGTTTAACTTCTTCATATGATCTATAGGCACTAGCCAACATTAGTAATGTATATTCTACTATTTATCATGGATGTAATGCAATTACATCTATATATTTAATAGGGGACCCTAGTCTTTTAATTTGGGCTAAAGATGATGGCCTTTCACTAGGTCTACTTTCCTTAGGCCTTTATTCAATATTCACTTCATGTTTTTGTGTAACTTATGCTTTAGATTATTGTGTTTCTATATGTGGTTGGGCTGGAGGAGTGCTAGAAGATTGACCTCCCAATAGGTGGTACTATCTACAATTGAGTTGCCAACTATCATCACTTCCCTTTAGTTCTCTCTTCAACCTTGCCTCTGGGCTACCAGGATTATGAATTTTTCAAATTACATAATACTGGTCTACAAATTATCTCTAGGTTAGTTCACACTTGCTCAAATAACAATTGGGCTCTTACGATTTGATTGTCATTAATCAAATAAAGGCTATGGATTTTATATAGCTATAATGGTGATAGTTTACTTAGACATATGAAAATTCATGCCTTATATTTGATTTAGACCCTTGCATTTATATGTTTTCCTTTTCAAGCCCATAAAATCTCTAGTTTTGCCATCTTATGCCTGTATGACATCTATGTGGCATCCTGCTCATAGTTTTCATGGAACTTTTCATAATGTATTTAAACAACAAGTTGTTTTCCTTTTAAAATCCATATTTTACTTCACACCACCTGATCTTCATGCATGGATAAATGCAGATCATTGATATTGATCTCAAGACTTACATACCATTGGTCTTTATCTACATTGGGCTTTAGGATCATGTTACTTGGTAGTTTCATGGGCCTTTAGAGCTTTGCACCTCACTAGTATATGTGTTATCATGTTTCTTCCATGTGGTAGTCTCGTGATTACTCAGAGCTTCATTTAAAAGTCCATCTTGGCTTTATGTCAGCTGATATTTCTTTCTCAATGAAGCATGAACCATCGATCCTACAAACATACATGAACTTTAATTAGCATTAGGGTATAAAAGGGACTTAGGATAAATACTTTAGGTTATAGTTCTATTTTTTTCTTAATAAACATGAAACAAACTTTAGATAAAAGTATTTAGGCTATGTTTAAAACACATTAGAAGGGGGTCCTAAATAACAAAAGGATTCATTGCAAGGTTTTAACCTAGGGTTGTATTATATTAATAAACATGATAAAACTTTAGATCAAAATTCCTAAGCTAAGTTTTATCATGATGGGACCTTTTATAAAACTAATCTTATTAGGATCCAACACCATGGGGAAAACATATACTAAATTTTAGGTCAATGTTTAAAAACATGACTAGATTCTAGCATGATATTCAAGCTTATTCTATGTAAGTCTTAAACCTAGTTATAAGGATATTGAGTCTAGAAATGGCTTTGAATAAACCAAATTATTTTATGGAAGACTAATTTTGACATTAAGAAGCAAGACTTAAGTGTATTCTTCTCTTAGGTGAAATCAAATCTTGAGATAAAATTTGATGGTCTCACAGATGTGAATGATAGCCTCATGATCATTAATGATGTTTGCATGAACAAAAAATTAATATCTCATAACTTTTCATATTGGGATAAAATTTGGTAGCCTTATACATGTCAATTATGGCTTCACGATCATCAAATGATGGGCACGAGAGTGTCAAATTTGAGTCTTGAACATAGTTGGTCCCATAAATGCCTAGGTTTAGTATGCTATATTGGATTATCTTATGCAAGTAAGCACAAACCATAGATCATGATCTGAATAGACACATGTTATTAGTCCTTGTAGTCATAAAGTGGATCGAGTTAGCTTGAAGCTGTATATAAAATTTAGATTAAGTCATAAGCCTAAGTTTTGAAACATAATAAAATTATGACCCCCTAAATGATTAAAATGAAAGATCTTATCCCAAGGTTATCCTTATTTAGGTTCAAATGTGAGAGTGTCATGAGGTGGCCTCATGGGGATTTAGATCTTTCACTCTATTAACCCTGGGAATAGTCTGTAAAGTGTTGATATTTATATGGGATCTTATAAATCATTGATTACAATCTGAGTGATTGAGCAAGATAGGTTCAATGGATCAAAGCCTTTTACATTAGGTTACTTTTTCTTTATTTGATCAATGTTGCCTAATGAAGTATGAACTGTCGATCCTTTAAAGAAGTAAGACATTTAAGCTAGAGATCAGGTCAATGTAAAGAATTTGGATAAAGTCTTAGGGATAAGGTCTCATTTATGTTGAAAAACATGAAAAGGGTCTTAAGACTAAGATATTATTCTAAGTACCAAAAGGGACCATGGAACATAAAGTGAGGCCAAGCTAGGAAAGTAAGGACCCTAAAACATGAAAGTTAGACCTAGTTTTAAAACAAAAGGGAACAAAGAAAGGTGAAATATAAAGGGACCAAACATGAATTTTATGCTAGGGCTTGGTCATGTTTAAAAAAATGATTGAGTCTTAACATAAAAATTAGACATAATTCATTGCATCTTTCAAAGTGTTCCTACCAATTTTACTCCCACAAATTTTGAATTTAAACTAAAAGATTTAATCTAGGGTTTTTGAAGGAGGGTTTCAAGGTGCTCATAATGTGGACTTAATATAGAGTTCTTATTGACTAAGGGATAGTAAATTTTTTAATAAATATTAATCTACAAAACTTAAGTGTAATTAATTTAATAAGGGTCCCATAAAACTTGCAATAAAATTATGAAGATCCACTATTAGCAATATTAGGTATGTCCAAAAGGAATTATTAAAAGCAAAGAACACAACAACAAAAAGGAAACACACAATAGAAAGCAAAGGAAAAGCAAGTAAATATATACAAACTTATGTACAAAAAAGGGATATGAAAGAAAAGGACAAAAGGGAAACTAAACTAGCCTATCTACCCTAAATCTAACCATCCTTACAAATTTACTCCATGAAGATCCCAAGTAGAGCAGTAGAAAAGTAATGCTTGAGATGTTGTCTATTAGTGGGTAGTGTGAAATTTTATCCTTGTAGATATTTCAATTTTAAGGTGTTGTATCCAAGTGTTTCTACAATTTTATAAGGGCCAATTGATAGAGGTATGAATTTACCATGTTTTCCCTTGGGCAGATGCCTTATCCCAAAGAAAAACCAAATATCCTTGTCTAAACACTTTGATCTTTGCTCACTTGTCAACCCACCTTTTCATTATGGTTTGGTGCCTACTAAAGTTAAAAAAATATTCTTCTTAGGCATCCTCCATCTAAACTATATTAAACAACATTGAGTTTATAAATTCTTGGTCTTTTACCATATAATGTTGCATAAAATTATAATTTAGTAGCTTGAGTGTGATGGGGAATATGGGTTCTTGAACATATACCAATAACAAGGGGAACATTTTAAGGGCCTAATTGACTCTTGTTATATTTTCCCAAAGGGAATTTTTGAGGATATTATGCCATGTTCTAGGTTTACCCAAAATAATATTTTTAATTACTTTCATCAAGTTATTGTTTATTCATTCAGATACTCTATTAACTTGAGGGTAATGGTTGGATGAGAACTTGAGGATAACACCATTATAATATGCCCACTCTATCATTTATATGGATGTGAATTTATACCTTTAGTCACATACCAAAGAGAGTGGAGTCCCAAATCTGGTGCATGTGTATTATTTTGAAAAACTTGATCACTTCTTCAGTTCTATACTGTTTGGTAGCTACTGCTTCAATCCATCTAGTGAAATAGTCAGTTGCTATCAGAACATATTTATGATCTTTTGATGATTTATGATTGATTAATTCAATGAAATATATCCCCCATTATGAAAATGGTTTATCAACCATTATTGGTTGTAATAGCATGGTTGCCTTTTGTTCTTTTATGATGAAAATATGGAATAGATGACATTCTCTTACATTCCTATGAGCATCTTTAAAAATGGTATGCCAATAGTAACCAAACCTAAGGATCTTGTGAGATGTGGTTCTTATAGATAGATGTCCACTTATTAACTTTTCATGAAATGTGCTCATTATCTCAGTCATTTATTCCTTGGATTTACATCTCAAGTACACACCTTCAAAGTTTTTTCAGTATATGATCCCATTATTGATTAGAGAGTGAGTTATTTTAAGCCTTAGGGATATTTTCTACTCCTTGGTTAGTCATATAGGACAAGTGCCATTAATTATTAAGTGAATGGTGGGATTATACCAGTCATTAGGTTAAAAATTCTATTAATCAACCTACATAATACTCTATTTCAGGTTAGTCTTGGCAATAATTTGAATTAGACCTTCACACCTTACCAAATTTGAAGTATTTATCTCTATGTCATATTATTAGAGAATATAAATCCACTTACCTCTTCGGTTTCCAAGATCATTATGACTTAGAATTAACTTAGTGGGTGGATCTAGAAGAATGGCATGCACTCTATACCTAATAATGTAGTCCCTAAATTTCTTGAAGGCTTTGAATAATGAAAAATCTTGTTTATCAATTAAAGGATAATTTAACTCAACATTTTTCAAGTTAGTACTCATGAATGTAATTGGATGGTCACACCCTTCCATTTTTTGAGTTAAAATAGTAGCCATGGTGTGCTCAGAGGGAAAAGAATAAAGGAAAAACTCCTTTAAAAGTCTAGACTTTTCAAGACAAGAGCCTGACCGATTTCCCTTTTGATTTCCCTAAAGGCTTTATTTGATTCCTCATGAATGAGACTTTAACATCCTTCTTTAGCATATCATTTAATGGCTTGACAATTTTTACAAATTTAGAAGTGAATTTTCTCACAAAATTTATCTTACCAAAAAATGATTTTAATTTTTTTCTACTATTGGGAGGTTCTATCTTTGATATAGCTTCTATTATTTTAGGATATATAAATCCCATAGTTTAGTAATAACATGGACTAAAAAATTTCCCTTAATGATATAGAAAATGCTTTTTTTAGGGTTAAGGTAAAATTTATAGCTTGTATACATTTTAAATATACGTAAATTCATGAAGGGGTCCTCCCTATTCTTAGATAAAATAGTGAGATCATCTATGTAAATTATGATACATTTACAAATCAAACCTTAGAAGGTAGCTCCTATGTTGATCAGTCTAAAAGGTATTCTCTTGTAGTCAAAGATGTCCCACTTGGTTATAAATGTCATCTTCATTATGTCTTCCTTGTTCACTAATATCTTATTGTATCTTGAAAAACCATGAAGGAATGACATCATGGAAGAACCAAAAACAATTTATATTACTTGGTCAAGAGATGGGAGAGGATAATTATCCTTTTTAGATGACCTATTTAGATTATTGAAATCAATACATAATCTAATTTCACCTTTCTTTTTCCTAACTGGTATCAAATTGGCAACTTAGGTAGAGTGTTTGATGGGAAATACAATTTTAGCATCCAACAATCTATTGACTTCCTTAAAAATCATGGGTTCTAAAACAAGATTTATAGGCCTTTGCTTTTGTCTAAAAGGTTTGAAATTATCTCTAAGAGGTATGGTATGGGTGATGAATCTTGGATCAAAAATATTCAAGTCATCATATGACCAAGCTATTACATTTTTGTATTTTGTTAATAGTTTTTTGGCTCTTTTATTTTCAACACTAGTACAAGCTTTTCCAATGTTGACTAGCTGAGGTTGATCTTGAGGTCCAAGATCAATTGCATTGTAATATTTCCCATTTAATTTAGGAATCTTAGAGGTTTTAGCTATCTTATCTTGATCAAACAACCTTTCTAAGGAATTCATTCCCTTGGGGATCCTTTTATCATTTAGTTGAATGATAATGCCATCAAATTTGTTCTCAAGGGTGGTTTGATTAGCCTCATCTATGATATAGGCCCCAAATGCCCCTAAATTAGCCATGAAGTTTTGGATTACTTTGTCATCACTAGAGACCTACAAATAGTTTACATTATATGGGATAGGAGGACAATGTATTAACTCAATGCTAAACTTTTGTGAGTCCTGGTTAGGTATGAGATTAGTTTTGGTGGAGGCTAGTTTATTAGCAACTTTATTTTCCCCCTAGGGATAGATATAATATTGAAAGAATCAAAAGACACAACTAAATCCTAGACCCTCAATTTATACCTCTTAAGGTATGATAATTTGCATTCATATTTTCTCCTTACCTGATTGACTACTAGTTTTGATTCACCATAAACTAGTAGTTCCTTGACTTTGTTCTTGATGGAAAATTGTAGTCCTAGGATGAGAGCTTCATATTTGACAATATTTTTGGTACATGGTAACTAGAGTCTATAAGAAGCATGATATTTCTTACCAATAGGGTAGGTTATAACAATGCCTACTCTAGATCTAGATTTACACTTAGCCCCATCAAAATGCATCTTCCATAATCCAAGAGTAGTATGAGAAGACTTATAGTTACTTTAGCAATTTTGAGAGTGAAAACTCCCAAATCAGAGTCAACTATGTTCACCTTTTCATTGATAGAATTGTATTTTGTGATCATATGTTTCATCCTTGGCTCTCTTTACACTATGATTTTGTTTGGAACTCCTTTCCAAGGTATCCATAGATGTGAATATTTTGTGGACATATATCCATTTAAAGCCTTTGTTCATTCACTAATTAAAAGTAGTTTGTAGGAATCATGGATATCCACCACTTAGATGTCTATGAATTATTGTGCTCTTGGCTTAGAAGCTAGTTACATGTGGGAATTTAATAATTCTCCTATGAATTTAAACTTAGACTTATCTAATTGGGTGATAACCCTATGAGACTTAATGGCGTTCAAACCAAGTTGATTTCAAATACCTACAGGCATGATATTTGTAGAAGCACTAGAATCCAAAAAATAGTTATACAAGTTATTACCAAACATTTTGAATGTAAGTAGGAAGGTTGGGGATTCTATCTTAGATTTATACATCGCCATGATTGCATTATCAATATTGGACATCTTGTTAGGTTTCTTGGACAAGGATTCTAGTAATAGATCTCTTTGCTCAGTTATTTATGTCAATTCATGCAAAGTAATGTTATCTTTAATTTTATTCATGTCCTATATCTAATTTTATTTGAAGGAATAAATGTATCAATACTCTATTTAGAAGTACTTCCCTTTAGAGGATCTAGGTTATTATCCAATGTAGTGTCTAGAGGAATGCCAAAGTTATTCAAAGGAGTTTAAGTAGTCAAAGGTTACCTCTATTCTCTATTATTTAGATGGTAGGTCTTATTATATAATTGTTGGAAGGCATGAAATTCTTTAAGAACATCATCAAGTTCATTATCTTCTTGGAAGGAAAAATGAAATGTTTTCACCATGAAGGCCTAGTCAGTAGGCTTGGATCCTAAAGTACTTGCACCATTATCTTTGTTAGGTACTACCTCAAAAGTATCAAAATCTTATTGAAAGGCTTAAAAATCTTTACAGAACTCAATGCAATCAATTTTTTCATGCTTAGTAGTATAATGAATTCTACAATAATTTTTTAATGTAACATCAATAAGATTAATGCCCATGTTCTTCTTATTAGTAGACAATTCATTGTTATTATTATTGTGAAAGATATCATTCTAGAACCTATTATTGGGTCTATTAAATATTTTTAATGAGAAGTTCCTACCTAACCTTTCACTAGTATGAAAAACCTGATTTTGTAATTGAAGAAAGTTCATGGTAAGCTTTTGGACCATTTTTAAAATAGATTCATTCTCACTCTTAGGGGTTTCAAAGTTATGAACTTGGTTAGCACCAGAGGTTGGTATTAATGCCATTTGAACATTTATATTAAACCTAGTAATATTATGGCTTAGGAATCCTAACTTATGATTAGGGGAAACATGGCTCAAGGGTAATTGGTTTAGCACTGGGATCTAATTCAGGGCTAGCCTATTTTGATTATTGTTGGGAAATATATTTAAGGTAGGTATATGTGGATTAACATTTGGGATAGAGTATGCCATTTATCCTTGAGGCTAAATTTGATCATTAATGATCACTACTTTTTAATAGGCATGGGCTAAGATGGTTATGACTAGGAGAGACCTATTTAGGAACATAGAAGTTATAGGATCTACTACATCCTTATATATTTCAAAAGCCATAACATCATCAAGTTTGTAGGGATCTATAGTCTAGTTGTGCATCTTTTGAAACATAACATTAATTTCCCTTATAGACTCACTAACATCTCTTGTGATGGTGTTAAATTTTTGGTATAAGATACAGGGACTAATAACCTTACCAAATTGGTCAATAAAGACATTGTTAAAGGCATCCTAGTTAGTAATGTGATTGTCAAGCAAATTAAGAAACTATTCATATGTATCATCCCTAAATGTAAAAATAAGCAACATACATGCTACATATTTATGGGTGACATTTAACAATCTTAATGTAGATTTAAATGATTTAATGTGTTCCTATGTAGTTACAATACCATTTTGACTAAATGTTGGCAAACATTTCTTGGGATTAAGAGGGAGATCGTGTACTACACCTAGTATGTTGATGGAAGAATCACCTAACCATATCATACCTTGATGATGGTTGAATGTAGGAGTACCTTGGAGTGGTGAATTTTAAAAATACTTTGAACATCTATGCCTAGCTGTGTCTCACCTAGCTTTCTTATGGATCCCTAGTTCAAGAAAGGGCTCCCTTTTTTCTGAATGTGATCTCATTCTAATTTTAGGCAATTCTAACTTGAGGATTTTTAAAAATTATCTAAAATATGATGTTTCAAATTAATATTTACAAAGAACCAAGGTTAAACTTGCACATTAAGTTAATTTTACAAATATCCATGTAAAGAACAACAAAGGACTGTGATCTTCAACTAAAATAGCTCAAAGATATGTCCAAATATGTAAATATGATTGATACTTACACTTTTCAGCTCAAATGAGTTCAAATTTGGAAAGGATCTATAAATACTTAACCAAAATGGATATTACTAACCTCAAACCTCTTGAATTGATCAAAGCTAAAGCTATCCTTACCATAATTATGAATATACTCTTAAAGAATAATGATCTCTATCTAAGGAAGCACAAAGATAGGTCCAATACGATAAAACCACTAATATTTATACAAATATGTGTAAAAGAAATATAAATCTACAAAAAATATCATGATCTTTAACTAAATTTCACCAAAGACAACATAGATCCTACAAAAAAAAGATGGTCCTCCTGTTAGCACCAACAAAACTTCCATATATTGATGCCTCTAAGTATATCACAAGTGATCTTAGTGTTTTAAAGAACACTTATTATTTTATAATTCAAGGAATTCAAAGCATGAGTTTTAGGTTTTAGTGATTTAGTCACCTATGGTGAAATAGTGGCAGAGCAAGTAGACTGTTCCAGAACGTTTATAATGATTGGTGGTTGGGAGCCACCTTGGTCCTTAATAGTCTTTGTAAGGTATGAAACATCTATGCTAGTAATGATGAATTATGATCAAACTATAATCTAAGAATATTATAGAATGAATATTTATAATTATTTTAAGCTACAATGATCTAGTTTAAAAAAGAAGCAAAAGGAAAGGTAGGGTAGAACAAATGTTTATGATTTTTGATATTTGTCTCAAACATCATGACAAGTTTTAAATTCCAACTGAGCATGCATTCAACCAATGTCTAATGTGAAATTACATGTGCTTAAATCTCATTATACACCAGGAAAGTATCTAAAGACAATATGAAGGAACACAAGTAAGAATTAGCTTTACTTTAAAGAATTAGTGCTATAATAAAATAACATAGCACATCCTTATGTAGAGTAAAATGAAACAAAGTAAACCTAGGTTAATTCAATTAATCTAGAATTTTCAAAAATTAACAACCCTATATTATAGATCCATGTCCAAAATTATTAAAAAACCATTCAAATCTAAGACTTATAACAAATAATTAAGAGAGAAGCCATGATGACAATTCACACAAACAATTGAGACAAACTTCATAGTATTCCCTAGTTCTATTAAATTGCTTCTAAAGTTACAAAGTAATTTTTAAGCTCTCACAACTCCCTCCTTTTTACAATAGATAGTGATTCTTTTATAGGTGTTAAGGAAGAATATCGATCAATTACATCAACTAAAAAGTGCATAAGGATAACTATACTTTTAAAAAGTTACTTAAAATACACTAAACTTTCCAAAATAAACTAACCTCTAGGCAACATGATAATAAAACACACATGACTTTACAAAGAATATTCCAAAATTTAAATGGAATAGAATACTTATATCTATCTTATGGGCCATGTGTTGATTCTACAACATGATTTTGTTGAAGGATCTTCAGCCTATAATGCTAGTCATTGATAAACTAAATATCAATCATTGGCTTCAATAAAATCTCTTTTCCATGACATTCTAAGTCCTTAATTTCCTTCAATCTTTTCCATATGTTTCTTGATGCTTGTGACATCTCCTATTTTACATTCAGAGGAGAGAATTAAACCCATGAATTTTTTATTACCATCATCTATTTGGTTTTCTCCACATTTTCTCACTTCTTATAGGAATTTCAAGGTTTTTTGTTTAAATTTTTCATCTCCTATGAGAACCAATGGGATGAGGGCTATGGGATCTTTGGTCAAATTGTCTAAGATATGAGACATTTTGTCTCCCAACTACTTGAAGGCTTTATAAAGGCTTGTCATATCCTTAGACCATTTTTCTAGGGCATCAATTTTGTCAACCAATATGGACATGCCCATATTGATATGTGCCTTGATAATAGTCCTAAAACATGTGACTAGATTAAGCCTTAATTAGTTCCCCCACCTGGGAGCTAGTAACCTGCATTAGCCAACTCGACCTATTAATTTAGAGATTTGCATTCTTATTTCCCTTTGTCTTACTCTAGATATTTTCAAAAGTTTGATTATCCATACCATGACATCCTCAAATTTATTAAACATGTCCTCATTAATGGACAACACAATAACCTATTTTAAATTCTTGCTTTCTTAGATTAGACCCTTGAACATTATCTACAATTAATCACATTGAGCCTGAGCTACTTTAAGGATATTTTATTCAAATGTTTTATCTTGCTCTAGTTTTTTTCCATCCACTAGAGTTAAACTAATAAATGGTTCAAATTTATGGAAGGTCAACTATTCACTCCTACCATGGCCTTTTTATTAATTATTCACTCTATGATGGCAAACTCTGGATTAAACCTAACTCCAACTAATGATTTAGTCACTTTTAGAGTAGGCATCTCAAATTATGCTCCACTTGAATTTCTAGGAGCACCAATTTGAATGTCATATTATCTCCTATGGGTGGTCATCTTTCTCTCCTCTTCTCATTGTTATAGATCTAGGATCTAAGGTTTGAGTTCTTTATGAACATGAATGACCACTGACATTATGATTTCCCATTGGTGGTGCATAATTGGTACCTTTTAAAACTTACCATATAAAAATCACTCAAGAATGATTAGCCCATGGATCAAATTTTCATCAATAAAGATATTGACTTCACTCTATGGGTGAGTGAATGTCACTCTAGGTTTCTTTTGTCCTATAAGAACTAGGGCTAGTTCATCTTTTATTTTCTATTGGGGAGTAATGGGAACTAATTCTAGTGCCACCTACTTGAATTTATGTTTTTCTATATCTATTTTCTCCTTAGTTGGAGACTGAGGTTATTCTACTTGTTCAACTTCTTTATGTGATCCATAGGCATTGGTCAACATTTATAATGCATCTTCTACTATTTTCCCTTGATCTAATGCAATTACATATATATATATATATTAAATGGGGGACCCTAGTATTTTAGGCTAAGATAAATATTATGTCCCTTCACTAGGTCTTCTTTCCTTAGGCCTTTGTTCAATCTATACTTCATGTTTTTATGCAACTTGTGCTTCAGACTACTATTTTTTTGAGTGTGGTTGGGTTGGAGGAATGCCAAAATATTGACCTTCCAACAAGTGGTATTATCTTGTATTAAGTTTCCAAATGTCATAATTTACCTTTATTTATCTCATCAACCTTTACTCTGAGCTACCATGACTATGAATTTTGTAAATTTCTCAGTACTAGTCTATAAATTATCTCTAAGTCAGTTTGCACTATCTCATATAATAATTGGGTTCTTCTAGTTTGAGTGTGGTTAATCCAAGATTGAATTAGGGATTTAAGTAGAGGATAGGGATATTTTTAGCTTTAATGGTGATGTTTTACTTATACTTAGGTGAATTCATGCCTTGGATTTGATTTATACCCTTGCATTTATATGTTTTCCTTTTTCAAGCCCATAAAATATCTATTTTTATCATCTTTTGCCCATGTGGCATTTATGTGGCATCCTACTATTATTTTTTGTGACTCTTTTCATAATTTATTTACATAAATAGCCATTATCCTTTTAAAATCCATATTTTTCTTTGTACTAACTGATCTTTGTACACGAATCAATGTTGACCATTGATCTTGATCCTAATACTTACATGTCATTGGTCCTTATCTACATCAAGATTCATAGTAATTCCATTTGTAAATTATTTGTGACTTGAAAACTCTACTCCTTTCTAGTATATATGCTAGCATGTTTCCACGATGTGGTGGTCTCGTGCTTACTCAGAGCTTTATTTAAAATTTCATCCTAGCTTCATGCTGTTTGATCTTTCTTTCTCGATGAAGTGTGAACATTTTATCCTTCAAATGTACATGAAATTTAATTATAATTATATTATAAAAGTGACTTATAATAAATCCTTTAGGATATAGTTCTATTATGTGCTTAATAAACATGAAATGAACTCTAGACCAAAGTATTTAGGCTAAGTTTAAAACACATTAAAAGGGGGTTTCCAAATAACAAAAGGATTCAATGTAAGGTTTTAACCTAGGGTTTTATTATGTTAATAAACATGATAAAAATTTATATCAAAATGCCTAATCTATGTTTTATCAAGATGGGACCATTTTTCAAACTAAGCCTGTTACGCTCCAAATACCATGGGGAAAACATAGACTAATGATTGGGTCGATGTTTAAAAAAAATAAAAAGATTATAGCATGATATTAAAGCTTATACTATGCAATTATTAAACTTAGTTATAAAGATATTAAGTCTAGACTTGAATTTGAATAAACTAGATTATTCTATGGAAGAGCAATTTTGATATTGAGAAGCAAGACTTAAGCATATTCTTCTCTTAGGTGAAATCAGCCCTTGAGATAAATTTTGATGATATAATGGAAATTAATGAATGCCTCATGAACATAAATGACATTCTCAAAAAATTCAAAATTAATCTCTATTAAATTTTCATACGAGGATAAAATTTGATGGCCTTACACATGTCAATAACAACCTCATAGTCATCAAATGATGGGCATGAGAGTGTTAAATTTGAGTCCTAAACATAGTTGTTACTATATAATCATAGGTTTAGTATGATCCATTATATTATCTCTTACAAGTATGTGCAAACCATAGATCATGATCTGAATAGATACATGTTATTGGTCCCTGAAGTCATAAAGTAGATTGAGTTAGGTCAGGGCCATATATAAAAATTAATCTAAGTTATAAGCCTAGGTTTTGAAACATAAGAAAATAATGACTACCTAAATGATTAAAATTCAATATCTTATCTCAAGGTTGTCTTGATATTGGGTTTGAATGTTGGAGTGCCACATGGTAGCCTCATAGGGCTTTGAAGCTTTGACTTTATTAACCCTAGGAAGAGTCTACATAGAATTGATCTTTATATGGGTTCCCATGAACCTTTAATTGTGATTTTAGAGATTGAAGAAGATAGGTTTTATGGATCAAATTATTTTTCATTAGGTTAATTTTTCTTCATCTGATCAATGTCACCCATTGAAGCACAAACTATTGATCTTGTAAAGAAGTAAGAAATTTAAGTTAGATCTTGGGATAACATAAATACTTTGGCTAAATTCTGAGGGCTAAGGTATCATTTATGTTTAAAAAAATGAAAGGGGTTTTAGGACTAAGATGTTAGGATAAGTACCCAAAGGGACCATGGAACAAAAAGTGAGGCCGATCTAGGAAAGTAAGGACCCTACAACATGAAAGTTAGACCTAGTTTTAAAATAAAAGTGAACAAATAAAGGTGAAATATAAAGAGATAAAACATGAATTTTAGGTTAGGGATTATTCATGTTTAAAAACATGATTGAGTCTTAGCATAAAAATTAGACTTAGTTTATTGCATCTGTTAAAGTGTTTCTACCAATTTTTCTCTCATGAGTATTGAATTTAAATTGAAGGATATAAGCTAAGGTTTTAGAAGGAGGATTTCAAAGTACTCATAATGTGGATTTAATATTGAGTTCTTATTGACCAAAGGCTAGTAAAATTCTAAATAAATATTAATCTACAAAACCCAAGTGTAATTCATTTAACGAAGATCCCATAAAACCTATAATAGAAGTATGAAGATACATTGTTAGCAACATTAGGTGAAATTTATAATAAGATCATAAATAAAAGGCTACCCTCATCAAGCATGGATGATATTTAAATTCAAAACATGTCAATTTTTTAGTTTTAAGGTTTATAATTGCACAAGAGTCCCTTTTTTTAGAAATGGGGGTATGTTGACCTCAACAGGGGTTAATGTAGATGATTTTTTTTATTATGTAGCACCTTAGTCTTGTAAACTTATAAAAATCAATATCTTGGCTATTATTCTTAATTTTACACATGTCTTGCTTCTTCAAGCCTCACATCTACTAAATCTTATGCCCATTGGCCTATCTCTTAGTCTAACCAGCCTTATATTGATGAAAAAGACATCACATCTTATCTAAAAATTTTAAAATGTACTTATATTACACCTCTAAAAGTTTTAATCTTGTGCATGCTATCTTTATCTCTAGACTCTAACATTCAGGTTAGATAGTAGCATTGATATTACTATCCTAGCTCAATGCAAGTTTTCATTGCTCTAAAATTCATCTATTTTTCAAATAAAACATATTAATTTGGTAAACCTAGTTTATTTAATGTGATTTATCTCTAAATAATATTTTTATAAATATAATATCAATTTTGATTCATTCCTCACCAATAAAACCTAGCATTCATAATAAAAGAGCACTCAAGAAGTACTCAAGTTATTAAAAAATTCATATTCTACCTTATTCCTCTATAATTCAAAGGAAAAAATAAGTTATAGGACTAATTATTAAAGGATAAATCATAAGGTCACATTTTCCATGTTAGAACCTAGGTCACTATTATAATTGCTTTACACATTACATGATTCACACACAATCAAACATAAAGGGGAGAACTACATGAGTCTGAGTCCCTCTTATATAGTATTGTCTATGTATGTAGTTACATTTTATAATGGGGTCATTTTGGGTAAAATTTACACTATGTTCCCACTAACCCATTTTCCCCCAAGGTAATATTAAAGATGCAACGCTAAAGTTTTTCCATTTCACTAGGAGTGATAGTCCATGACCCAGGTTTGAATGTACCAGAGTGAAGGTGAAGCCAAATCTAGAATAATCCAACTAGTCGCATACTATTTCAAATATTATTTTATATAGGACACTAGTATTGAGATCATACAATAACATCGATGCAATTATCCCAAGCTGATGTAAGTGTCTAGAAATCTAGAAGCACGCAATCTAGAATTTGAAAACTATTCCATAGCTTTATTCCTACTTTCTTACCATATTTACCATATCCAACATTATATTAACATCAAAAACTACTAAGTACTACATTTTATATAACTTATATATAGCATATTTATACTTTGTATTAATAACCTATATTAGCTTTATAAATTTATCATATGGTACATATGAGTTTAACACATTAATTATCTTAAGGTAGAACTAATATTTGCCCTTGTTCCATATCATTTCTATATCCTTAACCCTAACCACTAAATTAGGGTTAAATACTATCCCCTATAGGTATTCTTTATTATTTTACTAACTTTATTATTATCCTAATTATATTGTATCCAGATCATCATATCATTATTCCTATATTTTAGGATGAATTTGGTTATAATCAGATAACTATGGATTTATAAAACCATCCAACTCTTATCCACTTTCACACACACCATACAACATTCATTTTAAAATTTTAAATAATATTTATGGGTTGGTTCGTACTTTCCAAATATAATTGGCATTAAAATTTCTTGAAGGATTTATATATTTATACACAACATTTATAAGCCTATTCCATATCTACCATATATCAATTGAGTACTAAGAAAGCAAATTCTATCAACTATAAATTTATAAGGATTTCTTTAAATATACCAAATCAGAATCCAATCATAAGGAGTAGGCCCTAAAAAGTTGTGAACCACCTTCCAAGTCAATTTTACCATTATCAAGTGTTGAAATATAGATCACATGTTGAATCCATACTAAAATAGCACCATTTCACACATAAATCTAACTATGATAACTATATTAATTTTATGCCGTGTTTGAAGAATTAAAATATATGAAATGCTCATCTAATAAATAGGGGTGGTTGGGGTAATATCAACCCATATTTATTCCCCCTTTTTATGCTCAAACATAATGATTAAAGTTAATGAGACATCTTTTGAGGACTTAGAGTTTGATATCACATAATATGATAGTTTACAATTAATCACAATGATTTATGCCAAACAATCAAACACATGTTTTCATGACACTTCCATTAATAATTATATTCCTTTGTTTGATGTAATCATTTATTTTCTAATGGACTAGTTTATGCATGTCTAGATAGTTGATATGTAGAGCTAAGAAAATCCAAATCCATTTTTAGTCTTATTTTCCACCTACACACAATCTCATAGTACCTTATTTTTCTTAATGTTTTCCATAAATAGTGAATTGAAATTAAATATTTACATGTAGCATTCATATCCACTTAACTATACATATATTAGATAAATTTAATATTCAAAAGTTATATCTTGTTTAGATAATTACTACAAAATATTATAAAATAGTTTCCATCATTCCCCATCAATTATCAACAAAGGAAATAAAAAATATATTTAAATGAAAAAATTTCATGCTTCATATGATTAATTTATTTCTCAAAATAATGTAAAAGTCAAAATTTATCCCAAAATATTGTAATGTCTCAATTGTTCCTCATAATCATTTATAATGTCTCAATCTACCAACACTAACCCATATAAACATATAATGTGTCTAAAACTTTAAAATGATGTATCTAACATGGACTTAATATCTGAATAAGTCCATTATATGTCCCCATTTTGATATGAAGGATGAATCTTGTGAATTAGTCATCTCAAAAGAAAGGGTTATAAACATCATGTTATTTATAAAAAAACATAATCATGTAAAGTACATGTACAAATATGATAATATATATCTTCATATGAGTATTTAAAACTTATATGTATGAAACATGTAATCCAAGGCAATATTATTTGTTAATTAGTCATGTATAAGATATAGTTGTGATAAGTCATTTGGAAAAAATGTTAGATGTAGTTAGATATATCAATAAAGCAGATAATAATATGAATCATAATAGATGCATGATATAAATAATGGAAATGCACATAATAAATATGTGTGATATAAGTCACACTATGAAGTAGAAAAAAATAGTTAAATTTTTTCAATACAAATGTAATTAAACATGCATACACACAAAATATCATAGTCAATAACACATAATCACATAATTAAAGTACACATGAATTGAGTCTAACTAAACAAGGCATTATATGGACATGACGTGGGCTAGAGGATCTTAATATTAACACATGATATGACAAGATACAATCAATGCACCCATTAAAATAAGAAAAAATATTATAAAACACATAAATGATCAATCAATGTCATAATCATCAACATAAAATAATCACAAAACAATAAATATTATTCCCTGTGACTTTTTAATGTCACTATTTAGTATAAAAAATAAAATATCCATAATAAATGACATTGTAAAAGTATGAAAATTAAAAAGTAATGTATGAATAATCTAAGTATCTCAAAATGATCAATAGAATGACATAACAATTTATAACTTGAAAATTCTACCAATATTTACCTAGCATGGCCATGACCCCAAATGTGTAATGGTTTCACATGGGTGTGATAAATGTCACACATATATATTTACATGTCTCACATGTAACCTATATGCCCTATATCTAACTCATGTATACCATAGAAAATATGTTCATATAGATAGAAAAATGGTCTTAAACAACTATGTGTATCATAAAATAAATCCATATAGAGATATTATTTTGTCTTTTTTGAATATTTATTATAGTTTTTTTGATATATATATATATATATATATATATATATATATATCAAAAAAACTATAATAAATATTCAAAAAAGACAAAATAATATCTCTATATGGATTTATTTTATGATACACATAGTTGTTTAAGACCATTTTTCATATACACACACACATATATATATATATCAAGTCTAAGTGGAAAAATATGAAAAAATAGAGGAATTGAAACTAATAGTAGACTATTGTTAGGGATGTATGTTCATATGTCAATGTAATATAAATGATGTAAATGTTTAGTTCAAGATAAAAAAATCAAAAGGTAAGGGAAAATGAAACATAACAATCAAGTGAAATAAAGGGTTTGAATAAGGAATAAAACAATAACATATGTATATATCCATATATAAAAATTAAAATAAATAAGTCAAATCATGAGAAGCTAATCAAGAAAGCAAACAATAATATATTATGTACAATAAATTGTCTAATTTAAGTTAAGATCTAATCAATGTGATGTTGAAGTGGATGTCTTGATCTAAGGCTCAAGAGGATACCTGATGGACAACCTAATTAAATTGATTTAATAATTTTAGTAACATAACTGAATTTGTAAATGATAAGATGATATGAAAGTACAACACATTAAAAAATAATGAAAATAGAGAAGAAGATGACAAACAATGTATAATTGTAATTTTTTTATTATTATGCCATGTTGAGTAATATATCTGAGAGATCATATGTTTGGTGTCTATTTAATCCTTAACATGATTATTATCTATGTATAGGCAACCAATTATAAATAATGGAAGTGTACATTAAATATATAGTGAAAGAATATGAAGCATCTGTTGAACCATTACAAGAGTTGGTAGTAACCATTAAATGTTGTGATATCACTAACTTCCATTACTAAATATTTGGGTTATACAATACCTAAAATTTAAGATCTATGTGGTAATTTAGTATATGAATTAGATATTAAAAATTATCATGTAGGTGAGGAACTCAATGAAGATGTTGCTTATGTTTGCATAAGGCTAGATATATAACAACAATAAATTTTAGTAATACCTAAAAGATCAAAAACTCCTAGAACATAAAAAACTCATTGAATATAAATGGTCCCCATTTCATAAAATTATGTTAATATGTGTGGGAAAAAAATAATAAACCTACACTTTTATATTTTATTTTCCTTGGGAAGTCACATGACGTACTTTGATGATACAGAAGAGAGGGATCTCTTATTTTATATGTTTTTTTGGCCCAAACATAGATAACTTGATCTAATTTTTATAGGATTATTCAATATAGATTGATATCTCTCCATTAAAGAGTATTTATTATATCTATAGTATCCAAAAAAGGTGGAAAGTAATGGCAAAAGAGTTTGACATTGAAGACTAGGTGTAACCCAAGGCAAGGTGGAAGATTAAGTTTGAAATAATTCTCTCCTACTTTATTGGTGTTACTATAGGGCCTATACCAAAGTGGTTTAATCTTGTGGTAATTTATTGTTAGTATATCCTTCTTTATGTACAAGTAGACATGATCACCAACCTAGAAAGTGTGGAGTGTCTAATGTTTATCATGGTGTTACTCATAGTTCACACTAACCTATTAAAAAAAATATTTAAAATTATTTTTTAATTTAATAAACCTACTCTATGAAATGAAGTTTTTTTCAACTTCATTTTGAGTGGAATGAGTTGGTATTGTTGATACAGGAATATGATTAACTACATTGATGGGTGCCAAAGGTTAAAAACCCAAGAAAAACTAAAAATTATGTGTGTAAGAAATATTTATGGAGATTTTCTTTAGCTAGGATAAATGAAAGGTAGGATTTCATATAAAGTTGTTTATGTATTTGAATTTTACACTCTCATAAGATAAAGTATCATCCTATTTACCACTTCTATTTGTACATCAGTATGTGGATGAAGGTAGTTGAATTATTCAACTTTGTGTCTAACATATACCAAATAAATTTTTAAAAATTAATCAAGAATATTTTTCCATATATATATATATATAAAAATCTAAAACTATAACTGAGCTATTTATAGAGTTGACATTTCTTTCTCATAGGGTATAAGAATTTCCGTATTTGAGAATCTATAATTTACTATGTAAACACAATTATTACCATGCTTGGTAATAAGGTATATTGAGATAAAATACATGGAAACATATTCCCATGGTCTCATTTGAATTTGCATAGGTGTGTGAAAATATTGATTCTTATTAATTGGATTGTAAATTGTACACATGGTATAATACTTTATTTATTTAGATACATTAGACTTTAGATGTGGTGATAATAAGTACTTATGAAACACCTCAAGAGTATTTTAAACTCCAAAATGTTAGGAAAATTTTATACTATAATCCACCCATATTTATTTTTTCTCTACCTCATGCAAAGTATGAAAATTCCCAAGGTGGTATAGGATTCCATCCTTCAAGTATACAAATATAAATGAACTATTGAAAAGTAAGTTCTAATAGATATATAATAAATCCATGTCAAATGGATACAATTATAACCATATGTTGAATTAATGTACACACACAAGAAGTTGAAAAAGGAGAGATTGAACTAGCAAACAACTCAAACATTCTATGACTAGACTAGTATTTCCATTTTTTATGTTTAATGCTCATATGAAACTAAAAAAGATAAAAAGATCATTTCCATTACCACTATTACTAAAATTTATTATAAGTCTACAAGAATTAAATCATCTTGAAATTTTTTTGATCATAGTCTCCTTACCAAATATATAATTATTATAATGCTTACATGACTAAATAATAACATAAATCTCTTGATCATAGGTTGGATAATTTCTTACTGATACAATAGACATTTCACTTTGGTAAGAAACTAGATGATCATATTGAGTGAGCGATGCTAAAATTATTAATTTATGTGTGTTTTTATCAAGCTCAAATGGATACTAGATATTTAATAACATAAATAATGGTACAGAATAAAAATTTCATTTCAATTCTTTGAATACTTTTTATTGTATAGCTTCCCAGATGAAATTTACTTTAACACCATATTTGGTAACTAATTTCAAATACCATGTCACATTAAAAAAATAAGTAAAAATATATTATAAAATTTTTATAACCCCAAGAAACTATAAATATATATGAGTTTATTTAATTATGGTCATTGCTAGATGACTTGAATCTTAGTTAGGTCCATGTACACTATTATATGTGAATTTTATTGTTTTGATTTGGATAAATCTTGTATTTCATGTGATTTAAATTTTTTATTGATGCTAAAAATTTAGATTTTAGATTAAGCTTAAAAGCCTAATATCAATTGTACTATGTATATGCAACATTCATTGATTAAAATTATTGAATATTAATTAATAGTTGGTATTATTTATTACTGTAAGTGAAAATGGATCAATGGTAATTAGGTTGGATGATTTTTTCAATTGTAAAAGATTAAATTATTCTATGTTAAAAATTTTACTTATTCTAGTTTTTGTCATCTATTTTACATTTTAAACTAAGTATGAAACATGTGGGAGATTTTATAATACAACATTCACATTTATTTGTTTATTAAGCCTTCACATTCTTAATAAGAGATAATCTATACTTGGAGATCATGTTTGAAAACATGTTTGTGAAAATATGAAGCATATCGTCATTTATCCAAATGCATATTTGAATCATCTTTCTTCAATATTTCATTATGTTTTTTCCACATACTTATTTTACCAAATTATTTATATTAAAACTATACTATGTGTTTGGTTGGCTATTTAATTTTTTATTTTCTTATTCATTAAAATGTTAAATAAAATTTCTAGTACAAAATAGTCACTCAATAGGTATGAATAATCCTATGGGAATGTGACTTGGTTGAGTAAGTTTTGTATTTTCATTTATTTTATTGGGAATTGACTAGATGTAGATAGTAGATACCAATCTATGTTTAATTTTGGTATCCATTACTATGTTAATGTATTCTCTGTTATGGGAATGTGAAAGTGAATTAAATTTTCAAGAAATAGAAAATAAGAATTAATATATTATTTTGTATTTTGGTTTCATCCCATTTGTCATAACATGATATTTTACATATTACTTTTATTTATATAAATAAAAAGTGACATTAATAGGACTGTATTGTAGCTCACCTTAAAATCCAAATACATTTGAATTATATTATTTTCTATTATAAATATTGAATAATTTAGAAAATGTCAATAACATAACAATGTAATTAATGATTTGATATATTAACTATTTGTATCATCTACTCAAGGTGAAAATAGGGAAACCCTATTAGGGAATCCCTAAATTAAAATTAATTCTCTATGTACTCAAGTTTATGATATGGTTATCATATTTTAAATCTAGTTTTTATTACATAATACCCAATTTAGGTAATTAGAATTTGAATTGACATGGATTGTTATAAAGATACATTAAGAATGTTTATAAAAATATGTCAGAAAAGGAAAGAGAAAAGTTTTACTATTCAATGTGATATTTTATTACTTATTAGTGTAATAATGTACAATAACTATGAAATTAGGTGTTATCTTCTATCTAAGACTAGGAAAACAAGTGATTATGTGGTAATATAATAAACATTGATTTGGGATAGTAGATAGAATGGATTCTAGTTTAACAGATATTAAAATTACTAAAAATCATGGGTAAAAATGATTCAAATTATTTATGGTTAAACCATGAGTGATTTTTTTGGTAAATATTGAAAGTTCCTGAAGGAGTTCCATGAACTTGTTTTGATGATAACTTAGATTATATTTCTTAAACATGACTAATATTTAAAGATTTAGATAAATGAGTAAAACAATAAAATTATTAGGATGATATCATGCAAATATTTAATAATATGAAATCCTAAGCATGTGTGGGTGTTCAATGAATTGTATATGAATGGTCCTTATAAGTATAGTACATGATTAAACTTACATAACATGCTCAGACCAAGGTATTATGCTATCAAGGGAGATAATGGCTTAGATATAATTATTCTCAAATTTTAGGGTTATATAAAATACTAATGGGTTGTTCTCTTGGTTAGTAATCAAAATAATTATTTGCATAATCTAAGTTTAGTAGGAATAATGAATCTTTCTAGGTTGAAAAATATTCATAAATGGTTAATCCATATGGATTAATTGTACTGTTAATATAAAATTTTAATAAAATATAAAATATAATCTCTTGTTTATTTATAATTATTTCATTACATGAAATAAATTATATTATTCCCCTATTTAATCAAATGGTGAGAATTTCAATTAAACCTTATATTTACATCATGTATCTTGAATACTTGATTAAACAAATATATTTCAATCATAATTATTCCTTTGTTTCTATGTTAATATGCAGAGGTAAAAGCCTCATAATAATAATGGGATTAAATGTCTACAGGGAATATAACCATGATATTATCATTGGAACTAGTTTTAATCACTTAATATATAAGTGGTCAAAATATTCTTATGATGACCACTACGAGGATATAATAGTAGTGTACATGTTTTTAATTTTAAATTGATGGTATTAGATATAGATATATAAGTATTTTTATTGGAATTCAAATTCCACAACTCTAAAATGCCTAAAATTTTATGGGTCAATTTTTAGGTGTTGTGACACACCTTTACCTTCCCATCCTAGTCCTCCTAGTCATAATTTCCTCCTCCTCCACCTCATTCAAGACAATTTTCTCAACTTAAAATATATTATATCATTGAGAAATTTTAAATTACTACTACCAAAATTTCTATTCTATATTTATTACAAAAGGCATAAGTATACAAAAATATATTATACAATATTGTGTGATATAATTATTCCTAGGATTATACAACTTTCTTCATTTGTTTAAATTATTAACACATTTAAATATACTGATCATAGTATTGTCTTTTGTAAATAATATGTACCACCCAAGTGTATAATTGAGAAAAATATTTTATTATTTATTGAAGTTAAAATACTTGGTAAACTAATTAAATATGCATTGGTTAATAATTTTAGAATAAATACTTTGAGTCATGAATTCATATATAAATTGGGATTATATAAAGTTAATATTAAAAATTCCAATGAACACATATAAGCACCAATACGAAGAAAATATTGGGAACTATAATTATGGATTTATTATTAGGTCCCAAATCGATATATAAATGTTTAAAGTTATATTTGAGTAATTAAAATATAATTTACTCTTGGTCTAAACTTGTAATCATTAAATCAAAGGTATAAATTTAAAATTTCATAAATGTGTTAAAATTTTTAGGTGATATACATGAGATACAATTCTAATTAATGATGCACCTTTTCACTTGCAAAAACAAAAACACTTGGAGTCAAATAAAGTATCTATATTAGCACCTCAAAAATCAATTCCAATGGGACAAATAAATACCTATGAAGTGGGTGAATCAAGAAATATAAATGATACCTCATTTATTTATAAAATTCCTAGGAAAATAAAAAGGATTATAAAGGAACCTATGAAAACTTAAAATAAAAGGAAAGACACTATTGAGGAAATTAGGACACAAGTAATAATACTTATGCAAAAATAAATTATCCAAAAAAAGGTACCAAAAACACTAATTGTAATAAATTTTATTCAGGAGCTGCCATTATTAGTAAATTCATTAATTTTTCTCACAATTTAAGATTACTATAATAATTATGATGAGGATACACAAGAAAATACAAATGAACAATTTGGCAAGTTAAATTTCAATCCCATTAAAGAAGATGAACACTTATCTCATTTTTTATTTACATATGTTGGAGTGGGTGAATATCAAGATATATTTTATACACAAAGTAAGGGAAAATAAAAAAATTCTACACAAAATAATTTACAAGATACTTAAAATAATTGTAATACTATTTTACCACTTTAAGACGTTAATAATCCTACTACAATGATCACATATCCTAAAGATAAAGTACAAAAGGCACACTCATAGAGTCCCATGAATTAAAATGCATAAATATAAATACCAAATTAAAAAAAATCATATTCAAAATAGGAATTATTAATAAAGGAAATTTAAATAAAGAACCAATACTTTTGTTCCATAGATTTGACCCATGTAACACTCATCTCATATGTAACCTTTCATAATTAAACCAATTATGGAGGGAAAAAAAATTTAATTCCATAATTACTCACTTGAATTAGGTAAATTTATTTATTTTTTCTCCTCTTCAATATCTTAGATATAATACAAAATATCTCATCCAAGAGACAACACCAAAATATTGCATTGGGTCTATCACATTATTAATTAAACTTTGCACCTGATCATGTGTAGCATTATTCCACATTTATCCTAATTTGGAGAAACACAATTTAATTCTTATTGTATCATGGAAAATATTGATGGTATCCAATATAAATACTAATTATGATTATCTCATATTATATCATGATAATGTAATGGTTATAGTTTCAAAGACATGCAAAATCACAACAGAAGCTCACAAATCATGGCATACTCTTCCAAAGTTATCTCACATGACCAATACATAGGGAAATTAATATTATATTATACATAATGAAATAATATTCCAATTGGTAATTTATCACAAAATTAAATAGGTGGATATACCCTTTATACAGGTACTCCATGGGATCTCTCACAATCAAGTATTATTAAATTTTTGTATTATTCACCTTTTACATAGATTATTTTGTTTATTTATAACTATTATAAACCTTATCTAAACATTAATTTACCATTTGGTTTTTATTTTTACTTTGTTTAATCACCCTTTTGACTTATAAATTAATTTGAACAATCTAAAATACTCATCTCTATAACACTCCACTTGATTACTATTACATATCTTACACCCTATGGAACTTCCATGATATCATATTACTACATGAGCACATTTATCCTCTTTACCATTGATTAATATGTAAATTATTACATATTTTAATCATAATAAATTTTTATTACTCTAAATTATATCTAAATTTAAGACACATTACTTGCCTTCTTTCTTATTCTACTATACTATTGCACCTTATTGAGGATAGTTTGAATCCCTCATACTTACTAAAATTTAAAACCATTGATTATTATCACCTCTATTTAAAATATATTTTAGCATTAAATTATTTTTAAAAAATTGAAAAAAAAATATTTCAATAATTTAAAATATATTAAAAAATAAAAATTATGATCTAAAGCATTTTCAAATATTGTTAGCTTACATATTTTCATATGTTAATGTAGTAACATATTCCATATTTCAATACACAAGGATTCTAATGAGGTAATTAATTATGATATAGGACATACTTCCACATGATTATTTGATTTTGGGATTTTCTTATTACCTAATGGCCTTGCTAAGTTGGGGGCATCTATTGATTCTTAGTGAATGGTTTTGAAGGTTGTATTATCCATAACTTGTCTAACATGTTGTGATACATATAATATAAATGTCTTGCTAATAAAAAATATTTTTCACATGTAATACATGAAATATTATACTTGATAACATTCACATTCATACATATGATGGATCTATAATAGTCTCATTTTCTACATAATTTAGTTTAAATTATTATTATACTACATGATAAGTTAGAATTATTTGCTTATTATGTGTGTGTCCCATGGCCTTGTATGTTCAAATTATTGATTTTATGTCAAAATTAATAATTTTTTTATGGAAATTATTCTTATATGTTATGTGACATTTACATATCATTTTTATGTGGCTCTATGAGCCTTATGAGTGTCATATTATGAAAATTTCATGAAATTGTATGAAATTAATTCTATGTTTTTTTATTGAAATATGGTCTCATGATTCTTATTATGAATTATATTTATTTTTATATGGTTCCAAGATTAATTCCATGCATAAATTATATGTTACATTATTTTCATGATGTATATCATGAATACATTACTTTTATGCCTCAATGATATATCTTTTTAACACATGCTTGATACGTAAAATTCAATTTTATAGTCAGTAATATTAATGCCATTAATTTAAAATATTCAAAGAATTATTTATTTCACATATGAATTATTTTTATATTAGTGAATTTATGGGCTATGCCTCTTATCTCAAAATGGGGGAATCACAATGTTCTTGCTTAGAATATTTAAGCCTCATGGGAAAAAAATAGATTTATAGAAAATATACAATTTTCCAATGATAATGTGATTTAACATTTTTAGATCTTGAAGGCATGTGGAATGCATATGAACTCATAAATAAAGTTTAAAATTACAAGTTTAAAATATTTTAAAAGTTACAAATTTTTTCAAAAGGTTACAAAAATTGGCAAAATTCAAAAGTGCAAAGTCTCAAATACAATTTAAAAATAGTACATATACATGGGGATTGATATTAATTCATTTTAATATTTATACTATGAAATTTTAAAAATTCTCACTTTTCAAGTTTTAAATCTTCTAAGTTTCAAATAGAATCTATATCGATATTCAACTATGATATTTGTATCAGCCAAAAGTAGGCCATGTTAGAGTCGAGTGCTACTCAATGTCTTTGGTTGCACTTTTTAAATATGTGGCATGACATAGTTCATGGTTACACCCATTCAAATATTTTATAGAGTACTCTATATATTCAAATGAGATTTAGAATATATAGTCCTTCAAACTCAAAAATAATCAATGGTTTTAAAATTGAGAATTGTTCACTCTCAATTCACCAAAATTCAACACTTATCCAAATGTCTCAACAAGGGGAATTTACTTAGTCATATCCATCTTACAATATAATTTTTTATCCTTGATATATTTTAAAATTACAAAAATATAATTTCAAATTTTTATTTTTCAATATGAGAAAATCTTACTCTCAGTGGCAATGTTGTAGGTTTCTTATATTAGGGCATCTTGCATAATTAACCTTCACATCCCAAGACAACATGTGTATACACTCAAGTTCACATATAATTTAATCTAGTAAATTCACTCAGTGGATGAATATAATATATTTTTTGATAATGTAGACACAAAAAATTAATTATTAAGTTCTTGATAATGTTTCTTCTTGGCACCCTTACCCTCACTTGTTATATTCACCATTTAGATAACTCACAATATATAATTTAGTCTTAATTGTATCGTAATCACTAAAATTATCATAAAAACATTCATATTTTAGTTTCATTCATACCTATTCATCCTATAAGATCCTATCAAACCTATCCCCTATCTCTAGTATTCTAGGATAAGTCCCCACTAGTGAGACAAGTCCATACTACAACCTTATCCCCTAGTTTGGCCTTGTCTCCTATGCTCCAAAGGCCACTTTTTTAAATTGATACATTATTAAAATACTCTCATGAGCATATTTTAAATTTTTTTATTAAATTTTTAAAAATATTATCCTATAAAGGCACATCAAGGCCTCAATGTAACCCCAATGGATCTCTCTAGTAATTACATTACAAACTAAGTAAAAGAGCACTACTTCTTCCTATTGTAACATTGAATATTATTTACAAAATTAAAGGTATTTAATCATATAGATTTAAAATAAATATTATATATATATTCATTCTTTTTGTATCATCATAGATCACACAATCACTAAAGGAGGGTAAGTACATCAACTTGAGGACCATTTTGAATATTAAGGAAGTGTTCATATACAATGAGTTTCTAAGGCTAGCTAGATTATCCTTACTAACCTATTTTTATTCACCCTCTTATTATGTAAACTATATATATATTACACGTGAAGTATATAAGGTTTTATAGTTTTTAAGCCTTTTATGTGATAACATAGAACACAAATTTCAATAATAAAACCTTGACAAAAATTACACAGCCTAGATTCAGAAATTAGGAATATAGTCAACTAGAACATGGACATAGTATCCAAATAAGGCTAAAATGGATGAATTTATACATCCTATGGAAATGTCCCAAAAAACTATGAATTATTATTTTTAGCATAATTATTTGTATGTTAATTTCACATAATTTTTTACTAGAATGAAATTTTACAACTAGTTATATTTATGTTTCGGGAGGTTCACACATCCTTAGTATTTTTACCATTTCTAGTGAGTATATGATTTTTATAAATTATTTATCATATTTTATATATGATATATCTCATTATTATATTAATACATATCAACATTTATATTTCAATATTTTTATACCAATCTATTTTAGGTCTTATTAAATTAAATGATCTTCTTACCCTTTTCTAATGATGTATTGTTTGTAACTATTGCTTCAAACTATGAAAGTATAGTCTTATTAGTGTGGGTTCCTTTATTAGAAATAAAATCCAATTAATAATCTTATATAATTTATTCTTATCATTTGATGATTTTCACTTCTTTTATGTAGGGTGATTAGAGCTATTCCTTGGTTTAGAATTATTATTGGAAAATTTAGATTACTGATCTATCTAAGACTTAAAATGATTTTTCTTAGTCTTATCCTTGGAATTTTATTCAAACATATAAGAAAATATATATGATTACCAATTGAAGTGATTTGTAATAATTCCATATCTGACTAGATATGTGGTATAAATCTTGACTTATACTTCAAAATAAGGTTTAATTGTTAATCATGAATCCCAATTTTTCATACTTAAGTATGAAAGGTATTTTTGTATTGTTTCAAATATTATTCTTTACCTTGATGTAATTAATATAAATTTATGTGTTAGTTATCATAGTTTCCAAAAAGATAATACAATTCTTTGAGTGATTATATGAAACCATTCCATGTGTTTATAAATGTGTCTAACTTAATATTCATATTTTTCATGTAAAGTGCAATATTTTCCCACCATTTATTTACAGCTAATACAATTTAAGAAATAATTTAATATTATATTAGTCTAATAATTGATAAATAACATAATATTAATATATTACGTTAATCTAGTTAGCAAGTGCATCTACATATTTTTTCCATTACATTTAGAGATTTCTAGATTATCTTGTACCTTTTATGGTTTTTTACCACAAAACAACTAATGAGAATGATAGGTGTTGGATGGAGTCTATTTATTTATAATTAGGATATATGAGCAATCATAATTTCTCATTCAATTATATGATATTATTAAAAATATTCATGTTGTCTTTACATTGCATGTTTATCACTTTTTGGAATATTTTTAAAGTTAGAATCATTGAAGATTTGTCTTCTATTTGAGGACATGAAAGAAGGTATGATGAAGGGTCATGATTATCAAGCCTTATATTCATATAATCAAAACTCATATGAGTGGACATATAAATATATAAACATTTAAGATACACCATGATACCATTCAATAATAAAATTAAGTGTGTAGGAACTAATACCACTAATTTGTGGCCCAAGAAGAGACCCAATGGAGAACCTACTTAAATATAATTAAAAATGTTTTAAATGAAAGAAAATTTGTAAATAATAAATGATATGAAATTAAAATTCATTAAATAACATGAAAAAAAAATAATATGATAGTAAATGTAGAAGTGTAATAGTGAAGTTTTACTATGATAAGCTCTTTACAATGTATATGAGATCAAATTTATGGTATTGATATGCCCTTAACCTATAGTTCATCTAGGGATATGTGTGGATAAATTGTGTCTTACATAAAACTCAAATTATGTTATTGCATTTATCTATGCTCTTATTATGGTTAGCCTATGGAATAACCGTGGTCAAGTAGACTATATATAAAAAGTAGTGGTTAGTATTCTATTATCATATTCTAAATTTTGATCTTATTTAATTCTTGTGGAGGTTTATTATTTGAAGTGGATCAATAATAATTATCAATTATTACACTCTTTTGTCAATTATTTTTGTATATATAATTATTGTACTCTTAATTTTATGATATATTATCCCATTATTACAAAACATCAAATTAATTTCATTACAAATGGTATCGTAGCATTTATTTGGGTAATTTTCTATAGCATTATTTTTTGGATTTTGTGTTTTGGTGGTTAAGAGGCTGAAGGATTAAAAAAATAACTTATGATCTGGGAAAAATTTAATTTTTTTACCACAAAAATATTTATTTATGACATCTTTTGAAAAACATGGATTTTTTTTACACCCATGTGCAAATCAGAATTCATTGGATTTATCTTGGCAAGAATATTACAATGGTATAATATGTTGGTACATGTTTTTAAGTACAAAACCCTCCAAAAAAGGTTTTATGAATGGGTGGTCCTAACACTCACATATGAAATAAAGGTAAGGAAATTATAAAAACTCCTCATAAAGAAAACATGGAGTATAAAACTTCATATCTATTGAGGAATTTCAACTAAATCAGTTAGATATACAAGGCATGTTTAAGGAAGGATGATATTGATGTGGTAAAAGTGGATGTATATTATATGAATAATTAATTATTAACTATGAGTGCTTATTTGAACACTATTATAACTCATACTTCACATAATAATACTCCACTGATCAAATTAGGTTCTCCTAATTTGAATAGTCATAACTCCAAAACTTTTTCAAATCACATGTTGCCAAAAGTGGAAGTGTATAATTTTGATGGTAATAATCCACTCACTTGGTTCAATCAAATAAAAAAATTATTTGATCTACATCAGACATGATGTGTGGAAAATTTTATCATGATATATCTATTTATGAAACTTGAGTAATTAATTTGGTATAGGTGGTTTGTTATGTGATAAAAAAAACAAAAATGATCTTTTACCTAGTCAGTGTTTACTAAGGATATATAGATGCACTATCATAATAATGTCTCAAAAACCCACTTTAGTGAGTTATAAAAGTTGTGACAAATAGGTACTATTAAATATTATATTTAGTGATTCCATAATCTATCCTTATGCATGGATGAAATCAACGATAAAAACATGAATAAATTATTCTTAGGGGGGATCAAGGATAATATCCAACTTGAAGTTTCATGTTTAATCCCAAAATTATATTTATGAAGGGAAAAGGAAAATAATATGGTTAAAATAATGGATTTCACTCATGGCCACAAACATGATATCATATCACCATCATGTCAACCTACAAGATTGACCCCTAAACAAGTTGAGTAGAATCATGCCAAAGGGTTATGTTTTATCTATGACAAGAAGTGGAAAAAATGGCATAAATTTTTTGAATAGAATTTCTATAAATTAAAGGATCTAATTAATATCAAAAATATGATGAATCCTTAGGTGAAGCTATAGAAGAGTGAAAAAAATATTTTTAATATACCCACCTTACTATCTTATTTCATGCCCTTTAAGGTATTAGTACCCATAAAAATCTTGAGGCAATGGTATTTATCAAGAAATATAAGGTGATAGTGTTGATTAAACCATGAAGTACACATAATTTCATCAACAAAAATTTGGCTACTCATTTGAACTTTTTTCTATAAAGCTCTAAAATTTCAAGTCATGATTGTAGATGGTGGCATAGTCATTTGTTATGTAAAATTCCATAATATTAATATTTTCATGGGGGAATAAATGATTAATTATCATTTATTTTATATTATCATGGATGGGTATGTCATTATTTTTGGATTATAATGGCTCACAACTTTGTTAATGATATAGATTAATTTCTAGGAATAGTTCATGCACTTTGATTCTAAAGGTAGGACATTTGAACTATGGGGATTACACACAAAGTATTCCCAATTGGTTAATTCACATATAATGATGAATATTAATATTAAAAAAGGGGATGAATTATTTATAGTACATTAAAAAAATTATTCAAAAAATGTGTCTACAAATCTTTATTTAAAATGATTCTTGATGACGACCAAATAATTTTTGACATTATTATAAAATGACTACAACCAAGAAAATAACATGATTATTACATAAAACTAATTAAAGGTAGTACACCATTAAACATTATAGAATATAAGTATACATATGCCCATAAAAGTGAAATTGAAAATATGGTATTGTAGATGATAGATCTATATATTATCCAACATAGCCAAAGTGAATATTTTACCTAGTGGTCATGGTGTGAAAGAGGGATGAAACTAGGAGGATGTGCCCAAATAAAAATAACTCAATAACTAAACCATAAAATATAATTTTACTATTATATTAATTTATTATTTATTATATGAATTACATGGGGTTGTTTATTTTACCAAAACTAGATCTTCATTATGGGTATCATCAATCTCAAATCAGAGATGAGGATTCCATAAAACAACTCTCATAACTCAACAAGGCCATTATGAGTTTAAATTCATGCATATTGGTATCACAAATACACCATCCACATTTTATATTTTGATGCACATTATTTTTAGGCATTTTAAATGAAGTTTTTTTTTAATGACATCTTAATCTACAATAAAACTTGGAATTAAGATTTGAATCTTGTTAACATGTATTGTTAGTTTTGGAACAACATTAGATTTATTCCAAACCTTCTAAATATGATTTTTGAGTCCATGATTTAGATTAATTAGGTCATATTATTTCATGTGAAGGATTAAAATTTGAACCTAAGAAGATAAAAGATATGATGTAGTGCCAAGTGGTAAATACCCTCAAGAACCTTGGTGTATTTTTGGGGCTAACATGTTACTATCACAAATTTCTAAAAAAGATATGGAAATGTAGTAGCTCCACTCACAACCTTGGTGAAGAAATATTAATTCCATTGGATTGAACCAAATACCAATGTAATTAGGAATTTTAAAGAGGATATATGCACCACTCCAATTTTGATGACCCCTATTTTTTATAAAATGTTTGTTAATGAATGTGATGTATCAAGAAATGGAATAGGTTTAATACTCATGCAAGAAGGAATACCCATTGAATTTTAAATTTGTTAACTCAATGGAAAAAATGATATAAATATATTATATGAGAAAGAGATGATGGTTATTTTTCATGCATTCGAGTAATGGAGACATTATCTGATGGGTAGACATGTTAAGGTAAAGACTAATCATGATAGTCTAAAATACATTTTGTAAAAATGATTGTCATTATAATTAAAAAACAAATATGTGAATAAAATGATGAGGTATAACTTTGAAATAGTATATAATAAAGTAAAATATAATGTGGTAGTAGGTGCACATTCTAGGAGGGATTAATCAGTTGATGCATTTCTATTTGTAATGACCATTTAGAAAGCATATTGGTTAGAAGAAGTAAGATATAAATGGGATAATAACATAGATACACATACTAATTTTTAATAGTTAGTAGGGTTTAGGTTTTTCTAATTTTTTTAAGTGGAAATGGAATACATTATGGTATAAATATACATTACACTTATGTAAGGATTATTTCCTCAAACATAAGATCATTCAAGAGCTTCATGGATTTCCAATAGAGGAGCACTCAATAATTTTTAATACATATCATCAAATAAAAAAAGATTTATTTTGGGAAGGAATCAAGGGGGATGTATATAAACTATGATAGAATGCATGTTTTTTCAACACAAAAATGGATAAATAATTAAGACACCAAGTCTTCTATAACCTTTATCCATTTCTATCCAGAGGTGGGAAGAGGTTTCCATGGATTTAATTACAAGGTTATAGATTTATAAAGGTAAAAATTTCATCATGGTAGTTGTGAATAGGATTAAAAATATGCTCATTTATTTTCCTTATCGCAACCATTTGTAAATAGTACAAAAGTGGCTAATTTTATCAATATAGTTCAAAAGCTACATGGTACTACTAAAATAATTATAAGTGATCATGATCCTATTGTCATCATAACTTTTGGATTGAGTTATTTTCATGTTTAGGTAATCAGTTAGATCATAGATCTTCATATCATCCTCAATCTAATGGGAAAATAGAGTTTGTAAAAAAATTCATATAAGTGTATCTTAATTTTTTGGCATCATATAAACAATAATGTTAGTCCCATTGGTTGGTCCTAGCAAAATTATGATAAAAAAATTCATTCCATACCTATTATAAAATTTATCCATTTTTTAAAATTTATGGATTTCATCCCCCCTACCTTAATTCATCATTTAAGGTACAACCCAAGGTTATATATGTTGAGAACATTCAACATCAGTTGGAGGTATTATCTATTTTGAGGGAGAATTTACTAATGACACATAATATAATGAAGAAACAAGCTAATAAAAATCATAGTGAGAGAAATTATGATATAACGATTAATTATTTATGTGATTTCAACCATATAAACTATGTATTTGAATAGACACAAAAATGATAACAAACTTTAATCCAAGTATTATGGCCTTTATCGTATCTTGCATAAAATTGGTAGTGTGGCATACAAGCTGGAGCTACCTCGATCCACTCACACACATCTTTTGTTTCATGTATCTTTCCTAAATAAGGTCATTAGAAAAATATTTTATACCATGAATGAGTTACCCAAATTAAATGAATAATTTGAGTCATTTTTTAACTTAAGGATATCCTTCACACAAGTATAAAAAGTCTACAAACAAGAGAGGTTAAGGAGTATTTGATTAAATGGAAGAGTATAGATTGTGAAGATGAAACATGGGAGGGTGAATCTTTCCTAAAAAAACATATTAAGTTTATTAAATGTTGAGTAAAATATTTTTTTTAAGGGGAGGGTAATCCTATACCCTTAACCTTTAATGCATCTAGGGATATGTGTTGCTAACTTGTGGCTTACATACATTTGATATCATCGTATTCTATTTCTCTATTTTATTAGTATGGTTTTCCTATGGATTAACCATATCTAAGTATAATATATAGGAGGTAGTGGTTATTATTTTATCACCATATTATTAATTATGCTCTTATTTATTTTTTGTGGAAGTTACCCCATTGAAGTGTATTAATCATAATTATCAATTATTCTACTCTTTTTCCAATTACTATTATGGATATGACTATTATGCTCTTAATTATGTGCAATATTATCCCATTATTTTTAAACATAAAATTAATTTAATTACAGGTATTTATGTACTCCTTAAATTTTTTCTTGTGTAAGTATATGTAACTAGATACATAGAATGAAAGTTTACATTGATGCACAATGGAGGAAGATGAAGAATTGGTTGAATTGTTATAGGTATTGGTAACTTCTTCAAAATATATGAATGTTTTGAAATAATTGACTATGATTATGTATGAGATGAGTTATAAAATACTAACATTATAATAGCTATGTGGTAACATAAAAGTGGAATTCAATATAAAAAAATTGGAACATAGGTGAGGAACCTAATGTGTATGTTTTCAAAGATAACCCTAGGTGAGTAATAGAATAGTGGCTAATTGAAGTAATATATATAGACCTAAATACTCATATATTAGGTCCAATATAAATTGGTGAAAATTTCACATGTCAAGGTGTGGCCTGTATATCAATATTAGAATATGAAAAAATAGTCATGAGTTGTAGAATGCCCAAAATATTCAATATCATCAATATCATCATGTATTTAATGTGTATCTCTAGTATTTAAAGTAACATGTAAATTTATTTTTATGTTTAGATAATACATTAGTGATCTTTGTATAACATGTTCACAAGGTTTATGTATAACTACTATTGTATCAAGGAATTTGACAAAGAGAGGAAGTTAGATCAAGTGTTAATCCATAAAACAATGAAATCAACAAACTAAGATACTAACATCTCTAAGCCTAGATCTTAGGGGGAGCTTAATGAACAAAAAATAATTGAAAACCCAACTAAAATGCAAAGAACAAAAATCTTTACCTTCCTTGAGAGATTCAAATGATTTATTCATTTGAATTTCTTGGTTTATGCATAAGAAGTCTTTAGCAATGATATATGGATAACATAATCTCCTCTATGGACCATTATTGAATGCTTATCTTGATTGATATCACTTTGGCTCAATTTCAACATTATAACACTAGGATTTTAGATTCATGAATCTATTCCTACATTATAACTCTACTTTGATTGAGATCTCAAAATGAAGAGCTCTAAGATTGATTTTATAGGCTTTCAAATCCCTAGGAATGGGTTAAATCTAACCATGGTTGATTTTATTAACTTTTTTTTAGTTTGGAATATTCTTAGAATATTCTTTTAGATATTTTCCAAAAGGGACAACTCACAACCATGGTTGAGTTTACTAACTTTGGTTGAGTTTGGCATATTCCTAGAATATTTTTTTATATATTTCTAAAAATGACAACTCAAAAAAGTAATATTCTCTTGAATTTACTTTTTAGTAATTAATTTAATTGATTTATTAGCTCTTGGATGAACTTAATTAAGATTTGAATTTGATTTAACTTGCTAGTTCATTTTTATTAGGGTGTGTAAGTTAATTAATTCTTTTTAGGCATTTAGTCATTTGTTTTATTTTGATTAATTCAATGTGTGCATTTGCCTTATTTTATTGATTTATTAATCCAAATTAATTTAATGCAAGGTTATGAAGCCAAATTTGAGACTAATAGAAATTCTTGGACTAGGTATTAAATGATTGGCCAGAATTGGTCTAAAGTCATATATGAAGCCATTGGTGGCCAAATTTAGGTGTCTATAGTTTTCCCCTATTTAGGAAGATTTTGTAAGTTATAAGTATAGTAAAATATTTTTAAATATTAAAATTGTTATTTATGCTTAAGACTATAATGGTAATGATTGAACTGTAGCTTCCCCCTTGAGGGAATGGTTGGCAAGTGGGTCGAAAAATGGTTCATCAAAAGAAAGAAGTGAAAAAAGGGGACCAAACAAATGAATATGATGGGACAATAACACAATGATTTACCCAAAGTTGGGAAAATCACTAATAAATGTAAGTGGGATGGTGTAAAATAGTTTGCCCAAAAGTGATTATAGGAATTATACCCTGATTATGGTAACATCGTATGATAACAAAATGATTTTCCCCAATAGGTGATATAATCATTGAGAAGATGGAGCTTCCCCAATTAGGACAGACAAACAATAAAGTAAAATTAGTGATAACTCAATGATTTGCCCTAGTAGATGATATAATCATTGAGAATGCATGTGGGATGGTGTATAGTGTGATGTAGTATACCCTGATTATGAAAACATGATTGATGGTTAATGGTTCATAAGTTTATATAGAGTATAAATATGAATTAGGATAACCTGCTAGTAGGGAGATGCTCATCTAAACTAATAAAGGTTAAAATTATTTTCATTACTTAATTAATCTATTTGGGATATGATTGGGTATTGGATTAGGATTGTTGTTGATGTCAATATGAAGGAGATGGTGATGTTGTATTGATGTTGTAGACCTCTCAAACATGATTTTTTTTGTAGCATTTGTTGGTAGGCCTCATGATAGAATACCGTGGGTGCTTGGCCAAAATATACATAAGGACTGACTCCTGATATCTGATACTCAATGAAAAATAATTGCATCGATGATAAAAACCATGATGACAATGTAGACATTTGAATATGGATAGATTCAAGAATAATGTGTAAAGAATTACCTAATGAATATACATAGAATAAATCACATCCATAGTGCTGAAAGAAAGCAAACAAGCACATAAACAAACAAATAAACAAATAAACAAAGAAACAAACAAGACAAACCAAAAAACAAGCCAATGTTAATCCCTATGTTAGTATAAACAACATGAAAAACATTGCCCCTAGAAACTATGTGACAACTAAATAAATAAACAAGATGGGGGAATAGAAGAAAAGGAAGGGGGTGGCTGAGTTATCTCCATATGTATAAGGTAAGTGGATGTTGCCTACATATTTCCATGGATATGAAAATCTAATAAAACTTTAATCCAAATGTAGTTCTCCCAATAAATGGAAAAAAAATGATGATTGATAGAAGACATGATGGATGTGATATAAGAATAGGGATGAATTCATAAAATGGGGATAGTGTAGGATAAAAGGCCAAAAAAGATGGGGAAAATAAGGAATAAATGGTATATTTGTGACTTAGTGAGGTTCCTCAAAATCCTTAAATTAAAGAAGTAGTCAATGCTTTTTAGTTTTTATAAATGATTTTTGAATGTTTTTTGAATTGTTAATTAATCTTAACTTAGTAGAGAATGATGACACACTAAAATGGTCCAAGCTCACAAAATAACGAGAGTGTTATAACTTGAAATGATGCTCTCAAAATGATGAGAGAATTATAACTTCAAATTATGCTCACAAAATGAATAGAGCATGGGATAAAAGGGCAAAAAGGATGGGGAAATTAAGGAACAAGTGATTTATTTGTAACTTAGTGAGGGTTCCTAGAATCATTAAGGTAAATAAGTGATCAATGTTTTTAGTTTTTTTCAAAATTATTTTCAATTTCTTTTGGAATTTTCAAATAATCTCAACTCAATAGAGAATGATGAGACACTAAAATGGTCAAGCTCATAAAATGGTGAGAGCGTTATAACTTGGAATGATGCCCATAAAATGGTGAAAACATTATAACTTGGAGTGATGCTCACAAAATAGTGAAAGCATGGTTGAAGGGTGACTGAGTCAACTCAACATGAATCCAATGTGATCCACAGAGTTCTAAAATGGTTTTAGTTTACAATAGTTCACCTCAAAATAGAGGAATGTGACTAGTGTAGTAGCCAATTCAAATAGAATAGGCACATTTGGTATGATGGCATAGTATGGCATAGGAATGACTAGTTCATATGTCAAGGCACAATAAACAAATATTACCCCTAGTTTGACCATCGGTGGTTATAAATAGGATAAAATTGATATATTAATGATACCAATTTACTTAAATGATATAATTAGTATCATTAATTATCAATTTAACTAGGATACAATTGGCTATAACTAGGAGCCTGATTTGCTCAAGTCGGCAATATAATCAGGCTCACATAAATAAACTTGATAAGAAGGGAATAAGAAAAAATGGATGCAACTACCAAAACATATGTCATACTACTCCAAAATACCACCTTTATCTGAAATGCTTGAAAAAAATATTGAAATTGATCTAATTTTGTATACTGAAAATGTGAAACCAATGGATGAACCAAGGTAAGATGGGTTAAGTTGATAGGATTCAAAACATGTTTGGTTGAGTAGGAATGGAATGGTTGGATTATCTGGTAAGATGGCCTTGCTTAGGATACTAATGGTTTGATAAATTGGATAAAATGGTAAGAGGGTTGCCCCCAAGTGATAAAGTGAATGGTTATGATATGTGACAATGACAAAAGGATTGATAACTTGATATGATATGGTACATGTTTGGTGCTAGCCTGGGTATGATAAATGATTCTATTATTCTTTTTAAAGTGGAGATGCACATCTTGATCAAAAAATGATACAAACATAATACTCAATCATGTTAATTCCTATCCCACTCCTCATCTGAATAACTGCTCTATCTAGAACTTGTTATAGATTTGGATACAAATGATGCTTTTATGATCTTTATTGGTCATTGATTATTATTCATTCAAGTTATAAGACAAGATATCCTCATAGCCTCTACAAAGTAAAGTGTGATCATGGATGGTAAATATGGATAAATTTTGGTTGATAAGTTCATTTGTGAAATAGAATGGTGGAGGATAATGAAATGTATAATGGATGGGAAGTAAATGAATATTGGGATTTTGAGGCACACAAAATGTTGTTGATTATGGATTAAACATAACTTTGGATGTGGTGAGGATGAATACTTTTGAATATTCTCTAAAAAATGCCACCAAATTCTTCTATTGTTTAAGTCTAAGAGTAGCTACCTCTTATTACGCTATAGAGTGGAAGCTATTTTGATTTGATATTTGATAATGTATTCATTAAGTATTAAAGAAAATTTGAGCTCAACCCTTAGTACCTTGAAGAGGTTTCTACCAATGAAATTATCTTGATTGTCCCATATAACCTCCAAGAAGGTTTCACTATGTAACATGGACTTTTGAATCTGATTGTCTCCTATCACCTTTGAAAAGGTTTCACTAGTAGATGTTGAGTTTTAACTTTGATTGACCCTTAGCACCTTTTAAAAGGTCTTACTAAGAGATTTGTATTATACTATATGATTGTGATCTTGGCCTCCATACTTTTCTTCATCTGATATGTCTCCATGAATGCAATTCAACAAGGTATGATTCTATTGGTCCCAATCGACACTTGTGGGAGATGGAATCTCAATGACATGGCTATGATAGTTGGTGGTAATGGTATGTAGAATGGTAATGTAATGAGAAGAGGTTTCACAATCCCTGTAAAATATACTAGGATAACTTGTGTCAATGTTGAAGTAATCATCCTCAAAAACCATGGAAGGATCACAAATGTATTTGTATTGATCTTCTAGGCATGCATAGCCAATGTTGTAACAGTCATGAACATATTCTATATATGAAACTGATTAAAACTCAAGGGAGTCTAAATATGAGGTCAATATTGATATTGATTCTACTTCTAATGCTAAATATGGTGTCAGTTCAAGAGTAGAACCTATATCTAATTTTGATTCCTCACCAACCATATCATTTCAATTGAGATCTTGACTTTGGTCTTCAATTTGATTTGTGTAAGGTGGATAATATTATATCTCACAAACCATATTATCATCAAAGGGGTCTTGAATAAAGCCATAAAATTAAAGCCATTTTGTGCAGCCATTCTATCAGAGTTTGGATTTTACGTGACTCCACCATAAATGTAGCTAGACATATCCACATCAATGAAAAAGATCAGAAATCAAAAAGGCTTAGAGTTCTACAAACTCTAAAAAACTATGTCTAAAGGATAAAGGGTTCAAACATGATCTAGCTTGGTTAAAATGGTTGGAGTTGTATCTCCAAACAATGATTTGATCATGGAGTTGTATCTCTAAAAGGGATTGTGCTAGAACCTGTATAAAATAGTCTAAAGTCAAATGTCTAACTTCAAATGTCATATGCATAAAAGTTCAAGTATCTGAATAAAATTGAGATGTCAAAGTATAGGCCAAAGTGTTCCAAACAAGGTCTAAACTAGGAAAGAGAAAATTTAAGTTATTAAGGATTTTGTTTAAATATAGAGTCAAAAGCTAGGCTCAAACAAACATGATTTGCTAGGACTTTTGGCTAAATGGCATCAAAAGCTAGACTTTGAAATAAAGAATGATATGATTTGATTTAATCTAAAAGGTTAGAATAATTTTGAGATAAACCTGACACAGAATCAAACATAAACATGATCAATTGGTATAAGCCATAAGGCAAAAGACACCTAGAGAAAATATTATGTTTTCCTAAATAAAGGCATAAATAATGAAGAGGATAGGTTAAATGAACAAATAAGTGATATTTTTAAAATTTTGGAAATTGATTAACCTAGTTTACAAAACCTTAAAGTGAAAGATCTATGTATCTAACCATACAAAGTGAAGCCTAAATAGAAATTAATCAATGTTTGAATTTGAACTTGGAAAGGCTAATTGAAAAGTCAATGGTTGAGAACTATGGTTGGACCAAAGAAGCTAGACAAGATTGAATAGCATAGTGTCACATGAATAAGGTCCAAATGGATGATGTGAAATGGTTTGGTTGGCTTGAAATAATAGTATTTGATACAAGGTCAAATAAGTATTGAAATAAAATGATCATCCTAACGGTGTAAGCATGCTCTAATGATATAATCAATGTTATGTTTTAAAGACTCCAAGGCTCAAACTTGATAATTATGTGGGTAATATAATGGTACACATATAAAACAAGTAACACACACACAAACATGTTTAGAAAAAATTTCAAGGCACAAGTGTGATGTAAAATAGTCAGCATAACACCTCTTTAAAAAAGGAGTGGTATATAAACAAACTTATTTTTAACATGGTTATAAACAAACACACAAGTTTTAGTCTCAAAACACCAAGAAATAAAAAGATAAATAACCAAAATACAACTAAGTATAATCATCCTCAATCCTATCAAGGGTGTGGTAATGTGGGGTTGACTAAACTAATTATTTTTTAAACATTCTAGATCGATCAATTACACAATAAATTTCATGCCAAACAATACAAAAGAAGTGCACTTTAACTAGGTGTCTATGTCACTTGGCTTGTTGTAAAAATGTCTTGACATTTTTGCAACCACTGCATCTATCACTTGCTCAGTGTAGTATGATGTCCAAAGTGCAAATACGTCCCATGTGCAACTCCAACACTAGAAGGTAGTTTAACTACTCAAACCTTTGATCTTAGTGGGAGTGGATGATGTCAGTGCTGAGAGATGAAACCTTGGGTCAAATATTCATTATTTAACTTGTGGGAGGTAATGAGGTTCCCCTTGCAAGCCAAGATGCATGAAATAAATGACACAATAGAAAGACTTTATGGTCACCTCAAGATCACTCAATACCAATGTGAGTTTTTGGGGAGGGATTTAAATGACATTATTTCAATGCCTTAGACTAGGATGAAAGTTTGATGATATGGTTCTATTGATCCCAAAATTTTATTAAATGGGATGGATGGGAGAGTATACACGCACATCTCTTTTCACAAAAACACACAATCAACAAGAAAATTTACAAATAATTGAAGTGAAGTTAACTTCATTGCACCAAATTGAAAGTGTTTGATTAGATTATTTACTATCCCCTTGGATTTATGAAGTGAAAATAGAAATAATTTTGAACCACCCAAAAAGAATTTGGCATTTTTGATACCAAAAGTCTCCTAAAGGGGACAGATGGAAGAGCATACACACACAACTCCATATTTACTCAAAAAAGATTAGAATAAAAAATAATGACAACAAATTGAATAAATTTTTGAAGTGTATTCAATTTTATATCACCAAATGAAATGTGTGGTGGTGTTCTTTTATCCCCTTGGATTTAAGTTGTAAACTTTGAATGAAACTGCAAACATTTAACCAATAAAGCACTCTAAGAGGTTTCTTTAAACACCAAAATGAAGGATTATTAGTTTTTTTTAGACATGAAAATGAAGTGTGAAAATACTAATTTATATTGAAATGGTTTTCTCCAAGTAATTCCTACAAAGAAATGGTCAGAACTTTGTTTAGCCTTAAAGCTTATTTATCAAATGAGACAAGCAACTTTGAAGGGTTAAATCTGTTGACCTGAAGGCAACACCCCAAAAAATGAAATATGCTAGGTTAAAAAAAAAAAATCAAAAAATTTAAAAAAAAAAAGAATAAAAAGAATAAAATAAACATATGAAACATGCAAACAAGTTAGAAAGTAAAAAACAAGAAAATCGATCACAAAAATCATAAAAACTTGTAGTCAGTAATTTAGCCATAACTGTTAAAATATACATCTATTTATCACAAAAATTTTATGTGTTATTTATAGGTATAGGGTTAACCTCTTGGAAAACATTTAGGTCAAAATAGTGAATAAAAAAGCTATTATATTTGTACTATCCATTTTTATAATAAAATTAAAAAATAGAAAGTGACAATCACTAAAAGAGCCATAACTTTTAAAATATAAAGAATTTTTTTATAAATTTTTTAGATAATATAAATGACATATTTATATATATTAATAAAAAAATTAGACAAAAAATTCAATTAAATAATAATTTATGAATTCTTTAGTGGGCAGTTTTACTCAAAACAAAAACAACAAAAAAAGAACTAAAACTATGAAATACAAAAAAGTGTGGGGGTTGCGCTCTCATGAAGATAGTCCCACTAGATGTGCAATTTATGATTAAGTAATTTGAAAAAAAATAGGAGGTTAGATCAAGTGTTAGTCTATAAAATCATGAAATCAACACACTAACATATTAACATCTCTAAACCTAGATCTTAGAGGGAGCTTAATGAACAAACAACAATTGAAAACCCAACTAAAATGCAAAGAACAACAATATTTACCTTCCTTGAGAGATTCAAATGATTTATTCATTTAGATTTATTAGTTTATGAATAATAAGTCTTCATAAATGATATATAGCTAACATCATCTCCTCTATGCACCATTGTTGAATTCTTGATTTGATTGATATGGCTTGGCTCAATTTTAATATTATAACACTAGGATTCTAGCTTCATGAATCTATTTTTGCATTATAACTCTACTTTGATTGAGCTCTAAAAATGAATAGATATAGGCTTGATTTTATAAGCTTTCAAATCCATTAGAATGGGTTAAATCTGACCATGATTGAGTTTGTTAACTCTGGTTGAGTTTGGCATATTCCTATGATATTCTTTTAGATATTTTACAAAAGGGACAACTCACAATCATGGTTGAGATTACGAAATTTGGTTGAGTTTGGCATATTATTAGAATATTATTTTAGATATTTCTAAAAGTGACAACTCACAAAGTTAAGATTCTCTTGAATTTCCATTTTAGTAATTGATTTATTAGCTCATGTATGAACTTGATTAGTATTTGAAATTGATTTAACGTGTTAATTGATTTTGATTAGGGTGTGAAAGTTAATTAATTATTTTTAGGCATTTGATTATTTGTTTTATTTTTATTAATTCAATGTGTGTATTTACCTTATTTAATTGATTTATTAAGCCACATTGATTTAATGCAAGGTTATGAAGTCAAATTTGAGACTAATAGAAATTATTGGGCTAGGTATTCAATGATTGACAAGAATTGGTCTAAAGTCAGATATAAAGACATTAGTTTCAAAATTTAGGTGTCTATAAATATAGGATGAGATGAAATATATAATGCATGATAAAATTAGATGAGTCACTAACGTGAAGGATATTGAAGAGTCATTTAACTAGGAGAATAAGTCACTTGTCACTAAAATGAAATATGTATTCTCTATGGAGGTATAAACCATGTAGATTATACAATAGGCTACTTTGGAATAATAGTATGAAATGTATATGGGTAAATAGGAAATCATATGGAAAACTTTGAATTTGAACCAATTTTTTATATGGATATATTTCAAGTGTCAATGTAATGAATATAAGATTGCATGAATCTTAGGTATCCATGGTCATCCTAATAAAATGTTATATGAACCAATGCTTAAGAAAACAAAGAACTTATTTTATCAAAATTTAGAATTAATCTATATATTAACTATAATTAAGATAAATTTAATATAAATATATTAAAAATTATCAATCATTTACCACTATAATGAAATGTTTATTTTCTATGGAGGTAAAATATATGTAGATTATAAATCAGGCTACTTTGGAATCATAGTAGGACATGTATAGGGCTAGATAGGATACTCATATGGATTAACTAGTAATATAACCACTTTTTCATTATGGATATATTTCAAGAATAAATTTAATGAATATAAGATTGCATGAATCTTAGGCATCCATGGTCATCTTAATAGAATGTCAAATTAACCAATGCTAAAAAAATTAAGAAATTGTTTTACCAAAATTTGGAATTAATTAGTAAATTAAATCTAGTTAAGATAAATTTAATATAAATATATCAAACTACAATAGAATAAGTAATCCACCTTGTCCTTGATTTCTGATTTGCATCATTGTTGGATAAAATTGGCATACATAAGAAACTTTTACCTAGATGGATCAGGCCACTCTCTCTGACCATTCAGGTACCTTTTGCCTTCATGACTAGTCTCTTTCTAGTCCTAACTTGATGATATAGTATAGTGTCATGGAAGCTTTTAGTGTGGTTTTGGGATCTATAAAACCTCTTGTGTGGTGTTTGGAGTTGTTGAGAGGAAACCTAATGTCTCTCTAATCAGAGAGAATTTGAAGGCTTGAGAAGTCATCAACATTTTTGGGGCAACACTTTTGGCAACAATTTTAGATATTATAAAGATGATCCAATCGAGCTCTAAATAAGTTTTGAAGATGATCTAGGGAGTTATGAAGATGGTTTGAGGATGATCTAAGTATCAGAGAAGATGCTTTGAAGAAGATCCAAAGATGCTCTAGGTATCTCCGAATATGTTTTGTTGAAGCTCCGAAGAAGAGGTAGTCCTAATGCAGTGGATGATCCAAGGGTGGAAAGAGAAGACCAAATTCATGACCCTCATTATTCTCAACATTTTTAGTGAATTATCCATCATATTTTAGGTCTTTACAATCAGGTTGTGATGAGAATATCCTTTCTAGTAAAAATTCAATGTTTGGCTCTACTAGCTCAAAAACATCACCTATAACTATTTGATCATGCTCTAAAGAGAGTTATTAGTGTGAGATACCTCAACATAAGAAAGAGATTTAGATGGGTTAAATTTAAAGACATAAAATTATTCAAATAAAGGTATAATGAAATTTAAGGTGCCAAAAATGATAGGTCACTCTTTATCTTTGAGTCCAACCTAGAGGTTACAGTCTGTACACTTGAGAAGTCCTGGTTACTAGCTTATGCAATGAAGAAACCATGATACAATGAGATGAATGGCATAGTGATTGAAAATTTTGACAATTTAAAATTTTTATTTAAAGGTGATAAATGTTTCTATGATGTTTTAAAGACACTATAATCATCTCTTAGTGTTTATATATACATACTAGTGTTAAGAAGTTCATTGACCTAGTGTGCTCTCACAAGCATCATATAGAGGTATCCTTATGAAGGTTGTAGGGTTATATAACTAGATGAATATGATGAATACAATATCAAGAGTGATATAATCACACTCCAAAAAATACCAAGATGGAATTCAATCATGTCCAAGGTTGAGGAAATGGTTTTAGAACATACACAATCATAATCTTAAGGGCTAATTTAGATATTATTTGAACAATTGAAGATGCTAAAGAGGTGATTTAACCTCAAAATTTGGTATAGAGGGTCCTCATGACCAAAAATATGACCATATGGTTTATATTTATCATAAATAACAAGGTATATACCCATATTTTATGTCATTTATGAGGCACTCTCCAAGTAAAACACATGTAGCCTAAGCCAATCTTGGAGAAATTTGTGATTTTGGAACATCTACAGGAAGAGTTAGGTTCTCATTTTTGGTACATATGATTATGGTAAATATATAAAGATTTATATTGCATAATTAATTCCACACGATCATTTTAATAATAATTTATTTTGTTACATATCTCTTATAGTCATGAATAGTCATTCACATAGGTAACCCACTAGCTAGTTTTGATAAAAATGCATCTCGAGGATTCTACATGCATGACATATAGCTATGAAAATTAGTAAAATTTATGTTATTGAGTGGTTATAAATTACCATGGACTTATTTATGTTACACTAATAGTGAAATTCTATTTATTTTTGTCACATTCCTATGATTGTCTGTTGACAATCAACATAGAACTAGGCAAGCTTCTTGGAGGGCTATAAGGTATGAAAGATGGTTTGAAACTCATGTGAGAGTTTGTGAGGAAATTTATAGTTAATTTAATTCTTAAAAAACCTATTTAGAATTATCAAATTCAAATTTTCAAGGCAAAACATGGAGAAGGGCAAATTTGTAAAATTTAAGGTTTTTGCATGCAAGTGGGGATAGTCATAAAAAAGAATTTTTGAGGCAATTAAAAATTTAATAATAAAATATAATGCTTGAAGTTTTAATTTTATTTACATGTCCTAAAAAAATAGGTCTTTAAAAATTATAAATATCAATATTCACCTATTTATTTCTCCCTATGTCTCGAAGTTCATAATTTCTAAGTATGCAATAGGCCTAAATATGTGATTCTAGTTGGTTTTCATGGTTAATGATGAGAAAAAAATATTTTAATAGTTTTGGGTACCATTTTATTACTAATTAAAAAATAATGAAGTCTTGGGACTTCATAAAACTCATACGTACACACACTCAAAATTTTAACAAGACAAGTTGAAGCAACCACAAAAGATGCATTTTTTGAGTTATACTAAATGAAATGACTTGAAATTTAGCATGGAGGTATTTTTTGGTGTCCTTAATGTTTTAAAAATAGTCTCATATAGATACTATACTTTTGATACAAAAACCAAGTTTGTATATCTCCATTAATGGAGTTCATGCTCAAAACCAGGTCTAAAAGAGCCTTTAGCAGAGGTCAAAAGAAGGATTTATTATGGAAAAGTGATAAAGAGTTTTTATAAGAGAAAAAAAATGTTTTTATTGAGTTTTAAAAAAAAAATACTCCAAGTGTCTCAAATTAGCAAAGATACCCCCTAGACCCACCTAAGCTTAGAAGGTGGTAGACATTCCCAAACTAATTCAAATAGTTTCCAAGTGAATCACAAGATGTGAATGGTATCACAGGAAGGATATGACCCAACCAAATATTATTTAGTAAAAAATAATCTCATTAAATATATAAGCACCATATAAATGCCTAAAACCATTACAAACTACAAAAGTGCTTGTTTTGACTAGTTTTGAGTTTTTGATTTCACAAACCCATGAAATAACCTAGAATCACCTAGAAACTACATATAGAATATCTGAAACTCTCTAAATCTCATGTTTAACATATTTTTAAGAATAAATTGGTAGGTTTAGGTTCTTAATAGGCCAAAAATGGCCTAAAAATCCCATTTGTATAGGTCTTCAAAAGATTAAATTGAATAAATACATGAGGGAATCCTAATAGGACATATAAAACCATTATATGGAAATAGGATCCATTCCTATGTGTTTCTAAGTTGATTTTTTGAGATATAAGGCTAAAAACCTAGGTTTTCTAATGATTTTTAAATGGTTATAGATTTAATGGTGATTTACACCATTGTTGCAGGTCTTGAAGGTAGCATAAAACTTCATTTTATTCTTTCTAGGAGTGATATGGATGATTAAAATCCTTATGTAATTCCAATAATAGTTCTCATGGTGATAAAATGGCCTTGAAAGTAGGTTCTAAGATAGTTAGTTGAAGATGTATTGGGATTGAAGATGTCCATTAATGTATTTCAAAGGATTTTAAAGTTTGATGGTGTCTTTTTCAAGTTGGAAGAGAAAATATGCGTAGGACAAAGAAGAAAACACAAAAATTTAGCCTTAAGAGTTAGTGCAAACATCAAATATAAAAATGAATAACCATGTTTCTAAGTTTCCAACACAATCCAAGTGGAGATGCGGTGTGGAAGTCAAGTGGAGGATTTTTGGGAGTTGAGGAGCATGAATGTAGCATTTAAGTAAGATTATATATGTTTAGAGACTTTTCTCAAGTTAGTGGAGTATGATGTCATCTTCCTCAAGCAATTTTTGTCCTCTAGTGCATTTTTAGGCCAATGGGAGAGCTTTAAGGCCTATTTGACTTTATAGGGTTAATTTTTTATGTAAGATCAATGATTAAATGATTTAAAATTTGTTGAGTCTTAGCTACCTCTTCCTCTTCTTTGGTGGAGCTTCATGGAGGGTGGTTCATTCACATTTACTGATTTCTAAAATCTTTTTCTCCTCTTCATTCCATTTTATCATATATATCCCTTTTATTATCCATTTTTAAATATATAATCTCATTTGATAAGGCAAAACCTTTTAAAAATATACTTTGAAGTAATAAGACAACTTATTTTGCCTATCTCTTACTTGCATATAGTGCTCTAGTTAGTTTGTGTATGATTGCTTTATAGAGAGGCGTTCTTCCTTGGTAATTGTCCATATTTTTTTCCTTTTATAAGGTATTACACCATTGTTTCATGTATAAAATTGTGATTTTTTGGTCATTAATAAAGGTATAGTGTGAGTTTGATACTCCTCCATGCTTCATCTTTTATCTAGTGGACCTAGTTTTAGAAATACTAATGTAAAATGACCAGTTTAAGAGATTATGTGAGTGAGGATTGTATTTTAACTACCTTAGTTTTATCTTGATGAAATTTATAGTGTATTTAACTTTGGTTCATCACATTATTTATGTTTTTAGTCATCCCTTGTAACCCTTTTATCCCTTTTCCAAGCAGAATCAATAGTTTAGGTGAGATACCAAGAGGAACCAACCTTCTCTGTAGGTTCAACCCCATTAAAGGATATCCAAAACCTAGGGTTGATCCAATTTTATATCCAAGAGTGAGAGAGATTGAATAAATATCTCATGAGAGTGAAATTGTGTGTTTAATAGTCATCAGTTTGGAATATCCTCCTTCAGCTCTTCAACATGTCATGGTTTAAGCCTATCTCCATTATTGATCTCATCATATAGTGGAAACCCTCTTATAATATTTCCTCCTTATCCTTCCTATGTTTTTTGGTCCTTCCCCACTTTTTCTTGCAAATTTAGACTACCAAAAATGCTTATCTTTTCCATCATAAAAGTGGTAACACTTTGATCTCCTTCTAATTATTATAGGGATCTATTAATTATAACTAGTGTGTGGTGATAACCAATAATAAATTAGTTTCCTCTAATGTTTAATAGTTTATATATTTATAATATAACCTCACCCGCTCCCCCTAGGACTAACATGGCAAAAATCCTCATGAAATAGGAGCTCTCCTAGGCTTGATGAAGCCAAATTTTGATGGAGAATCTAAGGGTAATCTACGTAATGTAGGTGGTGGTGGTGTCAATATATATGAGTATGGGGTAGATATTGAAACCTATGTGTATTGAATGGGGGTACATAATATCCATGTGTATGAGGCCAAAGATACCCTTTGGGACATCAAGTTAAAAATCCATATCAACATCCCCAAAATGGAAATCAAAGAAGATTCACTTAACATAATTATATCCCTTTAAGGAAAGGTTAATCCATCCCAATATACTACTAAAATAATTATTGGTTATTTTTCTTCTCTAGTCATCAAGTGAGTGATCATTTCCCCATATATACTAGGAGGGAAACATAGTTTTCCATGCTCTTACAAACATTAGAGTATCTATCAAAAACTTATCCCATTGGATTGTCCCCACTAATATCTAGCTATATATCTCCCCTTATCTCTCATGATTTATAATTTTAAGCCTTTTAGTTAAGTGGTAGAGGAACATTTGTGAGAGGTGATCATGCATAAGAAAATCTTGGTTCACACCAAGTGTCATGATTATGACACTAATTTCAAATTTAGGGACAAAATAAATCATCTTAAAGATCATATTGATAATATTAGTTTAAAAAATAAAAATATAAGAAGCTCAAACCACCATTCAACACCTTGCAATTTTTATAACCTAAGCCAAAATAAAAACTATTCATGGGGAAATCAAGGATAGGTGTGAGCCTACATTTTGTGCCAAAGTATACATGAATCATAAGCTTTTACGGAAGATAAAAAATGGTTTATTACATATTTAATTATATACATTAAAGGTCACATTGAGTTTATAGGTAAGGATTTTGTTATGGGTTTGAAATAATGACAAATCACATTCAGACGCATCAGGGTCAATGTCACCAAAGAGGTGGTTGAGTAATTTTTAGGCATGTACTATGAATGTGCCAAATCCTTCAAAGACAAGAGAATAAAATATGAGATAAAGTACATAATTTTTAAAATGGACTTTGTGTTTCAAATTGATAAGAATTGGTTCCCTAGAGTCTACCTTTTAAGGAGGTGGCTAGACATTTGACTTTAGGTAATGAGATATATGAATCTGAAAGGAAAATTTGTGCACATATTTTTACAACACCTTATATTTTTAAATAAATTCAAGGGTCACCACATAATCCCCCATACTATCTTCGTATGTCCCTTTAATCCTCTATTTTTACCTTCAAAGATAATCCCTCCTCTAACCTAAGTCATCGAGGGTTAATTTTCCTCCTAACAAATAGAGGGAAACTAGTGAAGAGTGTTGAGATCAACCTTATGGAAAGTATCAAGGTGAAAATATTAGGAGAGGACCCAGATAAATCAACCAAATATTTTTAGGAATAATAATTTCCCTTCCCCTTCCTAGTATCTCATCCTCACCCCTAAGCGACTAGTAAGAAATAAAAAAGGAAGTCCCATGAATCTATTACCTATGATAGGAATGTGGGATATATGACTAACATAAGCCTAGAATTCCAATGGGGAATTGAAAACCCATATTTTGAAAGTCATGAAATTAAACTGGTGTAATTTTGGAGGATTGATGAATATAGTGAAACAACGCACTTCTTTGATTGGATTAGGCAAAAACTATTAAACTTTCATGAAAGCTTGTATAAAATGGGAAGGCAATTGGTCCCATTGATGGAGTAGTGGAATACCCTAAAATAGGAGGAAGATAGGATGAGGGATGTGTCAAAAAATCTAAAGATATTAAAAGGTAGTAGGTTTAGGCTGGAGGACACCCCTAATAAAATAGGAAAGGAAATATTAACTATCACCCTAAAAAGTTCAGCTACTAAGAAAGACAAAGCAATATTTGAGAAGGAGAAAGGGATAGTGGAACACAAAATAAATATAGAATAAGGGAATATTAACCATATAATATGAATGTAAAATGGAACCAAGAATAAATTTGGATTCAACAAAAAATATGCTCCTTTCAGAGAAATATAGTGTGTCTTATTTTTTAAGTCCTATTAATTCTCAAGTCCTATTTTTTATTGAATTTTTTTTTAAGTTTGGTGTCTAGTTGGCTAGTGTGTCCTAGTAACATTTAGTTTATTTTTTTTGGTAAGTAATTTATTGTTGAACTTGTGGTTAAAGTCCTTGAAAAACCTAACTTTTACCCCATCAAATAAAAAATATAAATATATCAAACATTGTAATTCATTTGTAACTAGCATAATGAAATTAAAAGCATTGAAATATAAGAAGCATGAATGAATGAAATAAAATTACTATTAAAAAAAATATCTACCCATTTTTTCCTATAGGTTGACTATGTTTGACTTAGACACAATTAAAATAATAGAACAAAATGAACTATATTCACAACACAAGCTTTTACTATAACTAATCATGGTCAAGATCATCTATAAGGGTATAAGATCAACCAATCGATACTATCTATATGGTTTGATAATTAAATTTATAAACAAATAATAAAAATTAAGGCATAGTCACTTATTTCTACATTAAACACATGTGTAATAAAATTTGTCCTTCAAATATATGTGGATGACATAAAATGACATCTTAAAAATTGAAACACTAATAGGTATTGCAATAGTGGAAAACATGACAAGAAAATTGAGGATTTTAATGGTTTGAGATACCCCCAATCAATAATATGGTGATTGGTTTATAATTACATATCCAAAACTTTGAGGAAATAAATCAAGCCCTTATATTTATCATACTTAGAGTGATTTATGTGATTGTGCTCCTTTTACTACATGTATGAATTTTGATATGGTTTGAATAATTAATAATTATTTATTTTAAGTTGGATATAATAGGATATTGACTTAGCCAAGGACTAATTACAATTATTATAATAAAATTTGGAAATAATGGGGAAGATTTTCTCAATGTGCAATAATTCGAGTATGCCTCAATATTGAAATTTCCAAGTGATAGAATATATGATTTAGATGTGCCTTTATAATAATAATAAAATGTAAAACCTCATGATAAATATATTAAATTATTAACCAACATGTAAGGGAGGGTATATATTTGAAAATTAGTCTTTGCTAAGGTGAAGAATATGATAGGTCCATAGGCATGAAAACCAACAACCACTATTCACCCATATAGGTTGATTTTGTCTTGAAGGTTAACATGTGAAATTTAAAATTTAGGATGTACATACAAATTCTTAGAGGTTTTTTTTCATAATAAATAATGCTTATGTAGGTTTAAATTAGAAACTTATAATGGATAAGTCTATATAGGTACTTAAAATAGGGTGAGGTGGTGAAATAGGTCAAGATTAAGTGCTCAAGTCAATTAAATAAATAGTTATCAAGATACTTACATGTATTAAACTAACATTCTTATTCTATCCAAATATTACACCCTAGGAAAAGGTTTTTCATGAATCTCCACATTTGGATAACATGGGATTACCTCTAGGATTATGGGTTCCCTATAACATTAGTAAACCTATAGGTTAAAGTGTTAGTTCCCTTTAATTATCTCTTAAGATCACACACTATGCTAGACCAATCACTTGGGGCTGGAAAAAGAAGAATGAAATATAAATTAACCTATGTTAATGTAGGTGATAAACCAAATATTAGTCCACAAATACACTTGTATCTGCATTGAGAAATGAGACTCCTGAAACTAACCTCAACTCATTGTCCTTCTAGCATAAGTATTTATCATAGAGGTAGATTGTTATGCATATCTAGAGGTGGGTGACAATAAGGTATGATAATAGACACTAATATTCCTACTCATAATTCAATTAAAACTTAATAAACACATACACTTTATAAAACTTGTTAGAAGAGATATTACTTACAAAAAACATGAAAGAGCAAAATGGAAGCGAGGAAAATATATTCATCACTTGTCAACCCCATAAACCACTTAACACACTTAGGAAAGATATTGTAGAAATCAAATCAACTTAATAATATTATTAAAAATGAAAAAAAGGTGACAAACTAGTAGGGCTTTGCCATATTAGGTGTATACTACATACAATTTCCAAAAAGGCTTGCATATATAGAGCATATGAGAGGAGAGATAAGAAGAGAAGTGGAATATTCAAAAATCTCAGTGTCAAATTGTGAGAAATAGTTACAATGAAATATAATGAAGTGGAAAATATGTCAATAAGATGTCATGGACAAGTGTCCATCACAAATTTATCATTCTCCCACAAAGTGGCATAGAGAATCTTCTAGATCCTCCTTGAATCTACCTCATTTGATGATGATTTCACTTGACTACCCAACACTACCATAGGGATCATTGAAATATTTGAATTATCATAATAATATGGAAAATTTATGGTGATAGTAATCTCTCTCTCTCTCTCTCTCTCTCTCTCTCTCTCTCTCTCTCTCTCTCTCTCTCTCTCTCTCTCTCTCTCTCTCTCTCTCTCTCTCTCTCTCTCTCTCTCTCTCTCTGCCAATTGTCACTGACTCTCTAACAGCCACTCATTAGCCTTCTTGGCTTCAATATTCACATTTGTTACTTAGGTGAATTACAGTTACTCAGAGAGGTTATTTGAATGTGTGTTAAACACATTTAAAATACCTATTTTTCATTTTTTCTATCAATTATACCTTCAAATATTCAATGTACCACTTCTCACTTTCAAACTTAGGTAGTCATATTTTTTCTCACTATCTTGTTTAGGAATACTCGGAGTGATCAACTCAACATAGATCCTTTAATGAAAAAATGAGGTGAGAGATTAGTTTGACGTGTTATAAAAATTCCCTAATCACCTTTTTCAATGATTATCATTTATCCATCCCCTTGTACACTTGTAAAACACTTCAAAACTTGTAGAAAACTCACAATTAAGTCTATCTGTATAAGTGATAGTACAGATCAAATGGATTTCATGGAGCTTAAGAGAGTTATATATAGGTTTAAGTCATTTTATTGATCCATTTGACACTTATAGATGCATATTATTTAATGTTTTCTCCACTAGGTCTAAAAAGGGGTTTTAGCAGGGTTTTTGGTGGTCTAGCTTGTTAAAAATGATTCATATAGGTTAGGCATTGAAACTCCAAACAAAATACAGTAAGAAAAATTTATATACCCACTTAAACTATTAAAAAATTCTTGGGGTACCATTCATAGTGTCCATATAGATGTGAGAAAAATAAAGTGGCCTTCAAGCTCTTTCTATTATTTTTGAGTAGGCCTTAGAGGAAATTAGGCCTGAATGACTAATTTTGAGAGGTTTCCTACAAACCAATGATTATTAATATCCTTGATATATATAATAATAATTATAAAATGGTTTTTATAGGTCATTTATTCATCTAAAAAAGGATAGAGGATATGAGGGTTTAGGCCTAGTTAAAGGCCTAATACACCTAGCTGCATAATTAAACTTGTGACCACTTGTAAAAGTTTCCATCAATTATAGGTATTAATTTACATTTTTTCAAATTAAATTTAACCCTATATATCACCCTAAAATAATTTTAGGTTCTCTATATCATTATTTTTTCATCTATATACCAAGTCTACAAATTGGCTTGATACTAGAGTAATCTCTATCTGAGATAAAACAAAGAGCATCTCCCCTATTTATATGAATAAAATAAAGATATGGAGGTCTTAATTAGGTCATGAGGACCATATGTGTCAATTTATATATTTTTTAAATTATTTTAACACCCTTAGACCTTCAAACTCCTCAAGACTAGGCTTTGGGTATGTAAACTACAAGTAGAACTCACTTTGACTGGGCATGAAGTTAGAACGCAGTTTGGATAAAATATGTTATATTTCATAACTTTGAGGGTATTATGAAAAATTTTATCATAAATATTAAATTTATATGGCTATATTTAATATATATCTCTTTCAAACAACTTGCATCTTACATGAGCTAGAACTAGTCCATAGAATATCTCCCAAATGTATGTGTGCATTAGAGGAAAATGGGTTTCTTGTAGATGTTGATTTATGTGAAAACACAATGTCTTAAATCCTTTGATTAATCCTAAATTTATTGAGTTCATATCACACATAGATAATCATCTATGACTATAGACAATTTTTCTCATTTCTCAACACTAATGTGGTATGTGCCACTACAAGCTACAAGTTTCTTTGAGCTCAAAAGTATTATGTTTCACTGAATATCTACAGTGAAAAATTGCATGACTAAGGAGTCACTCAACCCTAATTCCCTCTTGATCAAATAAATTCCTCTCATTTTGAGGAATAATATCTAGGCCTAGGCTACAAAATGGAAACATTAGTCTGACACAGACCTCATGGTATTCAACCATTCGATGACACTATGTAGGTAGGATCCCTTTCTCAGACAAGTTAATGTAATCAATCCATTTTGAATATTTATCACTCTTGTACCTTAGAAATTACTTGAGAGTGTTATTGACTATATTTTATGAACCCTATATGGCTTTAGTATCACATTTAAGTCATGAAATTGACTTTTGCCCTAGTGTTTAGATGGTCCTTCATTCTCCATACATGCTTACAAATAACTATAGATGACTTTATATATGAGAGTTCTAACTAGTCTTTACTTAGTTCCTTATAAAATAATTTCCATCAACCATTAAGTTCCAATGCAAACCTTCCATGGAGAAACTATCTTCTATGCTTTGAGAGGTTGAACATAGGTACATGACCTTGGATATGAAGCCATTGACAAAGAATAGATCACTGCAACTATGAAAACATGTTTTGAAGACCATAATGTATTCACCTTTACCATAGGGAGATGATCTTTATTGTATTATCATGTTTCACATGTGAAAATTGTATACACATAATATTTTCAACTTTTATAAAATATTGACACTTTATATCTTTTAGGAACCCATTGAGACTTAATTTCTCTAAGTGCACTCCCTAAGGGGTGCACTAGGAAAGGGGCGGGAATACCTTTGGTGCTTCATAGGATTTTTGTCACTTATTTTCATATTATTACCAATCCAAAAAACTCTTAAAACCAATCCCTAAACTATTAATACTACCTTAAATACTCCTCTAATCTTTTTATTCTTTCCATCCCTCTTTTCCTCACCTTCATCCCCTTTTGCCAGTTGAATGTACTAGGTTATCTAGGTCAACCTTGTGCAATTTTTAGACTCTAATTAGTCTATAAGGTTGAATGGGTTGACCTTGTACTATTTTTGGGTATTTTTCACATGGAGTTTCATTATCCCTTTGGCCAACCTAGCTTGGGACCCAATGATTTATTTCTTGAAAACATATAGGGTTGACTGGGACGACCCCATACAACTGAAAATTTTAGAATGATATAGGGTGAGATATACCTATAAATACAATATAATTTCATAATTATTTTATAAATACAATTAAGATTTATTATTCTCTCATGCTTCTTTACAATATGCTCTTCCACCATTTTACTTGATGAGTCTTAGTTTAGGGTTTCTACTTGGAGGATCTAGTCTTATGGATAAGTCTTGGATGTTTTGGCCTTTCTTAGTTATCATTACAGACCAAGACAACCTATTTAAAATCCCCTTTGAATAAGGGAGAGATTGAGGCTAGATGGGTTAACATTTAGTTAATTATATTCTAACTTTGTTCTCTTTTTTAGTAGATAAAAGTAGCATAAGTATTATCTCAAATAATATTACTCTTCATATTCCATATATTATGGTCTTACTCATATTTAGCTTAATTGAGATTATCCTATGCATATTTTGATTTCTTTTATAACCTCTCATGTTGTTCCACAAGTTTTGGTGTGTAATATATTATATTTACTTTCTTGTTTATTAGATATAGAGTGAATATCAAACCTAGTATTCTTTTAGGGTTGTTGCATGATTTTGTTATACTATAGGCTTTTTAACCTTTCCTACCCTAGTGTATTGTGACAAGTGATATCCTAAACAAGTCTAGTGGATCCCCATATTGGTCATGTTCCTCCTTAACAAATTTATTCCCAATCAAAAGTGTATGTATTCTCTATCTTCTCTTAGCTATGATTGATTTATAGACATGATAAATTTCTAATTGCATACATTTTGGTGAACCCAACATGAATCCTATCCCATCACTCCCACTTTCTTATTATTATTTTATTCACTTTAGCTTCAAATTCATAATAAAATATAGTGTACCTAACATGAACTAACCATTGAAATATTTTTTTACCTTATTTCATTCTTTCATAATTATTTTTATCATATATTTACCATATTAGATCAATTCTATCAACCTAGCTCTAATTTTTGTGTATAGGATTTTAGGTACAAGCTACTAGATCGACCCTATCAACTTAGTATAGGTTTTTATATTTTTATATATCTAGTTTAGACTACTAAGTTGACCCAATCAACCCTCTACATTTTAGGCACTTAGAAACAAGTTTTTGTAAAGCTTGATTGACCCTATTGACCTAGTTAGAAAAATTTGCAAACATATATCAAGGTTTTTGAAAAACAATATTCATTCTCTACATCTTTAATCCATTAAGGTTCCTTTATATCTCTCTATCTATTTCTTTATAGTCTTTCCTTTTATAATTTTCAATATTCAAAACTTTCATTGCATATTCAACTACATCAACCCTTCTGACCTAGTTCTATGTTCTATGTGCTATCTAGATAATTGGGTCAACTCTATTGACCCTGTTCATTTTTAGACCTTGATTCCATAGTATAGGTTCAAACTTATCAACCCTATTCTATATTTTGTGCATACATTGATGACTATATCAACATTTTGCCTTGTTTCAAAGTTGTAATTAACCTTATATGCTAATAATTAGCTCACGCTGTATTTTTTTTTTACTTGCATGCTTAAAATAGATCACATAGATTGATAAGGTGGTTTTAAATTAAAAATTTAGTTTAAATATTTTATATTTTATGCACACATGGCTAAATCACGAAAAATTAACCAATTTTTTTAACATTTTTCTACCCAAGGCCAACCTACTTAGATTTTATCATCAAGGGGGAAGCTGACTTGATACTGTGGTCAAGTATAAATCATGATTAATGGTATATTCTAGCTAAGCATCCAACACATTTATTACAGTAGTGTGTGAATTCAAGGGTAGGACCTAATACCAAGCTTGTATAATTACCACTAAATATCCCTTTCAATCCAAACTACCTGAAACCATCCTTAGATTACTTTCTAGTTCCTTATTTATAGCCAACTTCCCATCACATTTAAAATCATATATTAATAATCTAATAAACATTTAGGTTGAATAATTATTTATCTATTTAATTTATAATTTAATTTATTTCTCTTTTATCAATTGAATTTTGTATTGTAAAAACTTCTATTAGCCAATGTTGGTACAAGGTTTCGTTTTATGTGCTTTAATTGGATTGACTAGTATTAATCCAATTGAATATTTGTTTCCTTTTAGCTATTTATTTTCTAAAGTACTTGAAAATTTTATCTTGTTTTAGCTTAAAATCTATTATATGATTATTAAATTTCCCTATATATTATACTGGGTTGACCCAGTCGACCCTGTATCTTTTTTCAACCTCTTTTCATTGTACTAGATCAACCCCATCGACCTTGTATTGTTTATAAACCCTATTTTCTATACTTAGTTAACCCAATCAACCTTATACTACTTTATTCCTTCCCTATTTATAAATATATTTCTCTATTTATCCTTATTTTTATTTTTTTCATCTCTCTTCAATCATAATGAAGTCTCCTATCATAATTTTCTTGGATAGATTGAATCCATTTATATACTATATGGGATGTTCATTTTTGCCTCTCTTTTTTTCCCAAGAGCACCGTCACTCTTGGATCACCTCTTCTCCTCCTTCATCTATAAAATTTAATATGGTACAAATAACATCTTGAGATGAATTTTATGGATCTAATCCTTTCTTTACTTACCAATAAACCTTTCATCTTCAAAATCTTCAAACTAATGTTAGAGTAATTGATAAAAGTTTACTTAATAATCCGAATAATAATTATTCTTATATTAATCCTCCACATAACAACAATTTTGGGAGTAATCTTAACAATACCAACCCACATCTTAATACAACTCAACTCTTAGCCCAAGTTATCTAACAAATGAACATAATGCATAATTTTAACACCAACCAAATGATGAAAATTTAATAACATTTAATCAATGTGGCTAATCAACCTCCAAATATTCATCCTCAAGCTCATCCCAATTACACTCCACCTTTTTGGAATGCCTCTAGTAATGTTATTCCTCAACCTATAATTAATAAAAAGATACTTCAAACTATTTAAAATGGGCCTTTGTCTCCCTTCATTCTATTTATTGATATCGGTAACACATATGCAACTATGAGATATGATGGGACTAAAACCCTTGCCTCATTTCTCAAAGCCTTTGGAAACATTTACAAAGAGTGGATCCAAACTAATACCTTTGGCACAAATAAACTCTTAGTGAAAACCTTCACTGGTAATGTATTAGAATGGTATAATAAACTTCCCCAACATTCTATTTAGTAACTTGAATATTTTGTTAATCCTTTGGTTAAAGAGTTTCAACACAATGATCTTCCTAAAAATTGTCTTTACCACTTGATCAATTCTAAGTAATCTTCTAATGAATTGGCTCATGAATTTATCAAAAAATGGAAATATTTAGCTCATAAATATAACCATAAGATGAATGATGATAACTTATTCAAACTCTTTATTACCACTTTGACTCCCACTCTTCAATATAAGGTTCAAACATTTTCTCGCCAAACACTTAATGAAGCTCTTGATCAAGCTAAATGTCAAGACTTTTTTATAAAGTAATTCAAACCTAATCATAAAATTCTTTAAGGATATTTCCAAACATCTAATGATATAACTAATAATACTCTACAAACCATACTAGGAGTTTCCAAAATTGATATACCTTTAGCTTCTCATACACCTCTTTTGGTTTATCAAATGAAACAATTTTTACCACACTCAAAACCTTTCATCTATCCCAATTATCATCCTAATTGGTATGACCCCAATCTATTTTGTTGGATACATGCTGACATTAGACATTATCATGAATATTATACAGGGATAGCTAAATTTTTTGTCTCATATATTCTTGGTTATTTATTCAATCATGAAGCTATGATCAATCTTCATTATCAAGAATACACTTCTACATCTCAAAAATGACAAGCTTCTAAAGCTTCTACCTCAAATAAAAAAATATTCTTTAAATAATAAATCAAATACCAAGGATGTTTATGCCATAAAAATTGATTATGATCAATATTTAAACAATTATCAATATGTTAACACTAATAAGGTTAATGACCATCATAAACCATCTCATAAAGACCGTATTACCAAGCCTAAAAAACCATCTTTGGAGGAACAAATTATTAAATACATTACCAACACTAATGTTTTTTTAGAATACCAAGAGGAACCATCTCCTACTTCTAATCCTCCAACCACATCCATTCCTCCAAAATATAATTTACCTTCTGAACCTCATGTTAGTTCTTTTAAGTCTCATTGGAAATTTATTGAAGAACTCAAATCTATGAATTGCAAGATTCCACTTATGGAGTTGGTTCATAATTATCCCTATCATCATAAATTCCTTATGCAACAACTCTAAGAAATTGATGATCCATCTTCCTTAGATGAAGAACCACCTTATATTTAATTCCAACCTACCAACATCAATACCATTGAAACTATGTGTCCTTCTTCCAAGCCCTCTATTAAATTCCTTGAAGAGGACATGATAAGTGATGAAATTATCTTTCATTATAAGGATCCACCACTTTTTATCAAAGTATACATTAATACCACTCTTATTTTTAAAATTATAGTTGATGAAGGTCTGGGTATTAATGTAACATATTTATGGCTCATCCAACAACTCAGTTATAATAAGGATCATCTCAAGAAAACCCATCTTAATTGTCATTGTTTTGATAAGAAAAATCAAAATCTACTCAGTTGCATTTGAATTCTATTAACCATTATACCTAAGACTATTTTAACCAAGCTTATGGTCCTTGACCTACCCCTATCTTATAATATACTCCTTGCTTGTCCATGGACTCATCGAATAAGGGCCAATGATTTTTATGGTAGTCAATGTATCAAATTCTTCAATAATGGAAAATGATACAAACATGAATCTTATCCCAAGTAATGGATCATTCATCTTACCAATCCTAACTCATAATATTGTATTCCTACCATTCTTGAGATCAATAGTTCTCCTCTACTAAAATTCATCAACATGAATCTTGATTTACAAGTTACTCTTGTGGATTTCAATAATGTTGATCCCAATGATTTGAAACATACTTGAAATATTATCAAGATACCTCCCTACATTTTGAAATGGATTCCTCCTTCTATATTACCCAAGGATCATACTATTCCTCTTATTTATGAGATTTCTAATTTTTTCCCTCCATGTAATGCTTTGGAGCCTTATTTACTTGAATATGCCTTCACTTGCAATGATTTTGGAGTGACCAAATTATTTCAAGATACTCTCATCATGTCTCCTTGTACATTCAATAATATCAATATTTCACCCTATAAAACTCCCCCTGATTCACAAGCATGTACAATTTATCCAACATATGATGATAACTATATAATAGCCCAAGCTCAATTTATAGACTTGGATGTTCAGAATTATCAGAAAACCTTAGCCCAAATTCATTATTTTAATTGGCATTTTCATGCCATTTATATGGATTATACCTTATATCCTGAGGGTCATGTGCCTCTTACCAATTCTCTTCTTATCGATACTCCTTGGGTGGTAGAGTAAATTATACCTTCCAAACCTATAAAAATTATTACATCTCCTTTACCACCTATCAATCCAATCATTATATCTAATCTTTCTCCCATCACTAAACACACTAATATTATGATCTCTTCTACTTCATCTACTTCTTCTACTCCTAAAATTACACTAGATGCAAAGGCAACTGATATTTGTTAGATAAATTATGAGTATGATCACCATGATAATAAAGTATAGACCTCAAAGTAGATGTCAAGTATTTTTATCCTCTTCCCACCTTACCTAGTGATGAATCTATCCTTGAGTTACTTTATGCTTGAGAACCTCAACTTCCTCAACAACATCATAAGCTTGGGAATTTAAAAAATAAAACTCTTTGCTTCAACAACATTTTTGCGAGCATTGATCCTAAAAAAAATTCAATTTATACCTTGTTGGGTGAATATTTTATCAATAGCTAACTGATGAGAAAAATAGGTCTCTTTAACCACAACATAGGGAGATTGGTCAACCAAATGTGTAGGTTTACCACATTAGAGGTGGAAAATCTCTCCTCTCATCAAGGGGAGGTTCCCTATTAAATATGAGGAGCTATATTATATATATATATATATATATATATATATAAGCAGAAAATAACACTTAGGGGTAGAACTACACCATCCATCTCTCTTTTTTTAGAGACGATGTTCACAGACAAAAGGAGAAATCCTGGTGATAATACTAGAGGCACTTATCTTCTTTTAGAAGTGGTCTTGTATTAGGGTGCAGGAGCTCTTTTTGGTGGGTAACTAACAAGTAACAAGGGCACAGTATCTAGCAGGATGAAGTGTAACACAAAGTCTACACTTCAACTTCCCAAAGAGTGAAATACTAAGGATAATGGGGGCATAACGTCATCCCAAGATCCTTTACATAGAAATAAACTAAAAACACACACTAAAGACAACTATGATAGCACAAAGTCTTTCTAAAATTGGCTTTAGGACACCTTCTTGATTATTTCCAGTAGTTATGCTTGTTAAATTAAATAAACAAGAAAGCTCCTAGGAAATAGACATAAGAACAATTTCCTATAATAACACAAGCTATAATAGCACAAAGTCTGAAAGTGACTTACTTTCTAATTTAGATAAAGTAATATGATCAACAATCTGAGCTCAAAGTCTCAGTATTCACTTTTCAATTTGGGCAGAGTTTTCACTTCTATAATGAAAGATCCCTTTGCATAAAACAAGAGATTACAATATATGGCAGCCAAGAAAGGCTTGGCACTTTTTTCCTTGAAATGGCCCAAGCTGTGGTCAAAATGCATTTTAGTTCAGTTGAGGTACCATGCTTGGAACAATGCATCAACCTTAATTTTGGTGTGCCAATTCATCTCATCTGTCTCCTCCAAAGTATAGGCCGCTTGGTCCTTTCCTTCTTACTTGCATAGCTATCCACTTTGCCTTTACTTCCTAGAAGAAAAATAGGCCATGTCCTTGGTTTGACATGCTCAGATGACTATTTCACCTACTAGAAATAACTCCCTTATAGATATTTCTAGTCTTTTTTATATTATTCTCTATTCCCTGTAGCAATTTGAGCTCTCAAGCTATCTTCTTCAGCTAGTCACTTTGTTTATTTTTCAAGTTCTACACCATATTCAAAAATTAATAGATATTCCATTACCTTAAATTTGATGTTTGTGGGGCCGTCAATGGCTGCTAGCTATTTGAACCATAAAACTTTAAACCTTTGAAAGTTCATTAGTTTAATAGTTCAACAGTTCAGGCAGTCTTTATCAGTTTCTTAGTTCAATCATTTCCTTGCTCTTTGGTTGAACCATCCCTTTGAACTAGTCTAAAGAACCATCCATTTGTTGCTTCCTTCCTTTGTTTGGAGTTCCTTTAAACTGTTGAACCTATGAACCATTGAAATTTGAACTTTTTTGGTTCAAGGTTCAATCAGTTCATTGGTCCATTCTTTGTTCTATTACTTCCTTTATTTTTCTAAGTCTCTTTGATGCCTTGAAATTCCATCAGACTTTGGTCTTTGGGACACCTCGAAGAGCAGGTGTCCCTTCAAGTCTTTGAGAAATGTCCACTTTCTTGGTTTCGAGAGCCCCCCGCAAGGGTACCTACCCTTTGGGGTCATTCAGGCAGTCTTCGGGTTAATTTCTTTGAGTGGCCTTGATCCTTCATTTCCTTTGGACAAAATGTCTGAAGGAATTCCTTCAAACATTTTGTCTAAAGGAAATCTTCCTTTTCTTTTTCCATTTTTCTACTGGGATTTTCCTTTTCTTTTTAGGTGAATTCCTTCAGACAAAAATTGGAAGGAATTCCTTTAGACATTTTGTCTGAAGGATTTGCCTTAGTCATTTTTCTATGGAAAAATGACTAAGGGAAGAGATAATTTTGGCCTGTAAGACCAAAATAGTTCAAATGTTGTCCCCAAAAAGGAGTGATAGATCTTAGGAATAATAGCTAGCTCCAGTTGGGGAACTTCCTTCAGTTGAAAACTTGGAATAGCTAAGGGGAGTAGAAACCAGAATCTCTAGTGCCTTTAAGTATTCCATTAGGCTATGGAGTCATGCTACCCAAAAAATAAAGTTACCCAAAATGAAAATGAAAATGAAAATGGAAAGCACAAAATAGAACTAAAGACTATACAAATGTACATATGCATAGATGAACTTATCTGATACTTCAACAATTGAAGTGTTTCAGATGCTGCCCATTGTGAGGTAAAGAAAAGGGTGTGCCATCTTGATACTTCAATAGGAAACTATTTTTACTATGGATCTAATAGATGGTAAATGGGCCTATCCAAAGGGAATCAAATTTCTCATTCATTCCCTTTGGTTCTCTTCTCTTGTCCCACAATAGGACTTGATCTCCAATCTATAAATCATAGTTTTTTGCTTTCTAGTCAAAGAGCTTCTTCATCAAGCTTTGATGTGTGGCAATTCAATCCACCACCATAGTTCGCTGCTCATCTAGCTCCGTCAATCACATGATCCTCTTATCGATGGAGCTTTCATATGTTTGATCTTCAACTGCCTTAGCCAATTTCAATGTTGGCAGTTCTAAGGTGATTAGTATCTCAGCATTAAGTCTATAAATAAGTTGGAAAGGTGCCATACCAATTTCCCTCTTGGGTGTAATTTTGTCTGCCCATAAAGCATTAACCAATGCTTTATGCCATGTTCATTTGTTGTCATCTACTAGCTTCTTGATGATAGTCACCAAATTTTTGTTGCTTGATTTAGCTTGGCCATTTCATTATAGAAAATAATTAGAAGAGTGGGAGAGTGTAATCCCATAGTAAAATCAAAATTGAGTAATTTCTTGGGAAGAGAAACAAGCTGCATTATCTGTGACAATCTTGGTTGGGACCCCAAACCTAGAAATGATGTTCTCCTTGAGGAAATTGCACACTAATTTTGAAGTGGCATGCTTGGTTGGAATAGCTTCCACCCACTTCGTGAAGTAATCTATGGATGTGAGGACATAATCATGTCCAGCACTTGAAGATGGGTTTACAACACCAATGAAATTGATTCCCCATTACTGAAATGGCTCTTCTATCACCACTAGCTTAAGAGGTAGAGCAACTAACTTGGGTCTTCCAATGAATTGTTGTCATAGTTCACACTTTTGTACCCATTTATATGCATCTTGAAATAGAGTAGGCTACTAATACCTATCTCACATAATCTTATGGGCAATCACAAGTGTAGAAAATGTCCTCCATAGGCTAGATTGTGTAAGGACTCTAAGAGTTGGTTTTGCTGCTCTTTATCCATGCAGTGAAGGACCACTCCATCAAGGCTCCTCTTATACAGGCCATTGTCCTAGAGGACAAAATTGGCAGATTTTAACCTGATAGTCCTCCTTTTTTTATGAGACAGGTGTGAAGGACACTCACCATAAGTAAGGAAATGAGTAATACTTGAATACCACTCATTCTTGGTGGAGACAAAAAGGACTATGGGAGTTTCTTCAATTTCTTCTAGTCTGTTGTCAGTAATCAATTGGCATAGGCCCTTTCCCTACACTAGCTTGACTAGATCAAACTCCTAGATTTTAGAAATCCAATTCCCTCTTTTAGTTCCAAACTCCTTCTGAGTTAATATGGATTTAATTGTGGTATCAAGAACTAGGGTAGTAGTGTGTGAATTCATGATGTAAAAGTGGAAATGCTTCACTACCTTTACCACAACATAAGCATGCTTCTCCATGTTTGAGTATTTTATCTCATGAGCTTTGAGAGGATAACTCATGAAAGAAATGGGAGATTCCACACTTTCTTGGTTCTATTGAACTAGAATTACTAAAATGGTGTGTTCAGAAGCATAACTATACATGGTGAAATCATAAGTATAATCTGGACAAACCAGAATTAGGGTGTGGTCAATAGCTATCTTAATATCTTGAAATGACAATTTTATTTCTTTAGTCTAGATGAAAGTGGCCTTTCTTTTCATCATGTTCACAATATGGTGAGTCTTCTCAGCAAACTCATTGATGAACCTTCTTAAAAAATTCACCTTTCCAAAGAAAGAGTGAACTGTAGTCTTACTTGTGGGCAGAGTAAGTTCCTAGATGGACTTGACTCTATCTAAGTCAATCTTTATGCCTTCTTGAGACATAATGTGTCCAATAAGTTTCCCTTTTATTACCCCAAAAATAGACTTCTTGGGATTTAGATAAATGCCATTCTAGTGGTATCATTCTATCACTTGTTGCAAATGGTGCAAATGATCAGGGTGATGCTTAGAAAATACTGTTAAATCATCCAAGTAAACTACAATGAAATTACCCATTTCATCCTTGAAGTAAGGTCCATTGCTCTCTAAAAAGTGGCACCAACATTTATTAGGCTAAATAGCATCCTTCGATAGGCAAAGGTGCCCCAAGGTGTGGTGAAGGTGGTCTTATGCTGGTATGCTTCACCAAATTTAACTTGATTATACCCTAAGAAGCCATCTAGCATTGATAACATTTATAAACCAGTCACTATCTGAAGGACTTGATCCATGATGGGAAGAGGATAGTTATCCTTTAAGGATGACTGATTCAAGTTCCTAACATCCACACAAAGGCAAATTTTTCCCTTCTTCTTCCTCGCAGGTAATATATTGGCAATCCATGTGGAATGATGGATTGGGAAGATTATCCTAGCATTCAACATTTTCTATATTTTAGATAGAATAATACTTGATATCTTTAGATTGTACTACCTAGATTTCATGTAAAATTTCTTCAAGCTTGATGGACATCAGATCATCATAGGAGTATGCTAGGACATCCATATACTGGCTAAGTAGAGTAGTGAGCTTGAAATTTTCTTCTTGAGTGCAGAACTTCCCAATGTTCACCATCTTGGGATTTCCTTTGGTACCCAAATTTAATTGATCAAACTCTTGGGAGGAGTTGAATCCATTTGTTGTTGTCTGATGAATCTATCATGATTATCAAATAGCTTATCAAGGGAAACCAAGCCTTTTGGGATCTTATTCCCTTTGAGTTGCAAGATTCTTCATCTATGTCTGCACTTGATTCAGGGGCTGGTTGAAGCTTCTGAGGCTCACTACCTTCAAAACAAATCTATTCAAAGCTATCTTTTTACTCCATGAAAGCAATGATTTAGTTTTCATGGTTAAAAACTTGACAATGACTGGCATTATTAGGTACACTAGGTCAAAAGACTAGTTTTATAGTGTACTTGTCTCCTTTGAAGTCTGGGTGGGAAACCAAGAGAGTTACTAAAATAACCAGTACATAAGCTCTGACATTGAATTCCCTAGGTATGGCAGAGATGTTGAAAGCATCAAAGCTTTCAATTTGATCCCAAACTAGATTTCAGTAGTGGTATACTCTCTCATTTTTAGTTTGATATAGGTTTCTTACCTGACAAACCACTAGTTCAGCATCTCCTTTGGCATGAAGGAGTTTGATGCCTTTATCTCGAGTAGCCTTCAATCCAAGTAATAGAGATTTGTACTCAGATGTGTTGTTAGTGTTGCTGAACTACAACTTGTATGAAGAAGGAAAAATATCTCCTTGAGGAGATATCAACATAATCCTAGCTTTAGAACTGGTAGAGGAGTAACTGCCATCAAATTCTAGAATCCATACCTCATCAGACACTAATTTTTCTTTGGATTCTTATTCATTTAGAGGGGGAGATTCTTATACACTTGCACTGTGCTCCACCATCAATTCTATTGTTCCATTTGAACCAATTTTTAGGTTGACACATATGGGAATTTCATCAGGCACCTCATGGACTTCCTCCATGGATAAAAAGTAATTACCCATGCCTGAAGACTCAAACAAAATTTGAGCTACAGGTGCTGGAGTAAACTTGTATTTTGATTCCTTCTCAAGGAGTAATCTTTGCATAATGCCTTTGACTAGAATCCTCACCTCAGACAGGTCCATGGTCAGTTCTCCCCCAACATCCTTGTAGAAATTTCACCCAAGAAGGATGTTGTATGATGTTAGGATGTTAGCTACCAAGATAGTCATCTTGATTCTCTTGTATGGGAATGCTACAAATGCAAATTGGGAATCCTTGATTTGTCCCAGTAGTGGCACTTATTTGTTCTCTATAGAGAAACATCTCCCAAATGTCTTGGGCAATGTGAGACCAAGGGATTCAACTACTTTGGTAGGCATGACATTGTCTAAAGCTTTGAAATAAATGATGTATTTGCTCAGCTTGTGACCATTTATCAACAAGGAAACATAGAAAGGATCTATTTTCCTAGGGGTAGTAGGAGGACTAATGACAAGATTTTTTGGGATGGACATGTTCTTTGGGGGATCATGAGTTACCTTCTTAGCATCTCATCTTGGAGGGATGTTTTGGTTCTTTATACATTAAACCAACTTATCCAACTGATTAGGGTTGAATTGTAGGAATTCAAATTTAGACATTTGAATTTTGGTTTTCTTTATATGGTTAATTATGTCAAATGTCTGAAATGAACTAAGAATAGAGGATGGGAGTTCATCCTTTTGATTTTTGGGAGGGGGAAGACTAGTCTACAAATTTGAAGTAGAAGGTGTAGGGATGTTTGATGTAATTACCTTTCTTGCAATCACTGGGTCCTTTGGCTAGAAAGGTAGAGTGGTTCCTCACTTAGCAATTGAAATTGCTAGTTGAAGTCACTCCTCTATCTTTTCTTTATCAACTTACTGGGTTGACTGATTCTTGGACTGGGTAAACACAACATATAATCCCTCAGCTAATTTACCTTCACTTTTGGGTTCATCTTGGTAATTTAGGAAACCAATGTTGGAGTCACTAGCTAATTCCTCTTCTTCCTCTATGAAGAGATTAGCATCATCTTCTAGGTTCAACTCAGGTTGGAAGGAGAAATTTGATTCTACTTCAAGATATCCAACTATTGAATTGGTTGGAAGTGCTTTAATGGCAAGGTTCCCCCATGGGGGAGGAAGATTATTTGGTTGCCCTTGACTCCTAGTAGCATTGCCTTGATATGACTGATTGGGGAATGTCCTCCTTGGTACATATTTATACGAAGGGGTAGATGACATACTTTGCACCATTTGCTAAGAGCAAGCAATTCATTTTCTATTTTTTGCACCATTGGATCAATAGTGGCTATAGGTGAGTATTTAGAAGATGAAGAGGATTTACCTCTGTTAAGATCTCTCCTTATCTTTTCCTCCAAGATAAGGTCATATTTTACCTCAGTAGCCAAATCCTGAGTAGCAACAAAGTCTATGTGGCTAGCTCATCTCAGCAAAAAACTTACTTTAGGTAGCTATGAGTTAATGAAGAAGCATTTAAGGTTCTCAGGTGTTATCTGAGTAATGGTAGGAATACAATTCCTCAGCTTTTCAAAATTTTCTATGAAATCCCTCATATGCTCATGAGGTTCCTTCATCTGTGTGAGCTGGGCCAACAAGCCATGCACATCTTCTATAGGCTTGAACCTGGCTTCAAATTTATCTTTAAGAGTGTCCCAATTAGTCACTGATAGAGCTTACAGATGATAAAACTAGTCTACAATAGCACCTTGCAATGTTTCTGAAAATATCCTGACTGCTATGTCTTCATATACCACACCTATCACGCCATAAGATATGCTGAAGATAGTAAGATGTTCATCAGGATGAACTTTCCCATCACTAAAGAATTTGGGGAAATTCTTCCTTAAACTATGTGGAATCTCATGTAGAGGTGGAGTAAGTTGAGTTGACCAAAAGAGTTATCCCAGGGGCCTTGAGACACCATGATTTGATTATGGATAGTGGGGATGACAAATTTGGGTGGAGTATGTATAGGCAAAGCTCTGTTAATAGTATAAAAAGAAGAACTAACTTGTGTTGGTGACCTGGTATGGATAGGAGGAACACTATTGGATCATTGAACTTGAAGTTGGGGAGGGAACAAATAAAAATTAGCTTGTTGTACCAACTCAAAAATAGGGTCAAAAACACCTTGAACTCTCTGGTTTCTTGTATAACATGGATTTGCTATATTGTGGAACAAAAATATAAAATAATTGGTCTTGCTTCAGCTTGAAGCGTGAGGCTTCAAACTGCTTGTTTTTTCCCCAGCAAAGTCACCAAAAAATTATTGGGTGAATATTTTGTCAACAGCTAACTGATGAGCAAAATAGGTCTCTTCAACCATAGCATAGAGAGATTGGTCAGCCAAATGTGTAGGTTTATCACATCAAAGGTGGACAAATCTCTCCTCTTATCAAGGGGAGGTTCCTTATTAAATATGAGGAGATATATACTATATATATATATAAGTAGAAAATAACACTCAAGGGTAGATCTACACCAGCCATCTCTCTTTTTTTGAAAGATGATGTTCACTGACAAAATGAGAAAACTTGGTGATAATACTAGAGGCACTTCTCTTCTTTTAGAAGTGGTCTTGCAGTAGGGCACAAGAGTTATTTCTGGTGGGTAACTAACAGGTAACAAGGGTGTAGTAACCAATAGGATGAAGTGTAACATAGAGTCTCCATCTCAACTGCCCAAAGAGTGAAATACTAAGGATAATGGGGGCACAAATTCATCCCAAGATCCTTTACATAGAAAGAAACTAAAAACACACACTAAAGACAATTATGATAGCACAAAGTCTTTCCACAATTAGCTTCAGGACACCTTCCTAATTATTTCCACTAGTTCTGCTTGTTAAATTAAATAAACAAGAAAGCTCCTAGAAAATAGACATAAGAACAATTTATTGGAATAACACAAGCTATAATAGCACAAAGTCTAAAAGTAACTTTCTTTGTCATTCAATAAAGTAATATGATCAACAATTTGAGCTCAAAGTCTCAGTATTCACCTTTCAATTTGAGTAGAGTTTTCACTTCTATAATGAAAGATCCCTTTGCATAAAACAAGAGATTACAATATATGGCAGCCAAGAAAGGCTTGGCACTTTTTTCCATGAAATGGCCCATGCTATGGTCAATGCCTTGAATGCATTTCAGTTCTATCGAGGTACTGTGCTTGAAATAGTGCATCAAATTTAATTGTGGCATGCCAATTCATCTCATTTGTCTCCTCCAAAGTATAGGCCACTTGGTCTTTCTTTCTTACTTGCACAACAATCTACTTTGCCTTTACTTCCTAGAAGAAAAATAGGCCACATCCTTGGTTTGGCGTGCTCAGATGACTACTTGGTGAACTATTTCACCTACTAGAAATAACTCCCTTGTAGATATTTTTATCTTTTTTGTATTGTTATTTATTCCTTGTAGCAATTTGAGCTCTTAGGCTATCTTCTTCAGCTAGTTGCTTTGTTTATTTTTCAAATTCTATGCCATATTCAAAAATTAATGGATATTCCATTACCTTAAATTTGACATCTATAGGGTCGTCAATGGTTGCTAGCTATTTGAACCATATTGAACCATGAACCTTTGAACCTTTGAAAGTTCATTGGTTCAATAGTTCAATGGTTCAAGCAGTCTTTATCAGTTCCCTGGTTCAATCATTTCCTTGCTCTTTGGTTGAACCATCCCTTTGAATTGGTCTCTGAAACCATCCATTTGTTGCTTCCTTCCTTTGTTTGGAGCTTCCTTTAAACCGTTGAACCTGTGAACCATTGAAATTTGAACTTTTTTGGTTCAAGGTTCAATCGGTTCATTAGTTCATTCTTCATTCTATTGCTTCCTTTATTTTTCTATGTCTCTTTGATGCCTTGAAATTCCTTCAGCCTTTGGTCTTTGGGACACCTTGAAGGGAAGGTGTCCCTTTGGGTCTTTGAAAAAGGTCATCTTTCTTGGTGCTGAGAGCCCCCCATAAGGGTACCTTCCCTTCGGGGTCCTTTAAGCAGTCTTTAGGTTAATTCCTTTGAGTGGCCTTGATCATTCATTTCCTTTGGACAAAATGTCTGAAGGAATTCCTTCAAAAAATTTGTCCAAAGGAAATCTTTCTTTGCTTTTGTCATTTTTCTGCCAAGCTTTTCCTTTTCTTTTTAGGTGAATTTCTTCAGACAAAAGTTCGAAGGAATTCCTTCAGACATTTTATCCGAAGGGTTTGCCTTAGTCATTTTTCTACAAAAAATCTTTTCGAATGAATTCTTTCGGTTCCTTTACTTAATAATTTCCTTAGACAAAAAGACTGAAGGAAATCTTCCCTTTTAGCCTTAGTCACTTTTTGATCTTTGAACCAATGTTCCCTACCCTCTATAAGGGCACCTACCTTTAGTTCACTACCCTCCATAAGGACACTTGTTCCTTTGGCTTTGGGGTAGTCCTTTAAACTGACCGATTAAACCAACTTTGGTTCAACGGTTTAATGATTCAATCTTGAATTTGAAGCATTCTTTTCTTCTAAGTCTTTTGATCTCTTTGAGCCCATTGAACTTGTTGAACCCATTGAACCATTTTTGTTCAAGGTTCAATGGTTCAATGGTTCAACGATTCATTCCTTTGTTTTTTTCTACGTCTTTTGAAAGAATTGAACTTACTGAAGTAGTTGAACTTTAAACCTTTGAAAAAACACTTAACTATTTAAGCTTGCCAATGACATTGAACCCTTGAACCCATTGAACCGTTGAACCTTTTTGGAAGTGGGGTTCAATGGTTCAATCCATCCTTTGAAGCTTGCTGATAAACATTTTTAGTTGAATTGAGGCGTTGAACCAATCTTGATATTGTCTAAGTGCTGGGAACTTGTTCCTTTGTGAGAATACACCTATTGAAGCCATTGAACTTGTTGAACTTGCTAATCCCTTAACTAAAAAATATTGAATAATGAAGAATTTGAATGCTCAGAACATTTTTTTTAGAAGGGAAGAGATACTTTTGGCCTGTAGGACCAAAATAGTTCAAATGTTGTCCCCAAAAAGGAGTGATATATTTTGGGAGCAACATACCTTACCTAATGTGCCCTACCACTTTTAAGACATAAATTCTATGCTTATTAAAGGAACCATTTGCATCGAATATCATACTTCATCTTGTCCTCAACTAATTATTGTTTCTCATGAACTCTTGCCTATTGAACTTGATAATTTTAGCTTATTATTTTACAAATAACATGAGGCTTTCACTTGGTCCTATGAGGACATTCTTGGCATTAAACCTAGGATTTTGGTTCATAACATCATTACATATCCTAATGCCAAGCCTATTCATCAAAAACTAATAAAATTTCCACATGAAGTTTCCACTTTATGTCATAAGGAAATCATCAAATTACATGATGCTAAATTTATTAAACTAGTGGATTATTCTGAATGGGTTTCCAACATTGTTCCCATTTGGAAGAAATTCACTATGGTCATTCACATTTGTCTTGATTTATGTAATATTAATATTGATTATCCTAAGGAAAATTTCCCTTTACTTTTAATAAATGCCATTGTTAATTCCACAACTGGTTATGAAATGTTATCTCTTATGGACAGCTTCTCAAGATATAATCAAATTTATATTGCTCCTAAGGACCAACATGAGACAACTTTCATCATGGAATTAGGAACCTATTGCTATGTCAAAATTCCCTTCAGTCTTAAGAATTCTAGAGCCACTTACCAATGAGAAATGACTCACATTGTTTCTTATCTCATCCATAAAATTGTTGAAACCTATGTGGATGATCTCATTACTAAATTGAAACATCATAAGAATCATCTTTCTGATCTTACTATCATCTTTGACCATCTCCTTAAGTATAAATTCAGACTTAATCCATACAAATGTGTCTTTAGAGTCACATCTAGAAAATTGTTAGGATTCTTATTCTCTCTTCATGGCATCTATATTGACCCTACAAAAATTAGTGCTATCATCAACATGCCAATTCCTCATTCTATTCCTGACATTCATATTTATTTAGGAAAACTTGGGGTAATTGGGCAAATCATCCTAGAAATGGCATATCAAATTCACTCCATTAATTCAATTCCCAAGAAAGGTACTACTTTGGAATGGATGGATCCATGTCAAAAATATTTTGATAATATGAAAGAGTCATTGCTTCATCCACCTACACTTCGTCCTCCTTCCAATGATAAACCTTTTATTATATATACGTCTTCCACACATGTTTTAGTTGGGGAAATGTTTTCCCAATAAGATGATATAAAAAGAGAGTATGTTATCTAATACATTAGTTAGGCCATCTTCGATTATGAAACACATTATACCAAAATTGAGCGTGATCGCTTCTCCATCTATTTTTATAGTTAAAAAACTTCACCAATGCATGCTTTACCAAACTACTAATGTCATTATTCATTCTAACCCCCTTCATCATTTCGTATCCAAAGAATTTATTCCTGGAGATAGAATTTATAAATAGATGGTCCTCCTTATATAATTTAATCTCTACATCATCAATTAATAGACTATCAAAGGGCAAATCATAGATGATCAAATTGTCATAGATCCCATATAGCTACTTATTATATTCAAGATAATATTCTAGATGACAATATCCTTTAAACCAAAGGTCTTAATCAATCTATTTCTCTCAAAGATTATTTTCATAGCTTTATTGCCAATCTTAAAGCCAATAATCTTGATGACTCCACAACTCTTTCTAGTACTACTCAACCAAAAGTAATTATTGAGGATCTTCATAAAATTAATGTTGACTTGCATGAGGATACTTGGACCCTTAATTTTTATGGTGCTAAATGAATGCAAGGAGTTTTAGTAGATTGTATTCTCACAAGTCCTCTTAGAAAGATCATTCCTTTAGCTTTTCACTTCACCTTTGATGTCACCAACAATATGGTTGAATATGAAGCTCTCATTTTAGGCATACGAGTTTCTCTTTATTTATAAATTTAATACCTTCATGCTTTAGGTGATTCTCAACTTATTTACTACCAAATTCATGGTAATTATCAATGTAAAAGTGAGAACCTCATAATATATCATCAAATTGTAACCACTCTTGCTAAGGATTTCATCTCTTTCACTATTGAGCCTATTCCTAGAGATCAAAAATCCATTGCTGATTCTCCTACCTCTTTAACTTATCTCTTTCATCCACATCAAGTCCTTTCTTATCCTAATTTCATTATACAAATAAGAAAATATCCATATTCTACTCAACCACCATATTATCTTATCTATCATATAGAAGTTGTTACCATTTGACAAAGCCCATGGTACCAAGACATCATTTATTTATTGGAACATTAAACTTATCCTCTTAATTTAAACTCATGAAAATACACATATTCATAAACAAGCTTTCAAGTATGTATTTTGACACAACATCATTTATTTTCATAATGAGGAAGGTACCTTTCTCTATTATTTTATGTAATATGAGTTCCTTCCTCTTATTAAACAAGCACATGGAGGAATTTTTGATGACCACTTTAGTGGACATGCTACAACCCAAAAATTCCTATGTATTGGTTATTTTTATCCTATATTGAAAAGTATACAATTAAATATGCTAAAAAGTTTAATCCTTGATAACTTCATGATGATCTAATTCATTCACCTCCAGCCAAAATTTAAACTCTCAAATCTCTTTGAACATTTTCTATATGGGGATTTGATCTCATTGGAAAAATACCTCATTCCCAAGATGGGCATATCTTTATCATCACTGCTACCAAATATTTTACCAAGTGGGTAGAACATATGCCCCTTGTTAACATCACCAATCCTACCATTTCCAAATTTATTCTTAATCAAATAATTTGTTGCTTTGGTGTTCCCCGTACCATCATTTTTCACAATGGTGGTAATTTCAAAAACAAACATGTTAAAAAACTTTACAACAAATTCAAGATCAATCAAAAAATTTCCATGCCTTATCATCCACAATAAAATGGACAAGCTAAGGACACTAATAAAATTCTCAACAAAATTCTCCAAAAGACAATCCATTCAACCCACATAGATTGGCATCTTTATCTTTACCATGCACTTTGGGCTTATTAGACTAGCATATGCACTACCACTAGGGTAACTCCATTCTCTCTAGTTTATGGTTTTGAGTCAATTATTCCTTTATAAGTTAAGCTTCCCTCTCTTCATATATATATATATATATATATATATATATATATATATATATATATATATATATATATATATATGTTAATATTCTTGATTAATATTTATGTGAAGCTCATCTTCATTCCCTTGATCTACTTGATGAACATCATCTTTCTACCTTACAACATAACCACCAATACAAGGCTCATATTTCAAGACAACATAACAAACATGTTAAAATACACACATTTAATGTTGGTGATATTATCCTTAAATAAGACTACATACATGATAAAGAAGGTAAATATGACTAAAAATGGTGGGGCCCATATTTATTCAAAGATATTATTTATCTAAGCACCTATTGTCTTCAAACCAATGAAGGCCATGTTTTCAAAGAGCCCACCAACACATAATTTCTCAAAAATTACTCTACCTAAGCATTTCATTCTTTTCATGATTTATATCTACATTTACCTAACACTTTTTTTAGGTTACTTACATAGATATTTTCCTCTGTGGCAAGTTCCTTCCTTTTACAAACATTTAATCCTCCTTTTTGGTCTTTTGGTTTCTTGATGTACCATAGTATTATTTATCTTCTTGCATCTTCTCTTTTTGACACACCTTGGGTTTTTATTTTATGAGTTTATTTGTAAGACCACATATAGGACCTGACATTCCTAACAAAATTACCATATTTTACTTATTTTTCTCCCTATTATTTTTTATTTTACTTTTTGACACCTTTTGGGTTTTTATTTTGTGAGTTGCTTCATAAGACTGTGGAGAGACCCAACACTCCTCACAAAACCACCATATTTTTCTTACCTCACTTTATATTTTATTTACTTGTTGGTACCTGCTTGGGTTCCTATTTTATGAAGTTGTAGTGTAAGACCATGGATAGGACTTGACCCTCCTCATAAAACTACCATCTTTTCTTGTTTCCTTTTATGATCCTTATTCTCCAACTTTATATTTTTCTTCCTTTGATAGATGAAATTTGCACAAAAATCTTTATTATCATGTTTTCCTCCATTTCCCTCATTTTTATGATAAGAAATCACACTTTACTATCATTATGTCCCTTTATCATATTTTTGGTAATTTGAAGTAATTCAAATTGTTGCATGTGGCATTCATCTTGATTTCCCTTTCCTTTCACTCCATATTAGATAAAACAAGATGGAAGTTAATATAGTAATTTTATTTCACATAGATTTATGAGACTCTTAGACCCGATGCTCTTTGAATTTATCTCTATTAGAAACCTTGTCCCATGTATTCAAATGAAAGTCATTTTTAGCACCCATGTTTGGTTTTTCAAATCTGTATGGAGGAGGAAACAAAAAATACATAAGTAAAATTAAAAGTGAAAACATTTGAAACAAAAGGAAATGATATTAAAAAGGAAACATAAGAATATAAAAATCAACATCAAACCAAAATATATGATTATAAGCACATCTCCTATCTCTAATCAAAGCTCAAACTCTATAGTTGGCCTCATATAGAGATGAGGTCTTTTGGGGTATGGTAGGCCAGTAGATTAGAATAGGGGAATTAAACAAACTCTATGGTGCTAACTACTTTCTCACACAAGTACTAAGGAATGGGGAACACATTGTGGAGAGGTATGTCTATTTTAATTTTCATACATATAGCCTTTATGGGATGATATATATACTACATTTATTGACCTAATACTTGTGTGGCTAATAGTATTTTTTGAGAGTCCTTAAGGTTGAAAATACTCTTGTTTTTACAAACCTAATTTTATTGTCTTGACTTTGATAAAGAGTTTTTATACCTTGGTTTTTCCTTCATTCTCCCCTCCACCCATTTCAATCTCCCCCTTGATAGATAAATTATGGTTCCAAATCTATTTTCCCTTCTTCTTTAATTCCTTTTTGTTCACCTCTTAAAAACATGATATCACTACTTTATTTTAGTTTTATCTATCCTTAAAGTGAAACAACATGTTTGAGAAACTATGGAATACTTATTTCCTTTTTTACCATGATTTCCATTTCTACACTTGTCTTACTTTCCTTTTGCAATTTATCATTTGTTCTACTATCCTTCTATCATGGACACATGAGTTTGTACCCTTTTTCCATTGTTGAGTGAGGTTGACTTATTACTTCTCACTCATCAATGTTATTTTCCATTTTATGCATAATTTTCCATTGATGATTGAGATAAGGATTGTTAATTCTCACTTAGTAGTGTTATTTTACCATTTTTTTATTCTTTTACCATTGATTTGTTTGATTACCATATTTTTTGACATGTATCCTTGGTTTGATTTTGTCAGTTTGACTTTCTTACCTAAGGATAGCTTGTTTGAGTTTATTTTTCTTTAGTAACCTTGGATTTTTAGTTACCTAATTTACTCTTGTTTTTTTACTTGATCATTTGGTCTAACATAGCACTAGCTACCCCATCTTGCCAAATTTTCCAAGTATGTCCTGTCCTCATAGAACTAGCTATCTTGGCTTTTCTTGCATTTTTTTTGCTCTTTAATTTTGTATTTTTGGGTTTGTTGAAAGTAGTCTCTACACCCTCCATAATCAAAACTAACAACATGTCAAATAACCATCCCATGATAAAGGTAAGACAAGGTACGCATCACATTTAATTTTTTTGTCTTTTAATTTTAGTTATTTTTGCTTTAAAAATACTACAATTTTTTTAGCATCAACATTGTGTGTTACTATGTTATTTCTCAAAGCACCATCCCATATTGCACCTTAGTGACACATGATGATATTCTATTAGGGAATATATATATATATATATATATAGAATATTTTCAACTTTTATCAAATACTGATGCTTTATATCTTGCAAGAACCCATTGAGACTCAATCTCTCTGAGTGAACACCCTAAGGGGTGTACCTGGAAAGGGGTGGATAGAACTTTGGTGCTTTGTAGGATTTTTTCCCCTTATTACCATATTATTAACAATCCAACTAAATCTTAAAACCATTCCCTAAGATATTACTCTTCCATTGCACATTCCTCTAGTATTTTTCCTCTTTCTATCCCTCTTTTCCTCACCTTGATCCCCTTTTTCTAGTTGATTGTACTAGGTTGACTAGGTCGTGCATGTATAGTTTTTAGCCTTTATTTATTGTACAAGGTTGAATTGGTCGACCCTATACTATTTTTGGGTATTTTTTACTTGTATTTTCATTATCCCTTTAACCAACCTAGCTCTAGACCTAATGATTTGTCTCTTGAAAACATATAGGGTCAATTAGGTTGACCCCATCCAACTGACATATTTAGAAGGATTTAGGGTGAGATATTCCTATGAATACAATATAATTTTGTCATTATTTTATATATGTAATTAAAATTTATTATTCGCTAATACTTCTTTGCAATCTACTCTTGTACCATTGTACTTGAGGAGTCTTAGCTTAGGGTTTCTACTTGGAGAATGAAGTCTTGTGGATAAGTCTTGGATGCTTTGGCATTTATTAGTTATCCTTAAATATCAAAAAAATGTCTTAAAAATTCCCTTTTTCCAAGGGAGATATTGAGTCTCTATGGGTTCACATTCAAGTAAGTATATTCTAACTTTATTTTCATCTCTTTAGTAGATAGAAGTAGTATTGGCTGAAATAATATTGCTCTTCATATTCCATGTATTAGGGTATTACTCATAATTAGCTTAATTGAGATTATATTATGCATGTTTTTATTTCTTTACTAACCCCTCATGTTATTCCACAAGCTTTGGTGTGCACTAGATTATATTTACTTTCTTGTTTATTAGATATAGAGTGAATATCAAACCTAGGATTCTTTTAGGGTTGTTGTATGATTGTGTTATATTGTAATATTTGGAACCCTTCCTAACATGTTTATTGTGACAAGTGATCACCTAATTAGGTCTATTATATCACCATATTAGTCAATCTCCCACTTAATAAATATATTCCCCGTCGGAAGTGTAGGTATGCTCTATCTTCTTTGAGCCAGGATTGATTTATAGACATGATGTAATTTTGATTGCATATAGAAAATAATTTAAAAAATATATGAAGATTCATAATATACTCTACCAAAACACAAACACCACCTAGAAACATCTAATGATGCAAATAGATGAGAAAACCTAAAGGTACTAGGAATGTGCAATCAATTTGGAAGCATAAACAATCTTAAAGATTACTCATAGAGAAAATACCACCAAACCAAAAACTATTACCTTGGAAAGGAATTAAAAGGATATTAATTTCATCCACCAAGTTCATTCATCTTAACTCTACCTCTCCTATCCATACTAGCTACAAATTGATTGACTTGTTTAACTTACCAAAGGAAGTAAAGATAGAGAAAAACCATTTTTTACGATTTCTAGATTTTTTAAAACAATCTAGACATAGATATAACTTATGGGGATATGAAAGGAACTCCTTAAAGTATCCACATGTGTCATAACTTTTATGAATATGTATAACTAACTAAAAATATCTTGTTTTACAATTAAACTCCTTATTTGTACATTGAACTTACAAGTTTTTAGTTACAAGAATACTCTCTGACATTGCCTAATATGGGACATATTCACTTACACTTTGACACACCTATCTTTTGAAGGAAATTGTTTAATTCATTAAATGAACCAAAAGATGGCTTAGGATGACATAAGGATAATTTAACAAGTATGACCAAGGTAGAACATCTTACGTTACTTTACTAATGACCATGGTGGACCAATTTCCAACCTAGGGGACCCTATGTAATTTTGAGCTTACAAGGTAGTTGATTTAATTTGACTTGGGGTCAAATTAGTTAACATTTTGTTAATTTATGATGGGTATAGAGCCTTATATACTAATTACCAATTTATTTTTCACATCATTAGTCAATAAAGTCACCTATACACCACATTTGACACTAATACGCCTCTTAAAATACCACAAAACCAAACAAAACAAAAAATATGAAAAAAACACAAGACAAGACAAGAAAGCAAACACACTTGTGATTCCAAGAACACTTAAGGAAAACACACACAACACTTAAGAAAACTATGTTATGTAAAGACTAACATGAAGCAACTTTCACACCCTAGATCAAATGGAAAATTTACACCATATCTTGCTCCATGAGATAGATTAACTCATGAGGAAAAATGTCCTCTAAGCATTAGCTTTGATGTCTTCTAGTTTTTTATGTTTGTCAATCTCTTTGGCATGATTTTCAATGAAACCATGGTAAAACTAAACATATCACCTATGAAGGTGAAATATTCTATCAATTCAATAATCTCAGCCTTTTCATGAGACTCCTAAGCTACAAATTCTAATGATGCTTCATTTAAGCATGATTTCTAGACTTCTATGGTACTTTGAATGGGACCAAATTTCTTACCAATTGTAATCTCTTCAAAAAGGTTTGCATAGTCAATCCAATCTTCATCATTATTCATAATTAGGAAATCTTTTTCTATCTTCTTGTGTACTTGATCTTCAACATTGTAAAATTATTCAAGTTCCTCAAGAAACTTAATCTACTACTACCAATAATCATTTCTCTCTTTCTCCTCAACAAACACAACCTATTAAAATTCATCCCATTGACCATGCTCATGAATGTCATAGTCATCATAAACTACCTCATTATTTTCCTCAATACATGGTTGTTCAATAATAACTTTGCATCCTACCTTCATAATCTCAATTTTCTCTCCTTCAAGAACTAGACTCTCATGACTTTCATATTCATAGAACATTTATTGATAGGTTTGACACATAAATTAACCAATATCCTTGTTAATAGATTCAACTTCATCTATATCTTATATTTATTGACCTAATAAGGTTGAAGTTTTATTTTCTTCACCAAGGGGAGTCCCTATAGTGAGCTCTTCTTCATAAATACTTATGTTATCTTCTTGATTAACTACTCATTGATCTTGTTATTATTTATTTTCCTCCCATAAGATGGGTTTTTAATTCAAGAGAGGATGAGGTATGAGGGGGGAGAATTTTCATGGTTTTTAGAAGGATTAATATATGTGATGGAGGGATCATTAATGGGCATTGGGATGGGAGGAGACACTTGAAAGAACTCTTGGAGAAAGAGAAGATTCTACTGAGCTATAGGCACTTTATTTCCTTGATCAATCATGTCATTATTTTCATTTGTCTTATTGAATATCTTCCATAAATGTAACTTCAACTCCCATATTTTCAACCAAGGATTATTTCTTATGTTGAAACTCTTGTTGGGTAGACCTCAAATATGGATAAGCTATAGGTTTTGAAGAGGTAGAAATGGATCTTGGAAACACACAAAGCATTTTACCTTAACATAAACTTCTTGGTTCCAAGTTGGAAAATTGAGGATAATATGATCCTTTGAGGACTTAATTAGATCTTCATGACAACAAGGACTATGAGAGGAATAATATGGAACATACTCTTTAGGATAGGAGGGAGAGACAATATTTTCAACCAGATTTTCACCTTCTTCATATCCTTATTGAGGATTCACTTTGATAGATGAAAGTTGATTCCCAATTTATGTGTTATCCCACATTTAAAGTATATCAACCCACCATTGGATATAGCATCTCATTTCATTCAAGTCATCATTTATTACATATTTATCTTCCTCATTAGTAAATATTCACTTATTCATAAGGAATTGAACTGACCTTCTCATCTTTTCTATGAAATACATAGGATTCACATTAAGCTCTTTATCCCATTTCATCAAAATTTGTAATTTTATAAAATTTGAAATGAGTTTTATCAAATATTTATCTTAGAGTGGATCTTGGGTAAGATAAGGATAGGATTTTTGGTATTGACCTTGATAAGATTGCATAGGATTTTTATAACATGAATAGGGCTATTGGGGAGAACTGCCTCTAAGAATCTACCTCTTAAGATATTTTATTTCTTCTTTAATAACCTAAATCTTAAGAGCTTGGATCTGTTATTTAAGGGAATTAAAATTATCTTCCTAATAGCCTTATTCATAGGCCTTTTCACATGATTGTTGAATAACTTCATGAACATATAGAGGAGGGATGGGTTGACCATAAGATTGATAACAACTTTGATAGGTTTGTGTGTAGTAATAAATTTAAATATATCCATCCATATCAGTTTAATTAGTTAAAAAAACACAAAAAATGATCAAGATATTTTATAACAAGTACTTGGGTTACTTACAACCAAATGATTACATTCATAGTCACCATTGGTTTTTGATTGAATTCTTCCTAAAGATGATAGTAGGAATAACACACTAATAATCCTTCCACTCTTTTGGAGCTTAGTCCCACTAGGTGTGTCAAAACTATTGTATCCAAATATTTCACCCTAAGAGAGGTTGTTCAAATCTCTCCACATTTTGACAACATAAGATTACCTCTAGGCTTATGGGTTACCTATAATAAAGGTAAACCTATAGGTTAAAGTGATAGCTCCCTTGATTTATCTCCTAAGATAACACACTACACTAGACCAATAATTATGGGGTTAAAAATGTATAAGGAAATAAAAATTAACCTATGCTAATTAAGGTGATACACCAAGGATTAGTCCATAAACACGCATTTGCACTGGGAAAGGAGAATCCTAAAAATGACCTTAAATAATTATCCTTATAACATAATTATTTATCATATAGGTAGATTTATATGTATATATATAGGTGGGTTAAAATAATTTCTTATACTAGACACTACTATTCCCTCTCACACTTTAAGACAAACTTAAAAAACACATACACTTTACAAAACCTGTTAGAAGAGATATCACTCACACAAAACATGCAAAAGTAGAATGGAAGAAAGGAGAAGAGATTCATCAATTTTCAACCACATAAACCACTTCAAACACTTAGGTAATATATTTTATAAATCTAATAAAATTTAGAATATTATTTAAAAGCAAAACAAGGTGCCAAACTAGTAGGGCTTTACCATAAAAGGTGTTTACTACATTTAATTACCAAAAAGGCTAGCACATATAGAACATATTAGAGGAGAGGTAAGAGAAGTGGAAAAGTCACAAATTATAGTTTCAAAGTATGAGAACAAGTAGTTAATTCAAGAGAATGAAGTGGAAATTATGTCAATAAGATTTCATGGACAAGTTTCCATAAAAAATGTATCTAGAGACTCTTCACTATCCTTCTTGAAAATTCCTTGTTTGATAATGAGTTCACATTACTTCCAAAAAAACCATATGAATCCTTGAAAAATTTTCATTATCCTAAAAATATGTAAACCTAATGGTGATATTAATTTATGCCTATCCAACTGATAACTCTCCTTTTTCTAATTGTCATTGACTCTCTAACAACCACTCATTAGCCCTCTAGGCTTCAATCTTCACATTTGTCACTTAGGTGAATTGTAGTTACTCAAAGAGGTTCATTTAAGGTGTGTTATACATATTTAAAAGACATATTTTTCTTTGGTATATCAAATATACCTATAAATATTCAATGTACCACTTATCACTTTCAAACTTAAGCAGTCATGTTCATTCTCACTATCTTGTTTAGGACTAGTTGTAGTGATAAACTCAATATAAATATTTTAATGAAAAATTGAGGTGAGATACTAGTTTTAGGTTTTATAAAAATTTCATAATAACCTTCTACAATGATTTTAATCTATCCATCCCCTTTTATACCTATAAATCACTTCAAAACTTATAAAAACTCAAAATTATCTCTATCCATACAAGTGACAGTATATACCAAATGGATTTCATGGAGACTAGGAGAGTTATATATAGGTTCATGTAATTTTTAAGACCCATTAGCCACATATATATGAATATTATTTCATGTTTTCTCCATTGGGTCTAGTGAAGGGTTTTAGGAGGGTTTTTGGTGGTTTATCTTGTTACAAATGATTCATATAGGTTAGATGTTGAAATCTAAGTAAATTACACTAATAAAAATATAGGGACCCCATTAAAATATTAAAAACTCCTTGGTGAACCATTCATAGTTTCCATATAAATGTGAGTAAAATAAAGTGGCCTTCAAGCTCCTTCTATGCATTCTGAGTAGGCCTAAGAGGAAATTAGGCTTCAATGACAAATTTTGAGTGGTTTTATATAAAACAATGATTCCTAAAAACATTTAACTCTCTAATGTGGGTTATCAAATGCTTTTTTAAGGTCATATAGTCATTTGAAACAAGATATAGGACATGAGGGCTTAGGCCTAGTTCTAGGCCTAATAGACCTAAATATATAATTGAACTTGTGACCACCTATAGAAGCTCCCATCAATTATAGGTATTAATTTACCTCTATTAACATATAATTAAACATTATATAACTTAATATAGTCATTAAATATTCTCTATCCCATTATTATCTCATCCGTGTACCAAGTATGTAAATTGGCTTGTAACTAAATTGTTCTCCATCTAAGATAGAATAGAGAGCATCTCCCCTATTCATATGACTAAAATGAAATTGTGTAGGTATTAAATAGGTCATTATGACCCTCTATGTCAAGTTCCAAATATTTTCAATTATTATAACACCCTTAAATCTTTAAACTCCTCAATACTTGTCATTGGGTCTGTAGACTGCAAGTAGAACTCACTTTGACTAGGCATGAAGTTAGAACTTAATTTAGATCAAACTATGTTCTCTTTACTACCTCTGAGGTTCTTATGAAAATGTGTATTATAGATATGAAATTTATTTGTTCATCTTCAATATATATATCTCTGCTAAAAAACTTGCATCTTACTTGATGTAGAAATAGTCCACATACTATTTTCAACTATAGGTGTGCATTAGAGGAAAATGGGTTTCATGTAGATATTGGTTTATGGGAAAACATAATGTCTCAAATAATTTGATTATTTACGAAGTTATTTAGGCAATATAATACTTGGATAATCATTTATGCCTACATACCATGTTTATCATCACTCACCACCAATGTGTTATGTACCACTGCAAGTTACATCTTTATTTGAGCTCAAAAGCACTGTGTTTAACTAAATATCTATAGTGAAAACTTTCTAGACCTTTGAGTAAGTAAACCCTCATTCTATCTTGATCAAATAGCTTCTTCTCATGTTGAGGAGTAACATCTAAGCCTAGGCTATAAAAATGGAAACATTAATTTCACACAGACTTCATGGTCTTCAGCCAACAAATGACACTGTGTAGACAAGATCCATTTATCAAAGAAGCTAAGGTAATCAGTCCCATTTTAAAATTTTGTTGAGCATGGTCATTAATGTTAATTTGTCACTAATTTGAAAGATATCATGATTCATAGTGAATTAATGACAAAGTGATCAGATTGATGGTTTTGGAGAGTGTTTACCTAGTTAAGTAATTAATAGATGACATTGATGGTATGATCATTTTTTAAACACCGTATGGCATGTTATGAGTTCTTGGGGAAGTTATGGAAGTGAAAGGAATTCATTATAATAGTCATATAAGTGTCTATATTCAAGTTGTCATCTTGACATATAAGGTTGAGTGAGTAGATTGATGATGTCATATTTCACACATGTCAAGGTTTTAGGAAGATTTTAATACATGGATGGATTAACATATGAAAGATGATCATGTGTTCAAATTTTAGGTTTGAACATTGAGTGTAGAAAAATTTATAACAGTGCAATGTTGGCCTCTTAGATAGAGTTCACTAAGTTTCTATACTTAGCCAAATTTGTGATATCAAATATATATGAAGAGAATTAAATCAGATCAAGGATATAATAATGATAAAGTAATATAAATAAATACAAATCAAATTTCATGGATCAAATTTAAATAGTCAATATTACATGTGCTAGTGACATGTGTCACAATCACAGAGTTTGAGTAATAAACCTAATGGTGAGAAAAAAAACCTAGTAGATACATATCAAAGGTGAGATTTTGATCATGAAAATTTTGATAAAATGGAGTGTATTGAGTCAATAAGTTAAAAGAGTACTTAGAAAGCACATGTGGATGCCAAGTGGTGGAATTTCATTAGAAGACTGACTATAGGGTATGTAGAGGGCACATGGGGCTGTCATGTGGCTTGATCATAGAAGTACAAATCTAAGATCAATGGTGAGCATTGTAGGTTAAAGTCATAATACTTATAATGAGATAAAAATATTTTATGTGTTTAATATATTTGAGGGCATGAAATGAAGACACGTGTTTTCAATATTTACATTACACAGTGACCATTGGTATTTGAATTAATAAAATAATAAATCTGTAGTATTTGAGTTATATCTTTGGATCCAAGATGAATTTCATGTCAATTTAAAAATAAAATTTGCATATGTATTTAAGGAATATATATATCTATATATATGTATATATATATATATATATATATATATATGTATATATATATATATATATATATATGTATATATATATATATGTATATATATATATATATATATATATATATGTATATATATATATGTATATATATATATGTATATATATATATATATATATATATATATGTATATATATATATATGTATATATATATATATGTATATATATATATATATATGTATATATATATATATGTATATATATATATATATATATATATATGTATATATATATATATATATATATATATATATATATATATATGTATGTATTCCTTAAATACATATGCAAATTTTATTTTTAAATTGACATGAAATTCATCTTGGATCCAAAGATATAACTCAAATACTTCAGATATATATATATATATATATATATATATATATATATATATATATATATATATAATTTTAATGTTTGTACAATCAAATATATTAAGCTTCAAAGTTGACTATGTGGTTGACCATGGTTTGTAAGTGATTTGAGAAGGATATTTGAGTTTTTATTGATAGTGTATTTATTTTTAAAGATGAAATAATTATTGGTGAGTGTTTTAGAATAAATTAATAATATATATATGGATTTCATAGGTTATACCAATCCATCTCTAGTGTGAACAAAGGCGTAGAAGTTGATTGTGTTTATTGAATGCACTGATAGTTTGAGTGACCATCTCGTAGAGGTAAGTTGAAGGTGTTATGAGAAAGTTTAAGGAATAAAATGGGTATGGATATGTTTAATAATTATTTAAGGATTTTTATATTGAATTGGTTATCTTATTTTTCTCTTGATTAGATATGGAGAGTCAAAAGAGCTTGACTATATTTTGACTGTATATGTCTAGTCTAAGTGGTCATTTTAAGAGAGTTATTTTGAATGATTAGATAATGTGTTAAAGTATATAAAGAACATGAAGGAATTTAATATTTCATTAATGTTTCACCCATGTGATCTAATCATAAGTCTATGTGAAATATTTTAGTAGTTACTTCAAAAATTTAAGACTATGTTTTCTATGTATGAAGACCTGAAGAGTAAGGAGACCTAATTGGTAGGTTCAAGTGTTGAGTTGGTGTTTTGAATGGCATGGACCCATATGAGAGTGAGAAAGTGGATATTAGAGATAGGTTTAATGTTTTATAATCATTTTTAATGGATGAAGGTGGTCTAATTAGTCTCATATGTAACATGTGAGTATGAAGGCCTAATTGTTTTAGGTCTCACCAAGACCTAATGGTGGTTTGAGGCTAATGAGGTATTGGATGACCTAACGATTATGTGGTTATTAAACATAATATGTATTTGGACCTATTTAAAATGTGGTTCAAATATATAAATCATACTATTTGATCAAGATGGGTAAAAGGAAGAGAGTGGTATAAGTATAAGGTCTAATTGGACTAATTGTGCTAGTTATGATAGTGTGGATTTAAGCGAAGGTTATAAACATTGAAGAGAAGGTACATGTCAGTGAGTAAAATGAAAGATTAGGATCAATCATGTTTATATAATCAAGTTGATTTAGGTGGATATATAGGTCATTTAGACCTAATGAGCCTAAAAGAGGTAGTTTGAGTGAGTGAGCCCTTGATACTATTTAGGTGAAAGAGTGAAGATGAAGAGTGAAAATAAAGGTTGTCATCATAAATTAAAAAGTATCATTAGACATTTAATATTATCTATTTAAGGTGTATGAGTGGGTGCTTTATTGCCTAGGGGGTTGGTTCCTCCTTTCATGATAAATCTTGCTAAAGGTCTAGTTGTTGTGGGTCCTCAGCTAGATAGGGGTAGTAGATCCTTATGGGATTTATGTCTCACTAAACTAAGGGATGGGTTTTTGTTTATTAATTGGTGTTGGTATAAATGTTGGATCTTATTTTATATGACTATATTCCATATTTTAAGGTTTAGTGGGGTTTATCCCTTAATAGTATTTCCCACATATATGATGTGTTAATATGATGTATGCTTGTATGTATGATTTTGATGTATGTGTTTTCATGTTTATGTTGATTGATAAATTTGATGTATGTTGAATGTTTTATAATTTTGAATTAAATTAGATTATCTTACATCACTGATTCACCCCCCTCTTAGTGATTGTATCTCTAACAATTGCTATTAAAGTATGACCTTATTTTCAAGTTTAACCACTTGAAGGTGATCCAAGGTATAATATGGATAAGTAATTAAAGAAAGAGAATCAAGATTTGAAGGTTCAAGTGGAGGTTACTTATGCATGTCTAAAATCAAGTGAAGAAAAATTTAATAAGATCAAGGATTTTTTTAATAAGTACAAAGGTAAGTTGAGTGTGTTTGATCAGAATAAGATCATTGCCTCAAGCTATAAAACTATTAAGGATGAGTGCATCAAGCTCAATAATAAGATAGAATCCTTGAGGACAAGCTCAAAATCAAAAGATAAAGAAAAGATAATCATTCATAAGGATAAATTAATGGTTAAAAAAATATGAGTTTAAAAGAGGAAGAATGTAAACATCTCAAGACTTAGAAGAGACAAATACCAAGTTGAGTTCAAATCAAGATGAACATGATGATTTGAAGTCCAATATTGATTTTATAAAGATTATTGAAGAGAAAAAATGTATATTTAAGGATGACATGGATAAATAATTTAAGAGGGATAAAGAGACTATCCAAGATCTTAGAATTTAGTTAGAGGCTGCAAGTTCAAGTATGAGACCTAAAGAGGATGAGAGAATTCAATTAAAAACCAAGCTAGATTCATTGAAGGATGAGCATGAATAATTTGTTGTTAAGGTAAACAATATTGGGAAAGAGAAAGAGAGGTCAATTGAATACAAGAAGGATTAAAACACAAAGATAGAAAATAAAAGATACATTAGGCACCAAGTTCCATGAAGTATGAAATATATTTTAATGATCATTAATTTACTTGTCATAGGTTTGGTCATAAGGCAAGAAACTATAGAAAGAAGAGCAACTCATCAGCTAGAGGTATAGATAATGTAGTCTATTATAATTGTCATAACATGGGAAATATTTTTAGATTTTACCTTATAATGCATGGGAAAAGACTAACCCAGGTATGGATACCCAATACAATCAATCCTGAGCATAATGAATCTAAGAGACAAGATTGTATGTTTGTTGAGATACATAATATTAATCATGTAGAAGGTATGAATGATGGTATTCATTTATGTTATCATCAAGTTGATCATATTTCAAGATATGTTAAAAGCAATATCTCAATTCATAATAAGGTGCATGGGCATCATAGTGATCTCAAGAAAGGTCAATCCTTGGTATGGAATCCTAAAGAAGTGAAGACCAAGAAAACTAATTTAGTTGAGCTAAAATATCAAGGTGGCTTGCCTGCCAAAGGAAAAGAGGAATCAAATATGAATAAGGTTAAGAAATGCTATAATAATTTGTCATCTATCCAGATAGAAAAGGATAATCAAAATTTAGTTCAAGTCAAGCTCAAGGAAAAGACCAAAGTGCTAATTGAGGCTAGTTCTGATGTATGTATGGATTGAAGAGAACATCCTACTATTGTTGAGAAAGTTTTATGTGAATAACATCATTTATCAATGCCCATTAATGAGGTTCTTTCTTTAGTTTAAAAGGTAGATCATGAATCATTATTGTCTCCATCTATTATCAATCTAATATTAAAAGAAAAGGATAATATTGTAATGGATGAGCATGTTGCTTCTCTTAAGCCTAAGAAGAAGAAGAAATATAATTATCAGATGACTACGGAGAAGAAGAAATATGAGGAATTGTGGGAAATTCATTGTTTCACATTATTCTAAGGCATTATGGGTTAGGGTGTCTATTTCTAAGCTTCAAGGAGACACTTGAAAAGTAAGAATAAGCATGGTGGATGCTAGCTGAGCTTTGGTTGATGTTGTAGGATAAGAATGGTCATAAGAAGATGTGTTGGTTTACTATGGAAGGGCAAGATAAGATATTTTCAAAAATAGTGATCCTAAAGTCAAAGTTTTGATCAAATCCAAAGGATGGTCTTGTTGGTAAAATGGTGAAGAATGAAGATGTTGGTTCTAAAGGTATAAAGGTAGAGAATGGAAGTTTCCAAGTTTATTATCAAGGATGGTGAGTTATCAATATATTCTATTACATATAAATATTGAAAGACAAGGCTGATATGGAGTATGTGAAGAATGTGTTATCATATCTTTTATATCATGAAGGTCTTAGAGTTAGATAGATGACAAGTTGTGTATGATATGGAGTTAGGAGGAGATAACTGAGTTATATTTAGTGGATTAAAGAAGATGTGCATGATGTGAGGGGAACATATGTATAGATTCTTTAGTCATGATAGAAGAATTTATATTTTTGTTATAGTTTTGAATTCAAGAAGATTGATATGATGACTTGATCAAGCCAAGTCATGTGTTTTGACAAGGTATTGAATCTCATTCATGAGAAAGATATATTGTGAGTTCCTTTGGTAGATAGGTTCAATGATAAAAAAATACCAAGTTTAAATTGGTGTATGTCAAAGAATAGATGACATGAGATGGAGCTTGATATTAGGGGGAGCTTTATAAGCATTGTGAGTAGTTTTTCAAGTCCAAGGATTAGAGAATCAAAGTTTATATTGGTGCATGTCCAATGGGAAGTAATTATTTGAAAGTATTCAAGTATCTTGATCATCTTAAATATTAATTTAATTCACACATGATGTTGAGGAATGATTATTAGCATGTTGAGGAAGAGACCCTTTGTAATCAATGTCAAAGGGGGAGAAAGATCAAAATGAAGGAGTTCAAATAAATCCATTGTTCAAATGAAGTGATTATGAGGGTGTTTTTACATTGATGACAAAGGGGGATATTATTGATCATGGTCATTGATGTTAAGTTATCTTTGATGTCAAAGAGATCATGATTTATAGTACATTAATGACAAAGTGATTAGATTTATAGTTTGGAGAGTGTCTGCCTATTTAAGTAATTAATGGATGAAATTAATGGTATGGTCATGTTTAAAAGACCCTATGGTGTCTTATTATTAATTTTGTCACTTATGGAAGTGAAAATAATTCATCAGAGTAGTCATATGAGTACCTATGTTTAAGTAGTCATCTTGACAGATAAGCCTAAGTGAGTATATTGATGACATTATATATCACATGTGTGAAGTTTTAAGTATAATTTTGATACGTGGATGGATTTACCTATGAAATTTTATCATGTGGTTAAAATTTTAGGTCTAGACATTTAGCATAGAAAAAGTTATAACAATGCAAAGTTGGCCTCTTAGACAGAGTTCACTAAGTTTTTATACTTATCCAAATTTGTGATATCAAAGATCTACAATGAGAATTCATTAGATAAAGGATATAAAGGAAATAAATTAATTTTATAATATAAGTATCTAATGGTTTATTTCAAAGTTAAATATTCAAGATTGCATGCACTAATGACATGTGTCACAATCATGAAGTTTAAGCAGGAGATTTAATGGCAAGAATCAGATCATGTACATTATTATAAAATGGAGTGTATTGAGTAAATAAGTCAATAAGGTGATTATAAGGAATTTAGGTCTATCAAGTGCTGGAATTTCATTGGAAAATTGACTATAGGGTACACATAGGGCAAGTAGGGCTACCAAGTGGCTTGATCGCAGAAGCATGGATCTAAGATCAATAGTGAGAGTTAAAAGTTAAAATAAAGAGAATTATAATGAGATAAATTGAGTTTATTTTTTAAATATGTGAGATGGAATGAGATGAAGACATTTCTATGTAATATTTGCATTATATAGTGACTATTGGTATTTGAATTAACAAAGGAATAACTAGTCTATAGTATTTGAGCTATATCTTTTGATCCAAAATGAATTTCATGGTGATGTAAAAATAAAACTTGTATAGGACATAAATTCACATAAATATAATTTATTTTTAATATTTTAATGTTTTTATAGTCAAATATATTAATTTTCAAAGCTGATTGTTTGTTTCACCATGGTATGTAAGTGATCTGAGATGGATATTTGAGTTTTTATTGATAGTGTCTTGATGTTTAAAGATGAAATAACTATTAGAGAGTGTTTTATAATAAATTATTATCATATAAATGGATTTTTTAGGTTTTATAAATCCATATTAATTGTGAAAAAATTCTTAGAAGCTGATTATGTTTATTGAATGCATTGATAGTTTGAGTGACCATCTTGTAGAGTCAAGTTGAAGGAGTTCTAAGCAAAATTAAGGAATAAAATGAGTATAGAGATGTTATATAAGTATTTTTATATGTAACTATTTTTCATATTTTACCCCTTATCAGATATGAATGTTTAGAATAATTTAACTATATTTTGGTTATAAATGACCAGTCTATGTGGTCATTTTGATAGAGTTATTTTGAGTGCTTATAGCATATGTTGAAGTTTATAAGTCACATGAAGTAATTGATTAGGTATTTAAGTTTTTAACCATGTGATATAATCATATATATATTCTAAATATTTGAGTAGTTACTTTAGAAGTTTGAGACTGTGTTTTCTATAAATGAAGACATAAAGATCAAGGAGACCTAATTGATAGATTCGAGTGTTGAGTTGGTGTTCCATGTGTCATGGAACCATATGAGATTGATAAAGGGGATATTATAGATATTTTTTATGTTTTATAATCATTGGTAAAGGATGAAGGTTGTCTAAGTAGTCTCACATGTAATGTGTGAGTATGAAGGCCTAATTATATTAGGTCTCAGCAAGACCTAATGGTGGTTTCAGGTTAATGAGGTGTTGGAAAACCTAAGGAGTGTGTGGTTATTACATGTAATGTGTATTATTACCTATTTAAAATTTGTTTAAAATATTTAAATAATCTTGGTTGACAAATATTGGTTAAAGGAAGAGAGTGGTATTAGTATAAGGTCTAATTGGACTAATTGTGATAGTTGTGATAGTGTGGATTTAAGTGAAGTATATAAAATTTGAAGAGAAGGTATAGGTCAATGAGGACAATAAAAGATAAAATATGGTCATTCATGATTATCTATATATTATTTAGGTGGATACATATGTCATTGAACCTAATGAGCCTAGAAGAGGTAGATTGAGTGAGTGAGCCCTTGAGACTGTTTGGGTGAAAGATTGAAGTTGAAGAGTGAAAAAAAAGGTGATCATCATCAGTTGAAGAGTATAAACAAGTGTTAAAGATGATTTATTCAAGTTATTTAAGTGGGTACTTAGTTTCCCAAGGGTTTGGTTCCTCCTTTCAAGGTAAAGCTTGATAAAGGTCTAATTATTGTGGATACTTAGCTAGACAAGGGTAGTAGTTCCTTATGGGATTGGTGTCTCATTAAACTAAGGTATGGTTATTATTTGATCAGTTGAAATTGGTATAAATGTTGGATATTTTTTTATAGGATTGTATTCCATATTTTGAGGTTTAGTGGGTTTTATCCCACATATATGACGTGTTCATATGATGAATGCTATTATGTATGCTTTGGATGTATGTGCTTTCATGTTTATGTTTATTAATCAAGTTAATGTATGATAGATTTTTAAGAGATTGGAATTGAATTGTATTATATTTCATCATTGATTCACCCCCCTTAATGATTGTACCTCTAACAACTTTCTCACTCTTTCACTATGGACATTGCTTTAGAGTGTTCTTGACTATAGTTTGTGAAACCTAAATGACTTGATAATATCATTAAATTCCTAAAATTGAATATAAAATGTGACTTAGTTTTTTATAGCGCTTCATTCTTCATACATGCTTATAGATAACTATAGATGACTATATATACTAGAGTTTTGACTAGTCTTTACTTAGTGTCTTAGAAACTCATCTCCATAAACCTTGAAGTTCCAATGAAAACCTTCAATGGAGAAACTAGCTTTAATTGTTTGAGAGGTTAAACACAAGTACATGACCTTAGATATGAATCCAATGATAGATAATATAACACTGTAACTATTAAAATATGTTCTATAGACCATAATGTAATCACCTTTATCATATGGAGATGATCTTTCCTATCTTATCATGTTTCACATGTGTAAACCAATTTGAAGACAACATGATAATGAAGAATATTCTCAACAAAAACATACACATCACTTGGAAACATCATATCATGTAAATAGATGAGAAAAACTATGTTATAAGCAAAATTATTGAAGGGTTGGGGTGAATTAGTCTTCAAAAAAATTCTTATCAATTTCACTTAAGCAATCATCAACCATTCAAACAAAAATATAGATATAGCAAGCATAAACACCTATCCACATAAGCATGAAACACAGGAACACATGACATATATAAGAAACCCTAAAGAGGAATAAAACCAAATAATATCTAATAATGGACTATAGTCCTATAAGACAAACACCAAATTTAGTGAATCACCAACTCCACATGGAGCACCAACCCCAACTAGCTAAGAACCAACCCAACTAAGATTTAGCAAGAACCAACTTCTAAGGAGGTACCAAACCCCTAGATGACTCAAAAATAACTCAGCCACCTAATTCCTTTGATCACCTTTAGAACACTTTGTTTCCCAATGAACTGATGATAACCACCTCTTCAGATCTTCACACGCTTATCCCTTTCAAACTACTTTATAAGAATCTTTACTTAATTATGTCTCTTTCAAGACTGATTAGGTCATTGACATTTGTTTTCATACATGGAATCTATATCAAATATTTATCATATATCATCTACACTATTATTATGTTATATTATACCTCTTATACTCAACAATATGTTATTTTATTCACATACACTCTACTCATATACATAGGCTTAAAACTGCCTTGTATTTATAAAATCCTCTTAATTGTATCCTTATTGGTTAGACATAAATAATTACATCTTGGATTATCATTTTAGTATGTCTTATAACACATTTCATAAATTAATTAATAATTTAAATAGTCCATAATTTTAAAGAATAAAACCTCTTTTAGGCCTTAAGGAGACCTTATTCAATTAGGCCTTCATTGGCACACATTACCCTATGATTTTATTAGAATACATTTAGAATCATAAAATAGTAGGAACATATAAAATTAAACTAAAATAGACCCATTATCATCTCATATAGGCTCCATAACACTTTATATATCCAACTACCATTTGAAGAACACCATTAGTGCTATTCACAATTAAACATGTGAACCTAAAGAAAGTATGTTAAACAAAAATGAAGCATATCCATAATATAGTCACAAAATGATGAAAATAAATAACATTGATATATAATTCATGACATTAAAAACATCACAATGTTCTTTATGATTCACAACTTATGGAAAAAGGACTCAAACATTTATTTGCAAATAGCCCACTTAGAACTACCAGAACACTATAAAACCTAGTCATGAATAAATTGATCTTAAACACTTGAAATAACACTTCCCATGAAAAATTATACCTTCATAATATCCTTTTAAATATATATAAAACTTTAAAATACCAAAAAAACAATGCCTAATGTCAAATATTGGTCTTGTAGACCAATCTTTTGAACTCACTACATAGTCAAACCAGAACCAAATAAGCCATTTTGTCTTGAACATTTAAACCATTTTCAATGAAAATAAAAAATTATTCAAATAATTTATAAAAATTAAAAGTCCAAAAAAATCACTATATACATATATAATTCAACTTAGGGCATAGATTCTTAAACTCATCACTACAACTTCCTTACCTAGAACTGTCAGTTTGCCTTAAGCCACAATCATGGTGATAATGACTTTAAAACACCTATATGACCATTTTTAGAGACTTATGATGAATTTAAATGACATTATTATATAATTATAACATTATTATATATAAATATAATATTTTCAAATGTAAATATTGGTCTTGTAGACCAATCTCATAACCTAATATCTTAATATCTCATCTTAACTAGACAGGTCAACTTGTGAGCGACTTTTTCACTATAAAAAATGTCTTCCAATACTTGTAAAAAAAAATAATGTCTTAAAATTATTTTTAAAAAAAATTATTCACTTTTTTATATCTCTATTTCATGCTAATAAATCCCTAATCATATTCTCACTATTGTCTAGGTTTTTTACTATATCCACCATTAGGCATGTTAGCCATTGGCTAACTTAGATGACTAATTCAACATAACTAAGGGATATAAAATATCCATAAACCACCATGTACATAAAATAAAAGTATAAAAATTCTCCATATAATGTTTTTCATACTTTTATTTGGTCAACTCTGACTGCTATAACAAATCTCTAAGAAACTAGCACCTTCTTGTAGGATCTACTCACACACCTGACAACTCAATCACACCTGGAGGTGCACGGGAGAGTTTAATATAATAACCAATATTTTTTATATTAATTTTAGTATATTTTTTGATTTTTTTAATAATATATTTCAAATTATGTTGTATTAGGGTTTTAAAGAGATTTAACATAGGTTTTGGTGTTAGCAATTATTTATAAAGGATTACCCCTTAAATCCAAAATAAATGACTTTAGTTCTTATCAAGGAATATTTAATATATATCCTTAATATATTATGTTCCCATGAAGAGGTTAAACATGATAATGAACACTTTAAAGTCTTTTTTGGGTTGAGAACCTTCATTTTATGTACTCAAAAGACCTTAAAACCACTTTTCATGCCATTTCTTGCAAAGCATGACCCCAAACTTTGTGAAAATGATTTAAAAATAATATGACACATTTTTACATGATAACATATGTAAAATTATTTTTAAAACTGATCATGATCCCTCATTAGGCTAGACTCTCTTTCTTTTCTCTTTAAATCTTGTCCTACAAATCACATCAAGCCTTGCAACTGACCTTAATGCTTCTTTCAATGTGCTCTAAACCTCAATAAAATAATAAAAAAACTGATCTCATTATTTTAAATATCCATACATCTATCATGTGTCTTGACATTCCTCATTAGGCTAGGTAGGGTCTAAGAGTGGTCTACATGCATATTTGATTTGAAGGTCCTTCTATGATAGGCTAACCTTGAGATTATTATGAGTAATCAAAAACCTCATATACATCCTAAATAAACCTCATAAAATCCATCATTCCTATGTGCATTCATCTAACCAATCCATCATACTCATAGCTTCGCACAAAGTCTCTTCATGCTATGACTAGTACCATAACTAGGATTCTTAAGCAGTTGAAACTTGAAAACTAACCTTGAAACACTTTTAAAAGTATCTAAAATTATATTACATGATCACATAATTAAAAGAAACCTATAATAGGATTTTTATTACTTAATTAACCAAACTTCACTATGCTCACCTTCTCACAAGGTCTAGACTAGGCTTCTCAAGACATATTATATTGAAGAATTAATACTCATACATACTATAATGCTCACTTAACCTAACCTTGATATAAAATAATAGAAGAATAATTAGGTTACCTTAAATTTATATCTCAATAGAGAGACATTAGGTTTCCTTCAACTTCTCTCTCAATAAAGAGACATTAGGTTTCCTTCAAATTCTCTCTTGTCACATATATTCCTTATCACATAAAGCACACAAGCTCATGCCTTAAAGACCATTCACCATGAATATTTACTAGATGAATATTGACATAAATGAAATAAACCTTGAAATTAATGGAAAAAATTATCAAAAAACCCTCCATTTGTCATTGATGGCAAAATATTATTCAATTTGATCACTCTCATCTCCCCTAATCTAGTTAATCTACCTTATTTTACTTTCTCCCCCTTTGAAATTAATGATAAAGGATCATATATATTGTAAATTCTATAACCACTCATTCTTAAAAAAAAATCTCAATACATAGAATATGAATCATTATAGGAAGATTCTCCCCCTTACTCCATGCATACTTTCTTCAAATAAACTTAGACTATAAGACCACTTGTCAACATAGATAAAGATTGGTCAACAACCTAAATACCTCCCCCTTAAACCAAGTATCCACCATGATTTTATAACTAAATATTATCTCCATGAAGCATAATTGAGTCACCACTTTCCATAGGTCACTAAAACAACACAAGAATAGGAAATTCCTAGATCTGCATGCTCTCACAAGACTAAATATCCTTCAGTATCCTTTTAGGTTATATTTTCACTATACGATTAAAATCTTCATCAACTATTTGATCATCAATATTAGATAATAAAAAACATTCTTGATTTTATTTCTCATATAAATTATGATCTACCATATAAAATAGTCCATTTAAGCTTGTAGACTGATCATACTTCTTTGATGACCTTATAACTCTTGTTGGCAATGTGATTGTCATTGATGTCAAAAGGGAAATTATTGGCATTATGGATGTCATTGATGCTTAGGGATGAATATGGTGATTAGAGGATATGAAAGGGATATTATCAAAGGTCTAGTATGATTTGAGTGCTTGTGTGCATGAGAGGAATTCATCCAATTCTTCATTTTGTTCATCTAAAACATTTTTGGTCTATAGAGGAAAATATAAATAGGGAGATTGGTAACATCACCATGCCACATGTGAATGAGTCTAGGGGAGTTGGTCATATTATTGTGATCAAATTAGTTCCTATTTATTATTCCATAAATTTTAAGTCATGTGATGAATCATAGTAAAATATATGGGGATAAAAATTTGGGTGCTTATATATAAATCACTAAATTTCTACACTTAGAAATAATTTGCAAAAGGGTTCAAGCAGAGCCAAGTAAGATTTTTGATGTGGTCAAAATTTACACAAATAGAGGTGTTAGGATAAAATTATCATATGGGTTTGTTCATCTATGTGCCTATTTTACATGTGTTAAATATCATGTCATATGATGTAGCATGATAAAATGTATCCATGAATAAATTTGGGCTCCTAGGTATTTTGATAGTGTTTTCCCACACTTAATCAAATTTGTAGATAGCGAGAAAAAGCTGAGTAGGAATTTTTTATGATTTCATATCTTCGATAAATGATGGTTTTTGAATTATATGAATATATGGATGGAATACCCTATGTGAGATGATCTTATAAAATAAATTATAGGTCATAGAATGAAGCACATCAAAAGTTATTCAAGAACAAAGTTGGCCTTCCTGGTAATTCTAAGCATAGTTAGTTTTGTGCCACAAGAATATCATATCCATATGTAAAGTATTTAGGAAGAAATGAGGAAATGGGTTTGTTTATTATCATTCCTAGTTTATATGTTCTAAATTTTAGAATAGGCAGATGAGCGAATCAAAACATATGAAGGTACAAAGTTAGCCTTCTAGGCATGCTGAGATGGTCCCCATACAAAGTCAAATATTCACAAGGTAAAGTTTGAGATTTTTAAAATATCTAATGGTTAGAACTTAATAATAGATTAAAGATCCAATGATGTGTAGTGAAGTCAATATGTCAAAGGCACCTATGAGTTAACATGCTAGTGACAAGTGTCACAATCACAGAGCTTGAATACTAAATTTATGGTGCAATTTAGATTCAATTAGTCAATGATCAATACAAGGATGTCAAGTGTCTAGATATTGGGAACTAAAAACAATGTGAATAAGGCATGTGTTAATGTTAAGTATCACATTCATGAGATCTCATCAGAGATAAAGTTCAAGCTAGTGAGAAGATTGAATGGTGAGCGGTTGGTCATGTAATGAAGATCTAATGGAGTGAGTGAACTCAATGGGATAAGTGTTTAATTTTTAACCATATATAAATATAACATTCATGCAACTATGAATATATAATATCATGTGAAATCTTAGATCAAAAATATCAACAAACACATTTTAATGCTAGAATGTTAAAGTCTAGAAGCATATAAATATCAAATAGAGAGTGTAAGCCTATCATATATTGATATAATAGATGTATTTTAAAGTTGATAAGTTTGAATTAAGACCATAAAATCATGTTTAAAATTGAATATTAATGGCCAATAATTGAAATATGATCATCTTAATGGTCAAATGCAAGATCATATAAGAACATGCAGGTAAGCCATTAATTACTACACAAATAATGAATTTGATTATTATAATCAATAAAATTTATACAAATATGCATGTGCATAAAAATTAGAGTCTATTATATCCTATAAATAGTAATGATACCAATAATCATGGTGATAGATCATGAGTTCAAGATGAGGGAACTTGTAGTTAAAGATATGAACTAAAGTACAATAGAATTAAGTGTGATGTGTTAAAAAACTAGTGTGAACATAGAGAATATATGAATACCTAGATCAAATAATTATATACATGACATTTAGGATATAGGGAAATGTTTTTAGAGTTATTTTTAAGGCTATTATTATTAAATTATATCAAATAGAGATATATAGAGACACAAAAGTAGAGAGATAGAGAAGAAGGAAAAAGAGAGATGAAGTGCAGAACATTAGTAGTTACAGACCAAACCTATAATCAAGAAAAAGGAATTGGATTCATTTATGAATCTATATTTGAATTTGGAGATATAGCTCTATATATATGTGATTGGTAGGTACTATTAGATAGGTTGAGTTGGTGTTTAGATAGAGAGTGGGTTATTCTTAGATTAGGTGTTGTTAAATTAGGGGATCAGTGTCTCCTTAGGGTTGGTGAACTTAAAAATTGTAACTAATGAGGTTATTTATTATGAGGCTAGATTAGAATGGTAGATTATAATAGCTATTCTCATGGTGGTTTTTTACATACTGGGTTTCCCATAGTATATCTAGTGTTGTGTCTATTTGTGTGTATGTGATCTCTACATATAGTTTTAATATTCATTAAAAATTTAAGAAAAGGACTTAGTTAATCAATATAATAATTCAAACCCTTCTTAGTATATATTTATGTTCTAATAATTGGTATCAAATCACTGCTTCTCTAGAAGAAGCTTAATCAACTCATGTATATCTTGGATGGTGAACACAAATAGATAGTAAAGAAGGTTCTTCCTCAAAAAAGGCACCTTTGTTTGATGGATCAAACTATTTATTCTAGAGTCTTAGAATGGAAACATATTTATCCTCATTAGGGTTTTATGTAAGGATGTTTTTTTATAAATGGATATACATCCCTTACTATAACTCCTACTGATTAGGCTACCAAGAAGGCATATGAGAGCAATGCTAAGGCAAAGAATGTTATTCTTCATGGATTGTCTAAATTAGAGTTTTTCAAAGTGATGCATTATCAAAATACACAAGATATCTAGAAAAATTTAAAGAAAAAATATGAAGGTGATAATAAGGTAAAGTGGGCCAAGCTACAAACATAAAAATGTATGTTTGAAAGTCTTAAAATGACTGAAGAAGAGAAACTTATAGACTACCTCCTCAAGGTAGATGAGATAGTCAAATCAATTAGAGGCCTTGGAGAAGAAATGAAAGAATTAGTCATTGTCAAAAAGGACCTAAGATCTCTACCATCAAGGTATGATTCTAAAATCTTTGTGATATAGGAAGCAAGCTATTTGGATAAACTCATTGTTGATGAGTTATAAGGAATACTCACTGCATATAAGATGAGAATGGGAAAAGTAGATACTTCCAAGAGAGAAGATACATTCAAAGCATCCAAGAAATTAAAAGTAGAAGCATCTACATATATATCTTAGGAGATTTATTAATAAGAATCTAACTTTGTTAGAATATTAAAAAGAGGATCTAGAAATTACAAAGGTAAGTTACCCTTATAATGCTTTAACTGTGGTAAAGTAGGACATTTTTTGTTAAATTCCATTATGATAAAAAGGATAACTCTGAGTAATAAGATGATGGTAAAAGGATGAAGTCCCATTATTCCAAGAATAATTTATTTAAAACAATAATGGATTGTATATAACAAAATATAGTAATTCATTAGATGAGTGTGATAGCTCAGATGATGACCATGATTGTGCTTTTGTGGCTAGGGAAAATGAATCCCTACTCATAGAATTAGTATCAAATTTAGTAGATCTAGATGAAGAAGAAGTTGAAGAATCTTATGAATAAGGGGAAGGAGAAATAGACCTATAATGTGAACTCATATGTGATGTAGATAAGATTGACATGTTGATAAAAGAGAACTCAAGGGAAAAGAAGCTTGGAAAAAAAGAAATTAAAAAACCATCCAAAATTCTTAAAAGATATAATCAAATGGTAGTAAGCTTAAAGATAGATGTTTAAGAGGTCAAAATAATATAATATGTAGTAAAACTTGAAATACAATCTAAATATGATGAATGCATGAAGTTAGAAGCAGAGATAGTGGATTTGAGAAAAGAGCTTGAGAAAGCTAAAGTATAATTAGACAAAGCTCTAAAGTTGATAGGAGGATCAGACATTCTTGATGAACTGATCAACTCTCAAAAGCCTTCAAAAGAGTGATTTGGTCTTGGTTATGAAAAAGGAAAAAATCCCATCACCACTACATTTGAAAAGTTATATGACAACTTCAAAGTAGGAAGATCAGGAGCAAATAAAGTGAAATCTTACAAGGATGTAAAGATAGATAAAAGCACTACTGATGTGAGTAAAGATAAATTAGAAAAGAATCCTAAAGAAAGTAATATTAAAAACACAAAGGGAGCTTATGTAGATAGTTACACAAGAATGAGATACCTAAAGAAGCCAAATTTAAGAACACCCCATACTACACAAGGAAAAGCTATGACTAGGTATTCCTCACCTTTTATGGTTATTGTTATAGATATAATCAGTTTGGTCATAAGGATAATGAATATAGAGTTATATCTAAAAGGAGAACAAAAATTTTAAGAAAAAATAACATATGCACCTTTGTTAGATACAAATGTACTATGTTATAATTGCAATAATTTTGGTCACGTAGCTAAATAATGTAGAACTAGATTTTTAAGACCAAAGACACAAAGTGTAAAGAAAGGCATATCTCCCAATGTGAACAAACGTTCACAAGTATTTGAAAATGGGAAAAATAGGACATGTAATAAACCCAAACATGTATGTAATGTGAAAGATCAAGCTATGATGGAAAATGCTACATATGTTGGATAATGTCAAGAGTTCTCAATGTTTTCTCATGTTGAGAATGAAAACACCAATCTCAAAGTGAAGTCCAAAGTGCTCGTTGAGGATATTTATAAAGCATTTATAGATTCAAGTGAACATCCTACTATTTTTTATCAAGTTTCATGTATATAACATCAATATTTTGTGCCAAGTGAGGATATTTTGAATTGGAAGGAAGATTTATTAGATGCAAAGGTATGTCATGAATCCATATTGTCTCTATGTATTGTTAATTTAATTATAGAATAAAAGGATAAAATTTAGTGGATGAACATGTTAATTCTCTTAAGCCTAAGAATAATAATAATCATAAGTAAAAGATGACCAAGGAGGAGAATAAATATGAGGGTTTATGGGTAACTCCTGGTTTCACATTATTTTAGGAAATTATGAAGTAAAGGAAGTATCTATCTATGCTTCTTAAGAGACTCCTTTTAGTGGAGAAGTAATTGATGTTGTGGTATTCTTTAGAAGATTATATAAGGTAAGAAATGAGTTCCCCTAATTGGATTTGCTGTGTCAAGATGAGAAAAGTGTTGTGTATGTAGGGATAGAATGAATGTTTCTATGTGACATAATGATGCATCTCATACATATGGTCCACAAGTTTAGATGAAGAGAAAAGAGCTAAAAAATTATTTATTTTATCTCTTGGACATTAAAAGGTTTCTTAGTTAAACCCTAAGGATTAAATTTATAGTATAGCAAGCCAAGGTTCTAAAAGGTGTAAAAGCTCAAATATTGGTAGAGAAGAGTGTGATGGTTGTCTCTTAGTGTGAAATAAGTATCAAAGGTTGGAATAAGGGTTTAAATGCATGAAACCCTTGACATTTTTTATCTTTGGTTTTGTAGTGAGTTGGGTCACCAAAACTAGAGAACATGTAAAATTATTATAGACAAGTGTTAAATGAAGTTATGGTGTGCTATAAGCAGTCCCTTATTGCAAAGGTATGATAATTTCAAGTTATGTATCTTTGTTTGAAATGTACCTCTTTGAAGTAACTTAGGAGAGGTTATAAGGTATGAGAATTTCTTATGAAAAATAGATATTCTTTAAGGTCCAAGATTACAAAGGTGGAATATGGAGTTAGAGGGAGCTAACTTAGATAACATGAATGGCTTAAGGAGCTATACATGATGTGAAGGGGAGAATATTTTAAATTATTTAGTCATGTTGAAGATGTTGTGATGTTTACTACAAATGAGAACTCAAGAAGGTTATGATAATGACTTAATCAAACCAAGCTAGGTGTTGTGATAATGTATTGAATCCTCATGCATGAACAAAGGGAATCTTTGTAATTGGTCAGGTCTTAGGATTAGAGGACTATGTACTTAAATCTAAGAGAGAAGGCTAGTAATCCTATATGGTGGTTTTTTATGGGGTATGGAAATCTAAAGATGCTCAAGTGATGTAATGAGACATAAATTGGGAGTGATAGATTCTACATCACATCACTAGATAACAATGATAGGGCATGAGCCTAGGGGAGTATCATAGAAGATTTGTTAATCCCTAGAAGAAGAGAGAAAAGGAAACTTAGATATGCATATTTTTGTGAATTTATAATAATTTAATGGTTATAGATTCTTAGACAAACTCCTTTTTTTGATAAATGGGGAGAAAATTTTGGACAAATAGTGAGAAAGATTCCCTTTACCATTGATGTCAAAGGGGGAGAAAAAGTTAAAATACTAAATAAGATCAGAGAATGTGTCCAAGTTGAGTTTAGGAAAATTTTCCATTGCTTAAGGAGGATCAATTTTGGTATGAAAAACTTCATTTCATACTCATGAGAAGCTAATGCAAGCAATTCTAGAAAAGTCGTATAATATTATAAGATCATAGAATTTAGTTTGCCATCAATGATAAAGGGGGAGATTGTTCGCAATATGATTGTCATTGATGTCAAAAGGGAGATTATTATTTTTATGGATGTCATTAATTCTTAGGGATGAATATGGTGATTAGAGGATATGCAAAGGATTATATTAGAGGTCGAGGATGATTAGAGTGCATGTGTGCATGAGTGGCATTCCTCTAGTTATTCATTTTATTCATCTAGACATTTTGGGTCTCTAGAGGAAAATTTGAATAGGAAATTTGCTGAAATCACCATTGCCACATGTGAATGAGTCTGGGGGAGTTGGTCATATGATTATAATCACATTAGTCCCTAATTTTTATACACCATATTTTAAGTCATGTAATGAAGTGTAATAAAATATATGGGGATGCAAAGTTGGATACTCAAATAATATTTGCTAATTTTCTATACTTAGAAAAATTTGTAAAAGGGGTGAAGTAGAGCCAAGTAAACATATTAATGAGGTCAGCATTTGCACACATGGAGACAAATTGATCATGTGTGTTTGTTCATCTTTGTTCCTAGTTTCTATGTTTTAATATCAAGTCATGTGATGTAGTGAAACAAAAGATATGCATGAGTAAATTTGGGTTCCTAAGCATTTTCATAGTGTTTTTCCACAGTCAAATTTGTAGATAACAAGAAAAAGCTGAGTAGGTATTTTTATGATGTCATATCTTTCATGAATGAAGATTTCTAAATTATATGAATATATGGATGAAATACCATATTTTATAGGATATTATGAACTAAATTATAGGTCATGCCATGAAGAGCATCAAAAGTTATGTATGAACAAAATTGGCCTTCTAGGCAATTCTAAGCATAGTTAGCTCTATAGCACAAGAATCTAAGTGAGTAGATTAATGCCATTATATCTCTCACAAACAAATGATTCAAGAAGAAATGAGCATATGTATTTTTTCATTATCATGCCCAATTTATATTGTTCAAATTTCAAAATAGGTGGATGAGCAAAGTAAAAGATATGAAGGTGCAAAGTTAGCTTTCCAAGCATATTGAGATGGTCCCCATACTTAGTCAAATTTAAACAAGGTAAAGGTTGATCTTGTTAGAAGATATAATGATTAGCACTTAATCATATGTTGAATATTTAATGATGCACAATGAATTCAAAATGTCAAATTCACCTATGAGTTAATGCATTAGTGATAAGTGTCATAAACATGGAGCTTAAATAGTAAATTTATAGCACATTTCAAAGTCAATTACTTAATGATCAATGTGAGGATGCCAAATGTCTCAATAACAAGAACATGCTAATGACAAGTGTCACATTCATGAGAGCTCATCAGATATAAAGTTTGAGCTTGTGAGAAGATCAAATGGTGAGTGGTTGATCATGCAATGAAGATCTAACATAGTGAGTATACTCAATGGGACAAGTGGTTAATGTTTGACCATAGATAAAGATAATTTTCATGTAACTATGAAGATATAATAACTATGAAGATATAATGTCATAGGGAGCAAAGATCATAAAGATCAATGGATGATTTTTAAAGCTATAAAATTAAAGTCTAAAAGCATTCAAAGATCAAGTGAAACACATAATTCTATCAGAGATTGATCCAAAAAATGTGTTTTAAAGTTGACAAATTTTAATGAAGACCATAGATCATGGTTCTAAACATAAAATCAATAGTCCATATTTAAATATATGATCATCATAATGGTCAAGTGCATGAACATATAGGTAAGCCCTAAATTATGAAAAAAATAACAAATTTGATTTTTGTAATCGATATAATTTATGTAAATATGAATGTGCATAAAAAATAGAGTCTAATATATGATATAAATAGTAATGAGACCAAGAATCATGGTAGTAGACCAGGAGTTCAAGATGCATGAACTTGCAGTTAAAGATAGGAACTAAAGTCCAATAGAATTGAGTGTGATGTGTTAGCAAACTAGTGTGAAAATAGAGAATATACAAAAACCTAGATCAAACTATTTTATATATATATATATATATATATATATATATATATATATATATATATGACATGTAGGATATAGGGAAATGATATTATAGATATTATTGAGGATAATATTATTTAATTGTGTTAAATAAAGATATATAAAGATATAGAAGTAGAGAGGTAGAGTGGAAGAGAAAAGAGAGATGAAGTGCAGAGCATGAGCAATTATATACCATACCTATAATGGAGAATAGATAACTGGATTCATTTAGGAATCTATATTGTAATTTGGAGATATAGATCCATATAGATTTGATTGGTGGGTTCCATTAGATAATCTAAGTTGGTGATCAGTTAGGGAGTGGGTGATTCCTTAGAGTAGTTGCTCTTAAATTAGGGGATTAGTGTCTCCTTAGGGTTTGTTACCTTAAAAATTGTAACAAATGAGGTTATTTATTGTGACTTTGGATTAAAATGATAGATTATAGAAGTTATTCTCATGGTGTTTTTTCCCATATTGGGTTTTCCATAGTATATCTAGTGTTGTATCTACTTGTGTGTATTTGATCTTAGCATATAGTTTTAATCTACATTAAATAGTTAATAAAAGGACTAAGTTAATAAATATACTAATTCACCCCCATATCAATATATAGTTGTGTTCTAACAACTATATTAGGATATAATCTTGCATTATGTCCCACATTATGATAACTATAGAAAATAACCTCATTCATGTCTCTTGACTGATGATTCCTTTCATAATCCCATGCATATTCATTTTAGAGGGTCTTCTACACTCTCTTACTCTATGACAAAACTAATTGCATGTATAATAGTAACCATTGAATTAATTATCAGACCTCATAGCATTAGGCTATCTAATTGATCTTTTCATGTTGACTTTCTTGTCTTCATTGGATTTATCCTTTACTTGCACTTCCTCCTTCTATCTGATTTAAAACCAAGACCTATTTTATCACTTGAAAACTTCTAACTACTCAAGATATCATCTACAACCTTGATTCTATTTTAAAACTTTATAAAGGTATTCAACTTGTTATATGCTTCCTCCAACTTAGTTTTTAGGGATTCTATCTGAGCTTCATACCTGGTGCATTATTCCTCTTTATATTTTAAGCTAGCAATGATTATTTCCATCTATGTTTTAGTTTGATTGATGATCTCATCATACTACTTGGATTCTTTTCTTAGTCTCTCCTCAAAAAAACCAATCTTCTCCTCATAGTCCTTAACTAATGTTCTTAGTTTGTGATTCTTTCTTATTTTGAATTTTAACTCCCCTAGAGCACTCATTAATTTTGTCTCTATGTTTACTTCAACATCTTCTTCATCTTATTCTTCTTCAACCATAATGCCTTTCCCATTTGATCAACCATCATTATTTGTTTCTGTGGCCATGAATAAGGTTTCATTGTTGTCATGTTTAGGTTCATTACTAACATCATCATTATTATATGTAATTTTGTCACTTACATCAAATAAGTTATTTTCTTCTTTGGTTTAGAAACTTCTCTTGTTCTTGAATGACCCTTTCTTACCTTCATACTTTCTAAAATCTTTCTTGTTCTTATCAAGATTATATATCTTCCTATCATCTCCATGATATTCATCATGTTCTTCATTGTGCTTAGTTTTATCCTTGTTATGACACTTGGATGTAGAGTGACCAATCTTACCACAACTAAAATATTTAAAAGGTAACTTACCCTTATACTTATAAGATCCAAACCTCAACTTCCTATAAAATATGGTTATTAGTTCATCATCATCAACATTGAAACATACCTCATCCTTTACCTTTTTTAATTTTGACTTCTTCTGAGCTTTCAATGTTTCTTCCTTCTTGGGAGGTCTTCCTTCTTTTATTCTCATCTCATAAGTAGTCAAGATGCCATGAAGCTCATCCATTTAAAGCTTGTATAAATCTTGAATCTGTTCTAATGAATACACTTTATAATAAAACTTATGAGTTAGTGGTCTCATTACCTTTTAAAAAATTGTAGACTCTTTCAAATCTTCTCCTTATCCACTAATGAAATTGACAACTTCATCAACCTTCCATAGGCAAGATGCAATAGTTTCATCTCCATTCATATTTAGAATTTCAAACTATCTATAGTGTGTCTTCAACTTTTCCATATTCTCCTTGGCTTCTCCTTCATAAATAATCTTCAATTTGTCTCATATCAACTTGGTTGACTCACAGTGCATCACATTCACAAACTTTACCTTTGACTGGCCACATATAATTACATTTATTTCCTTGGAATTGGTCTTACTTTACTTCTTGCCTACTAAATTAGTTGGTGGTGTAGGAGGTGGAATGTATATATCCATAACTAATAACCATATGCCATAGACCATTCAAATTAGATATGTCCTCATTCTAATGCTCCAAAAAGTACAATTAGTCCCATTTAAGAATGGATCCTTACTTGTACAAAAACCACCTTGAGCTTGCTCACTAGAAATCCTTGTTTATAAGATCTCTTTTAGGCTATTAGACCTAATTCACAGGACCTAATCTGATACCAATGTTGGAAGAAAAATTATTTAGAAGGGGGTGAATCAATCTTCAAAAACTTTCTTATCAATTTCACTTAAGCAATTATGAACCATTCAAACAAGCATATTGTTATAGCAAGCATAAACACCTGTCCACATAATCATGAACCACAAGAACACATTACATACATGGGAAAACATCAAAGATAATAAAAAACACTAATATATTCAAATGTACTATAGTAATATAAGACAAATACCAAATTTAGTGAAGCACCAACTCCATATGGAGCACCAACTCCACATGGAGCACGAACCCTGACTAGCTAAGTATTAACCCATATAGGATTTAGAAAAGACCAACTTGTAAAGAGGCACAAACACCCTGGAAGACTTAGCACCAACTCAACCAATGGATTCCTTTGATCAATTTTAGAACATCTTGTTTCCAAACTAATTGATGATGACCACCTCTTTAACCCTTCACACTCTTATCCCTCTCAAACAACCTTCTAGTCCTCTTTGCTCAATAAGGTCTCTTTTAATATTGATTAAATCATATCACCTTGATTTTCATACACATAACCTATATCAAATATTTATCACATATCCTATACACTCCTTTGATGGTCTATAATACCTCTTTATACTCAATAATATGTTATTTTATTTGCATACACTCTACTCACACAAATAGGCCTAAAACTACATTTTATTTATACACGCCTCTTTCTCATATCATTTTTGGTTGGCCATATATACTTTAACATTTGTATTTTACTTTAAATAGGTATTATAACATGTTTAATACATGAATTAATCATTACAATAGGTTGTCCAAAACTTGAAATACCAAAACCTCTTTTAGGATTTAAGGAGATCTAATTTGATTAGGCCTTCATTAGCACATGTTACTCTAAGATTTATTTGGAACACATTAAAACTCATCACATGTAAATAATATATCATATGCCACTCAAATAGACCCCTGATAATGTCATCTAGGCTCCACAAAACCTTTTATATCCAACCACCATTTGAAACAAACCATTAGTACTGATCACAATTAGGCCTATGAACCTAAAAAAAGTTTTCTTAAAAAAAGTTGAATCATATCCATAACTTATTCACATAATTGTGACAATAAATAATATGAATAGAAACTATATTACCTTATAAATATCACCATGTCATTTATACTTCAAAACTCAAGGAAAAAGGACTCAAATAGTTCTCTACAAATAGCCCACTCAAAACTACCAGAACACTCTAAAACTTAATAATGACATCTATAGATGAATTTTAAATACAAAAATCAAAAGGTCTAATTTTAAATATTGGTCTTGTAGACTTATCTTTTGAACTCACTACACAGTCAAACTAGAACCAGACAAGCCATTTTATCTTGAACATTTAAACCACTTTCAATAACCATCAAAATTTATTCAAAGCATTTATATAACATTAAATTCCCAAAAAAAAACACTATATACATATACACTTCAACTTAGGGCATAGAGTCTCAAACTCATTAGTGTAACTTGATTATCTAGAATTGTCAGTTTGCCTTAAGGTATAGTCATGGTGATAATGACCTTCAATCACTTATATGACCATTTTAAAAGAATTTTGATGCATGTATATGATATTATTATATCATTAAAAAATTATCATATATAAATATAATATATTCAAATGGTAAGATTGGTCTTGTAGGTGAATATTATTACCTTGTATCTCACTATCTCATCTAAACCAGATAGCTCAACTTGTGAGCAAATTTTTCATTATAAACACTATCCTCTAATACTTATACCAAACATGAGAGTGTATTAAAAGTCATTAAAAAACACATTTATTCACTTGGTTCCATGACTATTACATGTTAACACATCCCTAATCATCTTCTCACTATTGTCTAGGTTTTTCACTATTTCTATTATGATCAAGGGATCCAAGAAGGGTGGTTAGGTCATATGTTAGCTTCATAATGAAAATCAAATAAAAAATTAAAACAAAAACATTAAAATGAATAAAACTATATTGAATAGATCAAAAGGAGGATCATGGGGAAGAAACAAAATTGAACAAAGCACAACTTAAAAAGGAAAGAACTCACATAATTTCTTACCAATTCCTTGAATGCTCCAAAAAGTTTCTTTGTTTGGATTGCTCAGATTGTGCTCAAGAAGTATTCATTAATGGTGCTTTGGTATCTCCATCTCCTCTTAGAATCATGGTTGTTTTGTATTTATATTTGAAATGGCTTGAAATGGCTTGGATTATAATTTTGGCATTATAACATTATAGCTTTCACTTCATTCCCTAAATCTTGAATTAGAACATTACTATGTCCAATCTCTCTAAATAAAGAAGAAAATGCTTATATTTATAGGTTTATAAAAGGGATTTAAATGAGTTAAATCCTAACATAGGTTTACTTAATTAACCCCAATATAGTTGAAAGGTGTCCAAACCTCATGATTAGGATGGAATATGTGTGTTTGAGATATTTTGGATTTTGAAAAACTCACAAAAGCTAATGATGAAAACCTAGGATATTCTTTGATTTTTGAATTTTACTTTTAATAATTCATTTAATTACTCATGGATTAATTCAATTAGGAATTTTATTAGGATTTTAATGTTAATTAATTATTTTTAGGCATATCAACATTTCCAATATTTTAATTTAATTCAATATGTGCATTTGTCTCATCTAATTAATTTTTAGGCCAAATTTCATGTGATGAATCCAAATTTAAGACATTTATAAATTCTTAGGATAGATATACAATGGTTGGTAAGAATTGATCTAAAGTCTTGTATGAATCCATTCATGGACACTTTTAGGTGTCTATAGTTTTCCCGTATTTGGGAAGGCATTGCAAGATGTAAGTACACCAACACCTTATCAAAGAATAAAAATGTTTTTTGTGCTTACAACTTCAATGGTGATGAATGAATTGTAGATTCCCCCTTGAGGAGTAGTTGGAAAAAGGTGGAAGTAAATGGTCCCTTAAAATAAGGAAATGAGTGGAACAAATAGATGAAAATGTTAGGATAGAACATAATGATTTGGCCAAAGGTGATCAAAATCATTGAGAATATGGAGGTTCCCTAGTCATGGTAGATAAATGGGATTAAAACATGCCCTGGGTGGGAAGAAGAAAGTGAATTATTTTCCCAAAGGTGATTATAATCATTAACCCTTAAATTGCTGATAACACAATGATTTGACCAAAAGTGGTTATAATCATTGAGAATGCAAGTGGGATAGTGTAGAATGGTTTTCCCAAAGGAAGTCATAAGCATTATACACCAATAGTGGCAAACATGGTATAAAAACACAATTATTTTCCCAAAGGTGTTTATAATTATTGAGAATGTAGGTGGGATGGTGTACAATGTTTTTCCCAAAGGTGGTTATAAGTATTGTACCTTGATTATGGCAAACAAGATTGATGGTTGATGATGGAAAAAATGATGATGACAACTTGATACATAGGATAAAGATGAATTAGGATAACTTGGTAGTAGTTAGATTCTCATCCAAACTAACAAAGGTTGAAATTATTTTATTTTTAAATTACTGTATTTGGGATATGATTTGGATTTGATTAAGATTGTTGTTGGTTCTAATACTGAGGAGATGTTGATGTTGTATTTCCGGTGTAGACTTTTCAAAAATAATTTTTGTTGTAGCATGTGATGTTAGGAATCATGGTAGAACAACATTAGGACTTGGATAAAATATACATAAAGACTAACTCTTATGATCTAATACTGAATGGAAAATAATGCACCAATGATAAAAACCATGATGATGAGGTTGATGGATGAATATGGATAGATTACAAAATAATGCACATGGAATCACCCAATGAATGCATGTAGACTCAATCAAGGAAAAATTAATTAAAAGGAAATAAATAGGCACATAAACAAGAAACAAACAAACAATGAAGATTACCCCTAGAAAATAGGCAAAAATTTAATAAATAAATAAATAAATAAGATGGGGGAATAAAAGAAAAGCAAGGGGGTGGCCAAGATATCTCCATATGCACTAGGCAAGTAGATGCTACCTATATAGTTATATGGACATAATATCCAATAAAAAATTTAGGCTGAATATAGTTTTCCCAGGAAATAGGATAGAAGAAAATGATGAGATAGAAAAACAAACATGATGAATGTGCTATAAGAATAGGAATGATATTGAAAAATGGCAAGTGGGTGGGATAGAGCCAAAAAGGATGGGGAAAATAACGAACAAGTTATTTCTTGTGACTTAGTGATGGTTCCCAAAATCATTAAGGTGATGAAGTGGTCAATGTTTTTTATTTTTATAAATGGTTTTCAAATGTTTTGGAATTTTCAAAGCATCTCAAATTGATCAAGAATGATGAGACACTAAACGGTAAAAAATTATAAAATGGTGAGAGCATGATGGCAAAGGGGGACTGAACTAACCTCAAAAAGAATTGATCATGGCCTAAATAGTCCCAAAATGGCCTTAGGTCATAGTAGTTTAACCTTATAGCAGAGGAATTTGACTATTGTGGTAGCTAATTCAATAAAAATAGGCATAGTTGGATCAACGACATAATACGACAAAGGAATGAAAATTTGGTATGTCAAGTTACAATAAACATATGTTACCCCTAGTTTTCCCATATATGGTTATAAATAGGATGCAATAGATTATATTAATGATACTAATTTACCCATAGGTGGTTATAATTAATATCACAAAAAAATACATGATTAGAATGAAATAAGAAATGAAGGATACAACTACCACAAATTTTATCATAATAATCTAAAATACTACCTTTATTTAGAATTTTTGAAACAACTAATGAAATTTATCTAATTATTTGTACTAAAATAATGAAACTAGTGGATGAATCAAGGTCAAACAAGATAGGTGGGGAGTGATCAAAATATGTTAGGTCAATAGAATGGAATGGTAGGATGGAAAATAGAAATGGAAAAGTGATTAGATGGTAGAATGATAAGATGGTAGACTAATAGAATGCTAAGATGAAGAATGTTGATAATATGATACAACTTAAAATGGTCCTCATAGATAATACACCAATTTGCTTAAGCATAGTACCTCTTGAGGTGTATAATGTTCATAAGCTCATCAACTTCATCCCCATATGGTGTGGTGAGCCTATATACTCTTTCACCATAGTCTAGAATAATGTTGAAAGTCCCTACTCAATTGGGCTTGAACTTGCCTTTATGCTTCTTATTGGCCATAGTATTATTTTGGTTCTCTTTAAGGACAAGATCACCAAGCTCAAGTTATTTATGTTTCACATGCTGATTGTAGTGGCCATGGAGTTAGTTTTGATATAATTGAAGGTTGTCTATTTCATCCATGAGTTTCTCATTGAGTAACTCTATCTCTTACAAGTGAACTACTTATTAGTATTCATCATCTAGGGCATACTTTAAAGAGATGCATAATGATGGTAACTTAGATTCAATAGGAAGAATGGCTTTATTACCATAAACAAGTGAGTATGGAGTGGATCCTATAGGGGTACACTGATTGATATAGTATGCCCAAAGTACCTATAATATTTGAAGGTGCCAATTGTGACCAACATCATTGACAATGGTTTTATTTGATGTTCCTGCCTAGCCATTACCTTGTGGGTAATATTCCATGGATAAATTTTGTTTGATCTTATACCTGGCACATAAAGATTCAACATCCTTGTTCTTGCATGATCTTCTATTATCAGATATAATGTTGGAAAGGATACCATAGCACTAAATGAGATGGTTAAAAATGAATTTGGAAATTTACTTTCTAGTCTCATGAGGGATATAACTTCAACCCACTTAGTGAAACATTCTATAGAAATAAGGATATGTTTATGGCTATTGGATGAGGTAGGCTTTATCTTCCCAATTTGATTAAGACCCCATGTAGAAAATGGCCATGGTGTCATCAATGGTTTCAAAGTATTTGTTGGGGCATGAATAATATTATTATGTCATTGACATTTATCACATTTTAAAAAATATACATTAACATCTACATCCATCAATGGCCAATAGTACTTGGTATGTAAGAGATTTTTAGATAGGTTGGCCCTCTTGGTGTGGGATCCACATACTCCATGAACTTCCCTTAATTCTATTATAGATTCTACTAAAGGTAAACAATGAAGAAAAGTTCCATCAAAATAATGATGGTATAGGGTTGTTCTAAGTGAGGTATAACATTGGGAAATGTGGATGAAGTTTTTCATTTGTTTGTGGGATAGGTCTAATGGTAAAACATGATAGTGTAAATAGGCATATAGCTATAAATACTAAGTAGATTTAGTACCAATAATATCATAGATCATTATGATGATTGACATTTTATGAGATGAGACTAATAGATTTTCAATGAGAAACTAGTATTCCTCAGCTATATCTATTTGATGAATGAGAGATCCAATTGTAGTCATGGAATTTTCTATTTGTTACTTTCCCTTGGTATATGTTTAAACTAGAGATCAACAATGCACTAATTGAGAGTGTCAACCATGGCCTTATAGGTAATTAGCTTATCATCTTTTATCTAAAAATGGTTTATAACTTGCTTTATTATTAATTGAGAATAATCATAAACCTTTAGATGATGTATGTTCTATTATACTATTTTTAAAGCCTTGAAATGAGTGGTTTATATTCATCCATGTTGTTTGTACAAATAAAACTAATCCTAAATGACTTAGGGATTAGATCCCCCTATGGAATGATAAAAAAAACACCTATCCCCAATCCATGTACAATAAATGATCCATCAAAATATAGATTCTAGTGCTACTCCTTAAGATGTGTTTCAATGATGGTCATAATGGATTCATCAAGAAATTGGAATTTTAGTGGGTCTATGTCTACAAGGGGTGCTTCAACAAGTTAATCTACAATAACTTTCCCTTTGATGGCTTTTTGGTTCACATATTCTATCTCAAACTCACTAAGAAGCATGATCCATTTGGCCATGTAGCCTTTTAAAATTATTTTAGATAGTAGATACTTGAGATGATATACTTTCAAAATTACCATGGTCTTATTATATAATATGTAATGCCACAATTTCTAAGTTGTGAAGACCATAACTAAAATAGGCTTTTTCAATGGGTGTATACTTGTGTTCATATGTGACTAGTGTATGACCTAGATAGTACACAACATGCTCTTTTCTATTTTCATCATGTTGATCTAGAAGTGCCCCTAGACATTTGTCTATTAATGATAGGTATAAAATGAATGGTTTACATATCATAAGAGGTAATAAGACTGGTGGATTTACTAGATAGTCCTTTATCTATTAAAAAGCTTTCTAAAAATCATCATCCCAAAGAAATGTTACACCTTTATTTACTAGGTGTGTAAATGGATAACAATTGTCAACCAATTGAGCTATGAAGCATTTGATGAATTTGATCTTGCCTTACAAACTATGGAGCTACTTCAGATTGGTTTATGGCTGCATCTCTATTATGGCTTGTACTTTGGTTGGATTGAATTTTATGCCCCTACAAGACACAATGAAGCCAAGAAATTTTCCTAAGCTAACTTTAAATACACATTTCATAGGGTTTAACCTAACTTTATATCCAAGTAGTCACTCAAATATCCTCCTTAATATTGCCAGATGATCAGCCCTACCCTTTAATTTGCCTAGAATGTCATCGATGTAATCTTTGATAATGTCATGCATCATATCATGAAATATGATGGTCATGGATATTTAATAGGTTGTCCCTACATTATTAATACCAAATGACATAACCTAATAATAGAATTTTCCCTAAGGAGTAGTGAATATTTTTTTGTGTTGGTCTTCTAGTGTGATTTTGATCTGATTATATCTTGAGAATCCATCCATTAATTAAAGCATCTCATAGCCCATAGTGGAGTTGATAATCATGTCAATGTTTGGAAATGGAAATTAATACTTAGGAATATATTTTTTAATGTCCCTAATTTTAGTTTAGATTATGATTCCTTCTAGATTTTTTATGATGGGAACAACATTGGATATCCATTTAGAATATCCAATTAGCCTGATACATCTAACTTCCAAGAGTTGTTCCAACTCTTTCTTGACTAATAAAATAATGTGAGGATGCATATTACATACTTTTTTTATAGGTTTAGCATTAATATGTATCACAAGGGGATGAACAATCAAGGTGAGGTCCAAACTAGGCATGTTAGAGTATGCCCATGCAAATATATCTACAAATTCCCTCAGAAGGGTTGTAAATACTTCACATTCTTATTTAGTGAGGTGTGTACCTAATTTAATCCATTTAGGGTAATCTAGAGTCCCATTGTTTACCTCTGAAGTATCTTCCACTAGAAGGGTCCAACCATTTTCACGAATAGTGGGTAAAGATTTGAACTATTTGGTTATATTAGAATCCTCTGTTAGGAATTATTATTCAGTTTCTCCTAGACATGATGAATTATAATACCCCACTAGGATGGATATACATGTAGAAAATGTAGTTGGAAAATCCTAAATTATGTGATCAAATTCTTTTTGTTATTCAAGACTAAATTTCGACCCATAAACAAGTTTATCATTGTTGGTGGTCTCCTAGTCTATATTTAAAGAAGGTTGAACAACCCCATATAATGGTGCCTAAAATAGGTTTTCACCACTAGACTAGCCTTTATCTTAACTTTTTCCTTGGTCTAAAAATGCCTCAAAGAGTTTTTCACTTTAGGACCTCAATGTGTCAATTGTTTTTGGCTAAGGGTGTTCAACCGTTCTCCAAAATAGGCTTCAGGATCCAACTTGATTGAGAACCCTTTTTTGTGGTCTTCAAATGAAATATTGTCCCTAAGGCCTAGAAAATTGTATAAGGACTCATCATTATAAAAATCTTAAACCATCATGCTAGATTATTTTTGGCCCCAATCTATCAGTTGGGAATAGTATAATGGTAATGGATTATGATGAATGACTAGTTGAAGGGTACAAATGGTGTTATTGTCAAACAAATTGGTTTAGAATAAGTCATTGAATTGGCTATGATTAGACTCTACTTTGTTATTAGCATTGTAATTACTATTAATTTGGATAGAACTTGAATAAGATACATGGGGTCACCTCCAAGTGGTTTAAATCCAAGTCCATAGGTTCCTTTGTAATTAGTCATAGAAATTGGCTCAAGTGTTCCCTACTAATTATTTTTAGGCCTCCTCCTTCATAGTATTGGTTATCCATGATCCTATTAGGAATAGGATTATTCACATTTTTTTAACACTCAACCAACATGTCATTATATAACCATGATTTATCACCTTCAAGAAGGTCATATTTTTGGATAGAGGTTGGTACAAAAGTGATAGGTCCTAGACTATGAAGTTTGGATTTTCCCTTTATTTGTCATTCCATGTGAAGTGGTTTAGATTCAGGTCTTCCAAAGGACTTTGGGTTTTATGAAATCTTTACAATGTTAAAAGTGTCATAGGTCAGGTACTTTCTTAGGCCATTAGCTGAGGTGGTATAGTGATTGCACATTTTAGGGGGTGTAATGTGGGAAAGTGAATCAAGAGTATCGAGGTAAATGTAGTTTGCCTCTACTAAATAAATAAGTATGGATTTCCCCTTGTCCTTCTTGGCGGCTAGATTCATGCCAAAATAGTAATTGTAGATTTTGAACTTGGCCTCTATATGCTTACAATGCTTGTATGAATTCAAATCTCTTAAATTAATAATCTTCATTCCTAAATGGGAAAACTTGATACACTAGTGCAATGTCAATGGGACTACATGAATCTCATGTAACCAAGGTCTACCCAAAAGTATATTTTAATATAAATCAAGATCCAACTCATGGTAAAGTGTATCATGGGTCAAGGGCCCAATGATAATTGGTAAGCTAATGGTGCCTTGTGATTATCATTCTTCATTGTCATACGCTTTGATGGTGATTGTTTATACATGGAGATCTATTGTTGTGTGCCCAAGAAGTTTGATGATATTTAAAAACACAATATCAAACCCAATCTATTATTTATGAGGACACATTTCACTTTGTGCCTCAATATGTTAAATTTAATATATAATGGACTATTATGCAACAGGCTAAGGGATGAAAAATCACTTTTGTTGAAGATTACTTGTTGGCTTTGAGCTAGGTGTCCAACCAAAACTTGAAATTTATCTATAGATATGTCATTATTAACTTTGGATTGGAAAAGGAACTATATCAATATGTTCTTATGGATAGTAGATGTATGCAACAAATCTAAAATAGATATTTGTATTGGTATATTTTATAATTGTTCTATTATTTCAAACATATTTGCTTTCACAGTGTTAAATGGCTTGTTCTGAAGAAAAATTGCTAGTTGGATGATGGGTGAAGTGGTAGATGGTTATGGGCCTGGTATGGTAATCTTTGATGACCAAGTTATGATTGCACAGTCATGATTAGATAGAGGACCATTATTGCTAACAAATGATGGTGGAAGGGGAATGGATAGGATAAGTATCAATTGTTGATGCACTTGTGTATGGTCATGGGATAACAATAAATTATCAATATAAGGTCCTAACATGGGAATCCCTACCTTCTAGTTTGCCTATGTGTGGTCCCAAGTCAAGGAAGGATTATTATAATGGTTCGGTTGATTCTGTACGATTAATAATGGTCTTTTATAATTGGAACTTAGTCTTGGAACTTAGTCATTATTGTAGATATCCTAAAAATCTTTCACCTAGTTTCTATTTTGCTTGTGTTAAGTCTAATAATGAAATCTCATGCTCAAGATTGTAAGAAAAGTGTTACACAAACTTGTCTTAAAGATCATTGAAATCAGAAATTGAATTCTTTGGTAACTTTAGGAGCCATTCCAAGGCTTGTCCTATCACAATTCATGGAAACAATAATAAAATATAGATGTCACTATATGCCACTGGTTGGCATGAAATAAATAATTCTATTTGATGGGCCTTAGGGTTACATTTCCCCTTGTATTTATCAAACATTGGTGGTTCATACCCTAGAGGAAAGGGTATCTATAATTACTCCATGTTAAAAGGGTAATAATGCATGTCATCCAACTTGAATTTCTTGACTTATTTCTTATCTTGGATGGTGTAAATCACATCCTTCATCTATTGTATCTCTAGTTTAAGGGAACTAATGAGAACATTGGCTTGAAGTGATCATTAAATGGTCACAATTGGATTACTTTAACCAAAGTATTAGAGAGGCATTTGTTAGGGTATGTTGGATTGGCTAGGAAATGGCCTCGGAATATTCATTCCTGAATTAGGGTGTTATTATTGAAATTGTACATACTATGGTGTGATATTTTAGTTGGGATTGGGTGTGTATGCATGATGTTAAGAATACTAAGGTTGGGATGGTGGAATATGGTTGTACTATGGCTGATGAGATTGAATAGGGACATGCTACCAAATATTCATATGTTTTTTATTGAGAGGGACTTATGAACCAAGACCCTATCTTTGAATTTGAGGCATGTTCTGAATAAAAGGAAATTATTGCCTAATAGTTACCTATGTAACTTGGGAACCTATTTATTACATGAATCCAAATTGGGAAATCGATGCATGTTAAATATTTAGCACTTATCATTGACTAATGTTTGGATATTATTTGTTAGAGATCATTTGGTTTTGGATCATCATGTTAGTCTGGGATTGAAGAGGTATGTTGATCACTACATGATGAGGTGGAACATTAGTTTCCCCTATTGAGGTGGTAATATGTTTTCCACTGCTTTATGGGTTTGCTTGATGGTGCCTACTATTATGGAATACTAATCATCACCTATTGGAGAGGAGTAGGATTTATCACATTCTGTTATGGCATGGAACTACTCATTGGCTGACTACTTAATACTTGTCATTGGGTGCTAGAAGAAATAACTAGCTAAGGATTAGAGGTAGTTAGTTGAGTTTGGGAAATAGAAACACCTACTCCCTAAGTTTTAAAACCACTAATGGTGTTAGTTAAAGGCACATTTTGTTCTTGACTAATTATTTATGTGTTAAAACCACTTTGATTCAAATTAGATGTTGTTTGCACATTATCCACTATGTTTTGCTCATGGTTTTGCATGGAAATAGAAGATAGTTCCTTGATGGTTGGGTTATTGAACATGTTTTCTATTGAATTTTTTTTCATAACTAAGTTAAGAAAATAATTTTATTAACCTATCAACTCAAATATAAATATTTTTGAAGGGAGTGATTGAATAAGAGGTGGATTTAACATGGTCATATTGCTAAAGTTATGCAGGTCTTGATATGTCTAGTATTCTATCTGCATTTAAATGAATTGGACCACCATGATGAATCTTTGTGTGATAAGTGTACATGGATCTTGATATGGCATTGGTACTATGGAATGAGGGTTAATAAAATAGGCCTACTCATTATTTTGATTAGACATGTTATAAGGCTCTCTTACTAGACATGTCAAATTGTTATGCCCTCCCTTTATGGCTCTATTAGGATCATAAGATGATGGCATGGTCACATATTAAAGTTTTTTTTGAATGTTTTCTACAACTGTAGGTATGATAGACAAATATTGGGCCATTTTTTCTTGTGTCTTTTATAATTTTATGCACTCTAGTGGATTAATCATGTGAGAATATATGGATATACACATTTTCTATTTATTTTTGATATGGTATGTGGGAAATGATTATGCATATGTGGAAACAAATTATATGAATATGTTTAAATTATGATATATGTTCATATGTGACTATGAATATGTTAATATTTGATTTTACAAGTTATTTCTTGATTTATTTATTCACATAATATGTTACTTCTGATTTTTAGTGAGGGATGTAAAGAGGGAAATGCAATAGATGTGAGGTGAATCATGACTAAAAATTTCCTAGGATAAAGAAAGATGAAATCATTCTTAGGAGCAAAGGGGTATGTGTACTTCTTGAAAAACTGATAGAATAATAACTTTATGGGATTTGTCTAGAGGTAATTTGATTTTATAGAGCCAGTGAATGGGAAAAGGTTACCTTATTTGAACATAAAAATATATAAAATCCATTTAAATAAATTTATTTCTAAACACTCTTTTATGTTTTAATATTGTTTTCGTGTTTATCTTATATTTCTCTATGGCACCCCTATCCTTAGTCTTGTGTGATTGGGAAGACACATGGGCTTATCACCAAAGGCTAGATGTAGGAAACTAATGGCATCTCCCACTAATTTCAAACTTGTACAAGCAATTATATACAAGGTCTCAAAAATTGAAGGTTAACAAAGGGTGAGAGATGCATGATTTTGATTTTTGTATTTTCATAATATTTCAAATTTCATAAGAGTATCTAATATACTCTTTATTTTCTCTCTCTTTTCTTAAGGATAGTACCCCAAAACCTTGGTACCATGCAACTATTAGGATGTAAGGGATCATCATTGAGGGCCAAGGTAGGCAAGCAGAGTCACTAGTTTCACTATAGGCTAAAATATTTCCAATTTGTGTAAGAAGATGTAGGGAAATATACATACTCTACTCATAATAATTGGGATAAAGACTAGTGTTACACACTAATTTTAAGGTTGTGAAGGACTATGAAAATATGGTAAATATCATGTGATACATTTCAAAAATATTCATATTGTGAAAACTATCCAACTAAATAATCATGAAACAATTTTTTTACTATTATTTTGGATATGTGACATACAAAAATTTAATGTAGGTGAAAAATGGGGTCGTACACAAGAACTAGATATAGAAGCATTTTATATGTAAAGAGTTTATGGACACACTGAACTCTTTTCCCTCTATAATACATAATTAATAGGCTATATTATTGAACTATTATGTTACTAGGTAGGGTCTTAGCTAATTAGGTCTAAATTTTTGACCCTCCCCTTCATTTTTATTGATCCATCTATCAAGTCTAAGGACAAGGTCTCCAATACCAATTGGACACTTGTAGGCATTATTGTGGAACTCATAATACTATTGGTGAGGTACAATGATCTATAGCTACCTTCCCCTAGTGTCTTATCATTCATACATAGGCTCCTCAAATAATTCAAAAAATCATAAAATTGATCATGCTTATGTGCATTCATCTCACCAATCCATCATACTCATATCTTCTCACAAGGTCTCTTCATATTATGACTAGTGCCATGACTAGGCTTGTTAAGCACTTGAAACTTGACAACTGACCTTGAAACACTTCTAAAAGTATCTAAACTTATTTTTTATGATTACAAAATTCCAAATAACCTATAACAAGATTTTTATTACTTAATTAACCAAACTTCACTATGCACACCTTCTCATATGGTCTAGACTAGGCTTCTCAAGACATATTGTACTCATGAACTAATACTCAAACATGCTTTAATGCTCACTTGACCTAAAACTTGATATCAACTAATAAAAGAATCATTATATTTCCTTTAAATTATCTCTCAATAAAGATACATTAGGTTTCCTTCAAATTATCTCTCAATAGAGATACATTAGGTTTCCTTCAAATTCTCTCTTGTCACATGGTTTCCTTGTCACATCGAGCACACAAGCTCATGCATCAAAGACCACTCATCATGCATATTCACAAGATGCATATTTGCATTAATGACATCAAAATTGACAAAGATGGAAACACTTATCAACAAGCCCCCCCTTTTTCATATATGGCAAAAGATTATTCAATCTCATCACTCTCATCTCCCCTAATCTAGTCAATATACTTTATTGAACTTTCGCCCCCTTTAACATTAATGACAAAGGGTCATACATAATGCAACTTTTGAAACAACTCATTTTTTGAAATAAAATATAAATACATAGAATATGAATCATTATAAGAATATTCTCTCCCTTAGTCCATGCATACCTTCTTCAAATAAACTCATATTTCAAGACTAGTTGTCAATACAAATCAAGCTCAGTTAACAACCTAAATATCTCCCCCTCAAACCAAAAATCCATCATGATTTTTCTAATTGAAGAGTATATTTATAAATCCTAATGGAGTCACCACTTTCCATAGGGTAATAAAACAACACAATATTAGAATATTCTTATATCTCCATACTCTCACAAGATTGAATTTCCTCCAATATCCTTTTAGGCTTGATTGGAAATATAAGCTGGACATCTTCATCAACTATTTGATAATAAATATGAGCTAACAATAGACATTATTGATTTTATTTCTCATATAAAGTATTCTCTACCATAGTAAAAAGTCCTTTTGAGCTTGTAGACTAATCATGACTAACCTTTATTATCTTTGGTTTCCACACATTCATTTGCCTTTTCTCTTACACTCTAGGTGATTCAAACCTCTTTTTTGACTTGATGACCTTCTAACTCTATTAGGGTAGAATCTTGAAATGTGTCCCACATTATGATAACTATATAAAACCAAATAATTAATGCCATTTGACTAATTATTCCTTTCATAATCCCATGAATATTCATTTTTAGAGTGTTTTTTACACACTCTTGTTCTATGACCAATTTGATTGCATATATAATAGTAACCATTGAATGAATTAGAATACCTCATAGCATCAAGTTGTTTGATTAATATTTTCATGTTTACCCATCTTGTCTTAATTATCTTTATCCTTTCCTTGTGCTTCCTCCTTTTGATCTTATTTAAAACTAAGACCTATTTTATCACTTACAGACTTATGACTACTCAGGATGCCATCTAGATCCTTAGTTCTCTTTTCAAACTTCACAAAGGTATTTAACTTGATATAACGCAGATTTAAATTATTCTATCTTAGTTTCATACCTGGTACATTCTTCCTCTTTAGTTTTTAAGCTAGTAGTGACTATTTTCATCTGTGATTCAATCTGATTGACGATCTCATCATACTCCTTAGATGTGTTGTTTAGTCTCTCCTCAAACAAACTAAATTACTCTGAATAATCCTTAACTAATGTTATTATTTTTTTATTCTTTCTTATTTTGAATTTCAACTCCTCTAGAGCACTCACTAATTATTCCTCTAGGTTTATTTATCCTCTTCTTCATTTGATTCTTCATCAACCATGCCTTTCCCATTTGATCAACCCTCATTGTATATTTTTGTGGCCATGAATAATGTTTCACTATTATCATGTTTAGGTTCATTACTTCCATCATCATTATTAGATGTACTTTTTTCACTTACATCAAATGAGTTATTATATTCTTTGGTTTAAAAACTTCTCTTTTCTTGAATGACCCTTTCCTACCTTCATACTTCCTAAAATATTTCTTGTTTTTGTTAGGATTATATACCTTCCTATCATCTCCATGATGTTCATAATGTGCATTTTTATCCTTATTAGGAAACTTAGATGCAAAGTGTCCAATCTTACCACATTTAAAATATTTGAAAGGTAACTTACCCTTGTACTTACCAAATCCAAACCTCAAATTCCTATCAACAATGGATATTAGTTCATCATAATAACATCTAAACATAACTCATTGTTAACCTTTATAAGTTTTGAATTCTTCTCATCTTTTAATGTTGCTTCCTTCTTGGGAGTTCTTCATTTATTATCATTTCATAGGTATTTAAGATGCCATGAAGTCCATCCATTTCAAACATGTCCAAATCTTGCGTCTATTCTAATACAGACACCTTAGAATCAAACTTAGGAGTTAGTGATCTCAATACATTTTGAAAAAATATAGACTCTTTCACTTCTTCTTTTAATCCTCTAATGACATTGATAACTTCATCAACCTTCAATAGGTAAGATGAAATTGTTTCATCTTCATTAATCTTTAGAATTTAAAAATATATATGGTGGGTCTATAATTTGTCCATCTTCACCTTGGCATATACTTCATATATGTATTCAATTTATCCCATATTACCTTGGATAACTCACAATGCATCACCTTCACAAACTTTTCCTCTGATAGGCCTCATATAAGTGCATTCATTGCCTTGGAATTCATCTCACTTTCCTTCTTACCTATTTTATTAGTTGGTGGTATAGGATGTACATTGTATACATCCATAGCTGACTACCACATGTCATGGACTATTGACATTAGATATGTCCTCATTTTTATGATTAAAAAATCATAATTATTCCCATTGAATAATGGATCCCTATTTGTAGAGAAACCACATTGTCCTTGCTCACTAGACATCCTTGCTTCTAGGATCTCCTTTAAGCTATTAGTCTTACTTAAAAATAACTAATATAATACTAAATTTTGGAATAAAAATGATTGGGAAGGTGGGGTGAATTATTCTTCAAAAACTTTCTCCTAAATTTCACTTAAATAATCATGAACCATTCAAACAAGCATATAGATATAATAAGCATAAACACCTATCCACATAATCATGAAACACAATAACACATCACATATGTGGAAACCCATAAAAAGGAATAAAATACATTGATATATTCAAATGGAATATATTCCTATAGGAAAAAAACCAAGTTTAGTGTAGCACCAACTCCACATAGAGCACCAACCCCAACCAACTAAGCACCAACCCATCTAGGCTTTAACAAGCACCAAATTATAAGGAGGCACCAAACCCGTAGATGAATTAACAAAAAATTATAAAAATAATTAATTTTATCACCTTTATAACACCTCATTTTCCATATAATTGATGATGACCACCTCTTCAGACCTTCACACTCTTATCCCTCTCAAACTAATTTTTAGGCCTCTTTGCTCAATTAGGTCTCTTTCAAGATTGTTTAGGTCATCTCACCTTGATGTTTATACACATAACCTATATAAAATATTTATCATAGATCCTATAAATTACTATGATGGTCTATAATACCTCATTCTACTCAATAATATTTTATTTTATTTGCATACACTCTACTCACATAAATAGGCCTAAAATTGCATTGTATTTATACAAGCGTCTTGCTCATATCATTATTTATTAGAAACTTGTACTTTCACACAATGATTATCCTTTAATTAGGTCTTATAACATGTTTCATACATTAATTAATCATTGCAATAGGTCATCCATAACTTGAAACACCAAAACCTCTTTTAGGCCTCAAGGAGACCTTATTTAATTAGGCCTTCATTAGCACATGCTACCCTATGATTTATTCAGAACACATTAAAAATCATTACATGGAAGGAATATATCATATTAAACTCAAAAATACCCTTTATAATCTCATCTAGGCTCCATAACACTTTTTAGATCCAACCACCATTTGAAGCACACCATTAGTATTGCTCACAATTAGGCCTATAAACCTACAAAAGGTCTATTAAACAAAACTAAAGTATATATATAATATAGTTACATAATTATGATAATAAATCATATTAATATAAACTTAAATACCTTAAAAACATCACCATGTGATTTATACTTCATAACTTAGGGTAAAAGGACTCAAATAGTTCTATGCAAATAGCCCACTCAAAATTGCTAGAACACTCCAAAACCTAATCATGAATAGATTGATATTAAAAATTTTAAAAAACACTTCCCATTACCATTTATGCTTTAAAAATTTAATTTTACATCTCTATACCACTTTAAAATATAAAAATCAAAAGGTCTAATGTCAAATATTGGTCTTCTAGACTTATCTTTTGAACTCACTACACAGTCAAACCAGAACTAGACAAGCCATTTTGTCTCAAATATTTAAACCACTCTCATTAACCATCAAACATTATTCAAATCAAGTATATAACATACAAGTCCAAAAAAACAACATTATATATATATATATATATATATATATATATATATATATATATATATATATATATATATATATATATATATATATATAGTGTTGTTTTTTTTGACTTGAATCAAAACTTATGGTCTAAGTGTTGGAAACAAAGGATAACTTGGAGTGGAGTGTTGAGCCTTTTTTGGTTGCATTATTTTTGTGGAAGATGTTTTTGAATCTTCTTAAAACCTACCCCACTATTCATGTTTCTACATTGGTGTTTAGAGAGATCTGAGTCTTAGTGGAGTTTATTTTTCTTCCTTAACCACTTACTAAGTGACAAAAAATTATAAACTATTCATTGTCTCCTCTTTAAACAACTATATATTCATTATTTATGTTATTAATCTATATTTTTTCTTAAAAAGTGGAAGTGAAACTTGATTCTATGTATACCAAAACAATTGATAAAACTTTTTTTCACTTCCATTGAATTTTTTATGTCTGTGGTGAAATTATGGTTCCAACAAATGTTTAGAAGGCATATTTTACCTTGCCCAAGGGTATTTTTTAAGATTCAAGTGTATTTTTTTAGTCAATATACCTATTTATGAGAGAGTATATTATTAATGTCTTGAAAATGGTAACTCAAAATTAAGTACCATATTTTAAAAAATTGTTTATTTTTTATTTCCCATGTATTAGGCTAATTTTAATTATAAAATTCACTAATTTATAAAGTGTCAATTTTGTTTTATTTTATTTTATTTTTATTTTTTTTTTTTGGGGGGGGGGGGGTTACCTACTAATTGTCTCGAGGAAGTTATTATGGACTCTACATTCTCTCTCATGTGTACATTCAATTTTTTGTAACTATTACCTATGCCTATTTAGTGACTAATTGAACAAATTACTCTTATAACCTAAATGCATTGTTAGAAGAGCCTGATGCCTATTTGAGTGTGCATTATCATTTGTGTATAGATTGTTCTCATTCAACTTGATTCATTTTTGATATACTCTGAAGTCCATCTATAGAGTGTGCACACTCTATAGATGGACTTCAGACTATATCAAAAATGAATCAAGTTGAATGAGAGCAATCTATACACAAATGATAATGCACACTCAAATAGGCATCAAGCTCTTCTAACAATGCATTTAGGTTATAAGAGTAATTTGTTCAATTAGTCACTAAATAGGCATAGGTAATAGTTACAAAAAATTGAATGTACACATGAGAGAGAATGTAGAGTCCATAATAAATTCCTCGAGACAATTAGTAGGTAACCCCCCCCCCCCCAAAAAAAAAATAAAAATAAAACAAAATTGACACTTTATAAATTAGTGAATTTTATAATTAAAATTAGCCTAATACATGGGAAATAAAAAATAAACAATTTTTAAAAATATGGTACTTAATTTTGAGTTACCATTTTCAAGACATTAATAATATACTCTCTCATAAATAGGTATATTGACTAAAAAAATACACTTGAATCTTAAAAAATACCCTTGGGCAAGGTAAAATATGCCTTCTAAACATTTGTTGGAACCATAATTTCACCACAGACATAAAAAATTCAATGGAAGTGAAAAAAAGTTTTATCAATTGTTTTGGTATACATAGAATCAAGTTTCACTTCCACTTTTTAAGAAAAAATATAGATTAATAACATAAATAATGAATATACAGTTGTTTAAAGAGGAGACAATGAATAGTTTATAATTTTTTGTCACTTAGTAAGTGGTTAAGGAAGAAAAATAAACTCCACTAAGACTCAGATCTCTCTAAACACCAATGTAGAAACATGAATAGTGGGGTAGGTTTTAAGAAGATTCAAAAACATCTTCCACAAAAATAATGCAACCAAAAAAGGCTCAACACTCCTCCACTCCAATTTATCCTTTGTTTCCAACACTTAGACCATAAGTTTTGATTCAAAAAATAAGGTGTATCTGGCACCAAACCTAAATGCAGTAGTTGAAAATGATGACACCAAGGTTGGGACTAATCTAAAACATAATAGTAAATAAAATCTCTAGCACCAGATCTCACTAATCTCTAATGTCAACATAGATCTCAATGTAGGTCTACAAACAAATTCTAATGTAGAAGGAAAATGAAAACAAAACACATGGTCCCTCCTCTCCTCCAATGCTTGGCTATGCTAACCTCGAACACCAACTACTAAAACAAATTTCCATGCCACCTCAATTTCAATACCACACAAATGGAATGCAAGATTTGTCTTAGGTGGGAATTAGGTAGGCAAAAAGTAGATCATAAAAAATAATGGAATGCCTTGGTTCCTCTAAGTACTAACCTCTTATCCACATAAAAGGAAAACTCCACTACAAAGGTTAAAAGCATCTTTACAACTCAACACCTTTTCTTAGATCTAATGAAATAGATTTCAATGATACAAACAAAGATTCTGTACTTATTTTTTAACACCTAATAATTCTCTCTTTTCTAGATGATGAATCCATATAGGTCTCCATATTATCCATTACCAAGATTAAAAGAAAATATGAGATGAGAGAAGAACAAAAAATGGAACTCCAATGTGTGTAATAACATAAGAAATCCAATAGGAAAAAAACAAGATGCCAAAATCTAAGCAAAGTAGATTAGAAATAAGGATGTAGGCCTAGAAAGAAGGAGGCATAAAAATCTAGTTTATATCCTCCAATAAATCTCAAAAAAAAAAAAAAAAAACTCACACCTTTTTTTAGATATAAATCACTTTGATAAAAAGTAAGACACCACAGACAAAAAACTAGATCTTTGTAACTCAATGCCTATCTTTTTCTCCTTCAGATCTCCAATGCCAAAAATAATCCTCCATCACCAAAAAAAATAGATCTAAATTTGGTTAAATTCCAAAATAATCTTTTCACCATGAGTGTTCTAAACTAGAGGTCCACGTAGTCACAAATAAGCCATAAAAATTTGATAATGGTTTCCAATGAACCAGATCTACAAAAAAATGACATCACCAAAGATGATAAGTCTAACATATCTGAATATTTCTCTCAATAATTCCTATGATAATACAGTATCAAATCTCAATATTTTATAAAAAAATAGAAAATAACCAACCAACTAGACAATCATCAACATGGATTGGCGCTCTGATACCGTAAAAGAGTTGTTGCCAAGATGATCAGATTAATGAATGCACATGATGGAGTGATCTCACGAGTCAAGAAATTGCACATCATAATAAAGATACTAGTAAATTAAATCATGCATAGAACAATATTTAAAATTAATGAGATCAAATAATTAAATACTCTATATCATCCTAAATTATTAAAAAGGGGAAAAATTCATAGCTCTAACATCTCTCAAATATTTCACATCTCACAACTAATTAGCTCAAGTAATCCACAATATACTACCTTAGTACTACATTAACTACATTAAATGAATTTTAAATATGAAGGGAGAGAGGTGAATATATAGGGTAGAGAGGGAAAAATAACACACATTCTAGTGAATTTGGGACTAATCTTCCCAAGTAACCTAAATGACCTTTAAAACCCTAAGCAAGCTAATACAATCATGTAGGTAAAACCTAGTAGGAAAAAAGCCTACACCAAAAATTTATAGATACTTTTGATGCATGTATATGATCTTATGACATCATTATTAAATTATTATATTTATATATAATATGGTCAAATGGTAATATTGGTCTTATAGACCAATCTCATAACCTTGTATCTCACTATCTCATCTAAACTAGATGGGTCAACTTGTGAGTAAATTTTTTATTATGAACACTAACCTCCAATACTTATACCAAACATGAGCATGTAATAAAAGTCCTAAAAAACACCTATATTCACTTTATTCCATCATTATTCCATGTTAACACATCCCTAATCATCTTCTCACTATTGCCTAGGTTTCTCACTATTTCCACTGTGACCAAGGAATCCAAGAAGGGTGGTTAGGTCATTTATTAGATTCACAATGAAAATCAAATAAAAAATGAAAAAAAACACACTAACATTCATAACACTATATTTCCTAGATCAAAGGGAGGATCATGTTGAATAAACACAAATGAATAAAGCACAACTAAAAATGGAAAGAACTCACACAATTCCTTACCAATTCTTTGAATGCTCCAAGAAGTTTCTTCATTTGGTTTTCTCAAATTATGCTCAAGAATTACTCATCACTAGGGCTTGGCTATTTCTATCTCCTCTTGGCACCATGGCTTGTTTGGCTTTGTATTTGATATGGTTTTAAATTTATTGGATTATAATTTTGGCATTATAACATTATAGCTTTTTGCTTCATTCCCTAAATCCTATATTGTAACATTACTATGTCCAAGATTTCTAAATGAAAAGGCAAATGATTGTACTTATAGGTTTATTAAAGGGCTTAAAATGAGTTAAATCCTAATCTAGGTTAGCTTAATTAAACCCAATAGAGTTAAAAGGCATCAAAACCTCATGATTATCATGGAATAGGTGTGTTTGAGATATTTTGGATATTGGACAACTCATCAAAACTAATGATGAAAACCTAGGATATTCTTTGATTTTTGAATTTCTTTTTTGATAATTCAATTAATTGCTCATGGATGAATTAAATTAGGCATTTTATTAGTATTTTCAATATTTTTAGGCATTTTAACATTTTTAATATTTTGACTTAATTCAATGTGTGCATTTGTCTCATTTAATTGATTTTTAGGCCAAATTTCATGTGATGAATCCAAATTCAAGACATTTAGAAACCCTTGGGCTAGATATTCAATGTTTGGTAAGAATTGATCTAGATTTTAGTATGAAGCCATTGGTGGCCATTTTTAGGTGTATATAGTTTGCCCCTATTTTGGAAGGCATTAGAAGTTGTAAGTGCAATAACATGTTCTCAAAGAATAAAACTAATCTTCATGCTTATGACTTCAACAATGATGAATGAATTGTAGCTACGGTCTCATGAAAGTGGTTGATAAAAGGGGTAAAAAATGATCCCTAAAAATAAGGAAATGATTGGACCAAATAGATGAAAATGATGGGGTGAAACATAATGATTTAGCCAAAGGTGGTCAAAATCACTGAGAATATGGAGCTGCCCTAGTTAAGGAAGATAAATAAGATAAAAACATGCCACAAGTGGGTAGGATAAAGTGAGTTATTTTCCCAAAGGTGGTTAGAATAATTTATAATGCAATTGGTATGGTGTACAATGGTTTTCCCAAAGGCATTTATAAGCATTGTATGCTGATAGTGAAAAACATGGTATGATAACAAAATGATTTTCCCAAAGGCAATTATAATTATTGAGAATTTAGGTGGGATGGTGTACAGTGGTTTACTAAAAGGAGGTTATAAGAATTTTACCCTAATTATGGAAAACAAAATTGATCATTGATGATGGAGAACATGATGATGACAACTTGATACAGAGGATAAAGAATAATTGGGACAACTTTCTAGTAAGGAAATGCTCATCTAAACTAATAAAGATTGAAATTATTTTGTTGTTTAATTACTCTATTTGGGGTATGATTTAGATATGATCAATATTATTGTTTGTTATAGTGATGAAGATATGTCTCTATTTCATTACTAGTGTAGTCTTCTTGAAGGTGATTTTTGTTGTCGCATGTGATAGTATGCATCATGGTAGAACACCATGAGGGCTTGGCCAAAATATGCATAAGGCCTAACTCTTATAATCCAATACTCAATAGAAAAAATACACCAATGATAAAAACCATGATGAAAATGTTGATGATAAATATGTATGGATTAAATAATAATGCACATTGAATAACCTAATGAAAGCACCTAGACTAAATGAAGGAAACAATACTTGAAAGAAAATAAATAGTCATATAAATGAGAAATGAACAAATCAAAAAAACAAACAACTGACATTGTCCCTACAAAATAAGTTATAAATTAATAAACAAACAAGATGGGGGAATTGAAGAAAAGGAAGGGGGTGGCCGAGCTATCTATATGTGTACTAAGTAAGTAGATTCTGCCTACATAGTTCTGTGGAAGTAATGTCCAATAAAAACGTAAGGCCGAATGTAGTTCTTCTAGGAAATGGGATAGAAGAAAATGATGAGATATAAAAACAAACATGATGGATGTGATAGAAGAATAGGAATGATATTGAAAAATGGAAAATGGGTTCAACATAAATAAAAAGGATGTGGAAACTAAAGAACAAGTGATTTATTATGACTTAGTGAGGGTTCCTAGAATCCTTAAAGTGATGAAGTGTTCAATGTTTTTGGTTTTTATAAATGGTTTCTAGATGTTTTTAAATTTTTGAAGCATCTCAACTTTATCAAGAATGATGAGACATTAAATGGTAAAAACTCGTAAAATGGTGAGAGAATGATGGCAAAGGGTGACTGAATTGACCTCAACAAGAATTGAGCATGACCCACATAGTCCCAAAATGGCTTTAGGTCATAGTAGTTCCACCTTTAAATCAAGGAATCTGACTAGTATAATATCTAATTCAAAGAAAAATAGGCATAGTTAGAAGGATGGCATAATATGACATAGGAATGGCAAGTTAGTATGTCAAGGCATAAAAAACAAATGTTTCCCCTAGTTTGCCCATAAGTAGTTATAACTAGGGTACAATGGATTAGATTAATGATACTAATTTACCCATCGGTAGTTATAATTAATATCAAGACCAGTGAAACATAGATTTACGCATGTATGTGGATATAATCAGCCTCACACAAATAAACATGATTAGAATGAAACAAGAAATGAAGGATGTAACTACCAAAACTTCTATCATACTAATCCAAAATACTACCTTTGTCTAGAATTATCAAAATAACTAATGAAATTGATCTGATTCTTTTTTCAAAAAACATGAAACCAATGGATGATCCAAGGTCAAATGGGATAGGGTGGGAGTGATCAAAACATGTTAGGTTGATAGAATGGAATGGTATGATTAAAAAGGGAAATGATAAATTTATTAGATGGTAGAATGATAGGATGATAGTATGGTAGACTGATAGAATGGTAGGATGAAGAATGTTGATAATATGATATAGCTTGAAATGGTCCTCATAGACAATATACCAAGTCACTTAAGCATAGTACCACTTGAGGTGTATAATGTTCATAGCCTCATCAAGTTTATCCCTATATAGTATGGTGAGCCTATATTCTCTTGTGCCATAGTCTATAATAATGATGAAAGGCCCTACCTAATTGGGATTGAACTTGCCTTTATGTTTCTTCTCAATTATGGTATTATTTTGGTTCTCTTTAAGGATAATATCACCAAGCTCAAATTATTTATGTTTCACATGCTGATTGTAGTATCCACAAAGTTGGTTTTAATATGCTTTAAAGTTGATCACTGCATCCATGTGTTTCTCATTAAGTAACTCTAGCTCTTGTAAGTGAGGTAATCGATAGTATTAATCATCTAGGACATGCTTCAAAGAGATGCATAATTATGGTATCTCTACCTTAATGGGAAGAATGGCTTCAATACCATAAATTAGTGTGGATGTTCTTCTTGGGGCATGGTGATTGGTATAGTATGCCCAAAGGGCTTGGAATATTTGAAGGTACCAATCAAGACCAACATCATTAAAATTTTTTTTTAGGATGTTGACAATGGTTTTGTTTAATGCTTCTGCTTGGCCATTACCTTTTGGGTAATATTCCATGGAGAAATATTGTTTGGTATTGTACTCAACACATAGTGATATGACATCCTTGTTATTGAATGATCCTCCATTATCAAATATAATGTTATTAAGCATGGGATATATATTTTACTTAATCTAAATCCTTTACTTTAACCACTTAGTCATACATTAAATATATGGAATAAAATTGAAAGGAATAACATGCACCACATATATGAGAGTGACACCATATTTTACATGGAAACCCAAAGTGGGAAAACCACATAAAATAGTCTCAATTATATAAATGAACACCAACTCAAGTTTATAATGTTCACAAGCACCAATTTGTAGGAGCACCAACCCCTTTGATGAGCACCAACACAATAATCAATTATGAACACTAACCCCTTTATTGATCACCAACATAGCAATGATTTGTGAGCACTAACCCGTAGGATTACTAACCCCTTTGCGTATAGAACACAAGCTATCTCTCAATGTTTCTTTCTCAATAAATGATATCACACTACAAAATCTCTTTATTTTCTCTCCTTTGGTCTTCTAAGATAGATATACAAATTACAAACCATGTTCTTTTTTGCTTATTATAAATGGCTTCCCAAGACTCCTTTTATAGCATTCTAAATGACCTTTGGCATTCACCCTTTGTGACCTTTAAATTCAAATGGAAAATGGTGCCAAACTTGCATGACCCTTTTAATTATTTCATATGAAAAGTCACATGGTAACCCTTCATGGGAAAATGCATCCTTTCCCTCTTTTGTCTTTACTTGGTAACTCTTTGACTTCCTCATGGTCCCTCTTTTATCTTCATGCAACCAAAAATATATTCATTAATATTTAATTAATATTTACACACTTTAGCTAGGATATGAACATTAAAAACACCTTTAGACATTAAATGTTATATTGCTAGACTTTTTACACCAATGATAATATTTCCAACAATCTCCCCCTTTGCCATTGATGGTAACCTCAAACTAAAACTGCCACATCCTAAAACCTGTACTACACATGCCAACCTACACATACTACCAATTTAAAAAGATACAGTAACTACCACTTACTGTAGCATCCTATTTTATGAACATATTTTTGTACCTATCATATACCTATTCTTATATCTATTCCTATACTTCTCTACCTCAATTGATATACAAATTAATCTATCAACTTACCTTCATGACTTTCTTATCATGTAACACAACCAAGACCCAACATGCATACACCATGCTTCATTTTATTATAAAGTGTCTCCTTAAAGCCTATAAGAGACACCCCACACAAATTGTCCTAGAAAATAATCTTAGGATATTCCCACATCTCTTTTATTACTTCATTGATCTTCTTGCATCTTTCTCTTAGGATCTATTTAAGCATATCTAACTTATTTGACTCACTATCCTCAACATCCATGATTTTTTTCATCTTCTCAACTCTTGAAATTGTCTTATCTTGACATGGCTCATGCTTAAATGTAACAAGATATTTTCTTTGATCTACAAGATATTTAAGACTAGTATTCACTATCTTTCATGATAACAAGAGTTCCACACAGTTATTCATATCTAATTCTTTCTCCACTATAGAAAGTAATCTATTCTCACTTTTAGACTTAACATGATCAAACTTCACTATCTTAGGTTTCCAAACTTTATTTTGGGTATTTTCACACCTTTTAAGGGCTCTATAGACTTTCACATACATTGAGGATATATTTACTCCATTTGGACATAATTTATCAATATGGCCAACCTTATGAAAACAAAATAAATAAAAAATTCTCATACCTTTTGCTTTAACATGACTTAAATCTCTCTATGATTGATTTATTTTCCTCAAACAATATATTTCCCTATGACCAACATGATGACAAAAAAAATAATGGCCATGAAAATAATTTAAAAACCTAAAAGTAGTGGGTTACTTGATTGGCTTCTTCAATTTTCCCTTTAAACTTGCATCCTTCTTACCTTGGACTGATATCTCATGATCTTTCTCAACCTTGACTATGAACATCTCATGTTTATCCTTCAAAGAACATAAATCAACCTTCAAATGATCACACTCTTCTTCTCTTGATCTCAAACCTGAAAATGCAACCTTTAGCTAAATCTTAAAATTTTGAATATACATCTTATCTTATTTTGCTTTTAAAACCAAATTAGATTCCAAGATACATAAATACTCCTTAAGATCCTTGACCATATATTTTAACCCTTGATTCTCCTTCCTTAGCTACTTGGCCATCTTGTGCTTTCCTTGATCTACCTTTAAGTTGTTAAACTCTTTCTAAAGGAACTTACTCTAATACCAATTGTTAAACATGAGATATATCTTTTACTTAATCAATTTCCTTTACTTTAAACACTTATTCATACATTAAAGATATGCAATAAAATTGAAAGAAATAACATGCATCACATAATAGAGAGAGAGAGAGAGAGAGAGAGAGAGAGAGAGAGAGAGAGAGAGAGAGAGAGAGAGAGAGAGAGAGAGAGAGAGAGAGAGAGAGAGAGAGAGAGAGAGAGAGAGAGAGAGAGAGAGAGAGAGAGCATATTTTACATAGAAACTAAAAGTGGGAAAACCCATGAAGAAAAATCTCAAGTATATAATGAACACCAACTCAAGTTTAGAATGTTTATAAGTACCAACTTGTAGTAACACCAACCCATTTACTGAGCACTAAAACAAAAATTCTTTGTGGGCACCAACCCACAAGAGCATCAACCCATAGGATCACCAACCCCTTAATGTATAAAACACAAACTATCTCTCAATGTTGCTTTCTCAAAAAATGATAGCACACTACAATATCTATTTGTTTTCTCTCCTCTGTGCTACTAATCTAGATATAATAATTACAAATCATTCTCTTCCTTTGTTATTACAAATGGCTTCTCAATCCTCCTTTTATAGCATTCTAAATGACCTTTGGCATTCACCCTTTGTGACCTTTCAATTCACATGGAAAATGGTGCCAAACTTGCATGACACTTCAAATTATTTCATATGAAAAGTCACATGGTGACCCTTCATGGTAAAATGTGTCCTTTCCCTCTTTTGTCTTTACGTTGTTACTCTTTGACTTCCTCATGGACCCTCTTTTATCTTTATGCAACCAAAACTATATTTGTTAATATTTAATTAATATTTACACACTTTAGCTAAGATATGAACATCAAAAATACCTTTTGAAATTAAATGCTATATTACTAGACTTTTTAAATCAATGACAATATTTATAAGAAATGTCAGAAGGGATACTATAGTGACAAACTAGATGGTTAAAAATGAATTTAGAAATTTGCTTTCTAGTCACATAAGTAAAGGGTATAGTTTCAACCCACATAGTAAAATATTCTATGGTAGTAAGGAATGTTTATGGTGATTAAATAAGGTAGGATTTATCTCCCCAATGATATCAAGACACCATTTATCAAATGGCCATGGTGTCAACATTAGTTTTAGAGTCTTGGCTAGGGCATGCATTAGATTAGCATGTCATTGACATTTATTGCATCTTTTGACATATGAAGATCTATCTACATCTATCATTAACCAATAGTACCACTTACATAAGATATTTTTGGATAGGATTCCCTTATTGGTGTGGGATCCACATACTCCTTTGTTAACTTCCCGTAATGCTAGTATATATTTTGCTGAAGGTAAATAATGAAGTAGAGTTACATAAAAACTATGGTGGTATAGGGTTGGTCCAAGTAAGGTATAACATGGGGAATTGTGGTGTTGGAGAGTTTTCAATGATGTTATGATTATGTCATGAAGGTGTTCAGGTGAGTGGATGAAGTGCCTTGATAGTCTAAGTGACAATCACAAAGTGTGAAATGTGCCTATCCTAGTATGCTTGAAGTATGATTGGTTGATATTTAGTTTTAGCATGGTTAGAGATGTTCAAGGATGAGTATGGTGATTTTAGGTTGTGAAATAGGTACTATAAGATGTCTTATATGTTTTGAGTGCTTATGTGCATGAGTGGAATATATCTAGTAGTCCATAGTTCTCATCTAGACATTTTGGGTTTAATGGTATAAATATTGAGTAGAGATTTTGATGTTATATTTCACACATATGAAGGTGTGAGGATAAAATGATCATATGGTTTTTTTCACACTTATGCCTAGTTGATATGTGTTAAATTTTAGGTCATACAATTAAGTGAAACATAATATATGGAAGTGCAAAGTTGGTCTCCCCCGGTAATTTAATAGTGTTTTCCCATACCAATATTTGCAATGTGACAAGAAAAATGAGTAATCATTTTGATGTTGTTATATTTCATACATGTGAATGTGTGAGGAGAAAATGATCATGTGGATTTGTTTAGTTTTGTGCCTAGTTTATTTGTGCTAATTTTTAGATCATGTGATGAAGTGCATCAAAATTTGGGAATGTGCAAAGTTTGCCTTTCAAGTAAGTTGTTGACATAGTTGGCTCTATGGTACAAATAAATATGAGTGAGTAGATTAATGGCATTAAATCTCACACTTGAAAAGGTTTAAAGAGTATTTTGACACATGGTTAGATTATATTATATGAATAGATCATATGGTCCAAGTTTCATATCATGCATCTAAGCCTAACAAAAGTTATTAAGGTCCAAAGTTGGCCTTCCAGGTAGATAAGCAATGGTCCCCATACTTAGACATTTTTCCATGATGTTAAAGATCAAGACCAAATGAAGATCCAACAGTGCATGGGAGTTAGTACATATAGATCTAATGTATGTATCAATTCAAATAGGTCAAAGTGTTTGATTCTTAAACTAAGTAAAGATTAAGCTCCTTACAAAAGGATCAATAGAGTGTGGTCATTCCAATATGTCTATAAACAATGAGATGAGGATAAGTGTTCAAAGTTTAACATCAAGAAGATATAAAGATTGAACCTATTTAGAATATAAATGATGAGTGGGTGTTTGTATAGATAGATATCAATGGTGAGCATTGAGTGAGATGTTTTTAGGGTGTCCAATGTTTAACATAGATGAAGACCAAGCTATGTATAGGAGATTGATGAAGCACATTAAGTCAAATAGTCAAGATGAAGATCCAAGGATGAGAGATGAAAGGTAAAGGCCAATTTGCTTATAATAATATTGATGGTGTGTGATGAGGCTAGGATATGACCAATAAATGTATAATAAGTGACCTCATCTTACTCTCTCTTTTTATTAAGTTTGATTGCATTTTTTAACTTTTATTTTGATCTGAGATGAGTTAGGATGTGATTATCCATCTTTTGTTGATTATGATTCTAACATTTTAAAATACCTGTAATTCCTAACAAGTGTGTTGGAAAATTCTAGTTTTGCAATAAAATAGGTCATCATCAGGCTAAAAAACAAATATGAAGTGGATTAAATGTTTTTGGAAGCATTGGACTCAATTCAGATTATTTATAGAACCTACATAATCTATTCTAAAATCATCACAGTTAGTTCCAAAACTTGCAGAATCTATTCCAAAACCATCACAGTTAGTTCCAAAACTCCACCATACTATTTCAAGTTGTCATATTTTTGGACTTAGCTCTGAAACTCTATATTTAGCTCTAGTACTCCTACAGATAAGCTCCATAACTTTTACAGCTAGATATAAAACAGATGAGGATCTATTCCAAATGACTGATGACCTATTAGATCAATGATCCCATTAAATCAAGAATAGATTCTAGATTTTTTGAACTTGTAGAATTAAGACATTTATCGCACAGCTGGACATCCAACCACATCTTGATTCAACATCTATTCTGGGCACAATTTAGTTCCATCGTATCTATGAAACAGCTACAACCATCAAAGCATCTATATATACAGACCTGGGAATTTAGTAAAAGAGATAGATATAGAATATAGAAGATAGAGAAAATCATTGAAGAATAGAGAGATAAAGGATAGATTAGTACATTTGTAATATAGAACATTTATCAATGAAATAGCCATTTCTATTTTGAAAGCAAATTAAATTGTTCAAATCCTATTCTAGGCAGAGCAAGGGCCCACTCCTCCAAAGAACCAATGATCTTCATTTTTGTCAGTATTTATATTTCTATTCGCAAAAGTAAATAGGTAAATTTTTTAAATTTATAAATTCTTACAACTATTTAAAGTTAAGATTTGTTTTAAATTTGTTCTTGTAGGCATTTTAGATAAAATTTTCATTTTTACAATGTGTGTTTGTTTCTAGCAATCTATTTCATTTTTGCAACATGTGCTTGTTTCGAGCAATCTATTTCTTTTCTACAATGTGTGTTTGTTTCTAGAAATCAATTTCATTTCTACAACATGTGTTTATTTCTAGAAATCTATTTCATTTCTACAATGTGTGTTTATTTCCAGCAAATTTGCATAGTTTGATTCCAATAAGGTTTTAACCAAGAAATCCTTAAGACATTAAAAACCCCCCAAAACAAAAAAATATATACAAATACCTCCATTCAATTACTAAATCACTATGATTTCTCTTGTTGTGTATAGCTTTAGACACAACCCTAGTTAAATATGACATCAACAAAAAGTTGATTAAATGAAGGGAATGATGACACCCATCATTTTTGGTGCCATTACTAGGGAAGATTAGTTGGAATTTTTTAATTAGGTGTCAACAAGAGAAACAATCATTCATTTAGTAATTAAAGAAAACTTCCCTAATTTATGAGTAGACTATGAGATTCCAAGGGTAGATTTCTCCCCAAAATGTCTGAACATGAATTTCCATCATCCTCTAGTTTAAGAAAGGATGTTGAGTAAGAATTGGAGGCACCATTATCTCCTAAAAGACAAGAAGCAAAATTTCCATCTTTGGAATTTTTGGATCAGTCACTAGAACCAAGTAAAACCTTAGGGAGGAGGATTATTTTTCAAGATCCATTGAGGGAAAGTTTTGATTCTCAATTGAGTAGTCAACCCCCTACTCCTAACTTTTCACCATCCCCAAAATAGACCACATACCACATTGATTGGGAAAAGGGATTAGAAAATACCAGAGAGATGGAATGAGAAGCTGGAAAAGAACCTGAGAGAGCCTTTACCTATCACATTCATATCAAGGATGATGAAACCACTATGAAAAACATTTCACCTGCACACTTGCCCACATTTAGAGGAATGTCATCTGAGGATCTTGACTAATTTCTATTTGAGTTTAAAGTACTATGTCAGACTTATGATTACAAGATAGATAATCAAAAATTGAATTTTTTTCCATCTACCCTAAAGGATGCAACAATGAGGTGGTTTATAGTATTAACATCTAATTCTATTACCAATTGGGAACAAATGGAAACTGTCTTCCTAGACAAATATCAAGATTATTATAGAGGAAGAAATCGAAAGGAAGAATTTTTCAAAATCGAACAGGAGGAAGATGAAAATATGAAAGATTATTTGGACAAATTCCTCTTTATGAGTAAAAGATGTGGATTTGTACTTCAAGAAGATTTAAATAAAACCATTTTTCTCAAAGGTTTGGATGATGAATCTAAGGAAACCCTTGATTTAATTGGCAGAGGAAACATTGCTCAATTAAGAATGGATGAAATCATAGAAATTTGTAGAAACTATTCAAGAATAAGGGGTGGACCTAGAAAAGGGAAAATGGTTAAAAATATGAATCTAGATATGAAAAAATTGATGGATGAATTGGAAAACTTTAAAATAGACATATTAGTTTAATTAACCTTCACCATGGATGGATTTCAAGCTAAAGCAAATGCCCAACTTGAACCATTAGCCATGTATTATCTTGGATGTAGGAAGAAGCATGTAATAAGGGAATGTCCTTTGGATAAAATTGAAGTATGTCTTGTCTATGAATCTAAAGAACATGATATTCATGCTTGTTCTCTTCTTCCATTCATAAAAAATCAGCTCAAACAAACCAATACATCATCCACTATAGAAGAATTAAATTTTGTTCAGAGACAACCTAACCAAGGATAGTTTATGCCAAGACCAGTTCCTAATCCCTAGATGATGCCATGAGTAGCTCAAATAGTACCACAAAGTTGGGGACATCCACCTTGGGCCCCTCAAACCACATGGCATCCTCAGGATTAGGCAAGTCAATCTTGGTATACTCAAGGACATCATCAACCTTGGGCTGGTCAAGGAAATACTTATGCTTGGCCATAACCTAAATGGAGCCCTAGCAATTATGTGCAAGGAAAAACATATCCAAATCAGAACTAATAAGCCATAGTGGGACCTCTATCATAAAATCCATAGTTTGAAAACATAGTCCAAACCCAAATGCTAGCACAACCAGTAGTAAACCCAAGAAACAAACAAATAACTCCTATATACAAAATAGAACCAGAAAAATTAGTTGATTTAAATATAATGGACTGTAAAAACATTCAAACTAGATCTGGCAAAATAGTTAGCAGTCCACCTATTATAATCACTGAGATGATAGAATAAGCTAAAACCCCTAGCATAGTTACACCTAAGGAAGATGACAAAGAAAAAGATAAGGAACTAGAAAGAAATTCTACTGAGATTCCATTTCTAGAAAGACTTAAAGAAACCATAGAACTTAAGGAATCTAAATTGGTGTAGGAAATAAGAAGGTTGAATATTGAAATACCATTGTTACAAGCAATTAAGGATATTCTAGAGTTGAACAAGTTAATCAAGTTGTCATGTTTTAAAAAACCTAGAAGAAAGAAGCAGTACCCTAGGACTATTCAAGTAGATGGGAAACTTGTTGATTTATTAGCAGGAAAACTCTTACTACCTAAATATGGAGATCCTGGAAGCCCTTTTATTTCTATTTCTATAGGGAATAAGGATATAAATAATGTTTTGATTGATTTAGGTGTAGCTATCAATGTAATGATAGTGGACACTTTGAAAACATTACCATTAATAGGCATATAACCTACTAATACCATATTGCAAATGGTAGATCAGTCTGTAGCAAAACTAGGAGTTATTGAATATGTGGTAGTAATGGTGGAATTATGGGAATATCTAGTTGAATTCCTTATATTGTAGCCAAAAGGTAAAACACTTGGTTATCCCATTATTTTTGGGAGACCATGATTAGCTACGTTACTGCCTTAATTGATTGCAGGTTAGGTGATATGACTATTTCAAATGGTAAGAATTCTAAGAAAATTTCATTATATCCATCTGCATGACCTTCTATTGATAATCAAGAAAAATTATGGGTTGATAATCTTGATATTAATGAGCAAAATCTATCTTCTTTGGCTATGATAACATTGCAAGATCATGTACAGGAAATAAATGATATTGTTAATCCTTCATTAAATGAACATCAATCATCATTGGAGCAGTCAGGATTAGTTTTGAAACCATCATAGTTAGTTTCAGAACCATCACAGTTAGTTCTAGAACCATCATAGTTAGTTTTAGAACCATCACAGTTAGTTTCTAAACCAAACAATTCTCTACAAGTGAAGATAACTTCACTCCAAAAGAACATGATTTATCTTGGGGAGAGGAAAGATCTGTATCATTAGCTTTATAGATATCAGGAGATGGTGAAGAATTTTTGGAAAATAATAGTAATGAGAAGTTTGACCTACAATAAGATAATTATCATAACTCTTCCTATTGTCCTTTGTCCAACATTCTACCTCTAGGAAATTTCAGAGATGTTGCTACATATCATATATTGTTACCACATGCCTATCCACTAAACACCTTAATGGAACCTTTTTAACAAATTAGTTCATCATATCCTAGAACCAAACATGTTGAGATTCAACCAAGAATTTTTTTGAATATTAATAGCTAGTTAAATAATGATGAAGTCAAACTGTTTGATGTTATGAAGGATCATACTAAAGCATTTGCTTGGGACTATAGAGATGTGAAGGGAATTCATCCAATTATCTACACCCATCACATTTATAATAAAAATATTAAACCAATTAGGCAACCTCAGAGAAGGATTAATACAACCTTAAGGGATATAGTCAAACAAGAAATTGAAAAACTATTACAAGTAGGTTTTATCTACCCTATCTCAGATAGCCAGTGGGTGTCTCCTCTTGTAATTATCCCTAAAAATAATGGAAAATAGAGAATTTGTGTTGACTATAGGGAGCTAAACAAATCCACCCTAAGAGATTATTTTCCCTTACCATTCATAGATCAAGTCTTAGACAACCTTTTAGGTAAATAATACTTTTCCTTCTTGGATGGATTTCATGGATACAATCAAATTAGAATTGTTGCTGAGGATCAGGACAAAACTACATTTACTTGTCCATGGGATACCTTTGCTTGCATGGTATTGCCATTTGGACTATGTAATGCTCCAGTAACCTTTAAAAGAGTTGCATTAGCAATTTTTGTAGTCCTAACAAATGACTCTGTGGAGGTATACATGGATGACTTTACTATGTATGGAGATACATTTGATGATGCCTTAAAAAATTTGGACAGAGTATTAACAAGATGTGAACAACACCACTTGTCTCTTAGTCATGAGAAATGTTTGATGATGGTTGATGAAGGGATCATATTATGGCACCATATTTAAAAAAGAGGAATTCAAGTTCACCAAAATAAAATCAAGATTATTTCAGACTTGCCTATTCCTCAAACTCCCATAGATATCAAATCATTCTGAGGACATGCTGGATACTATAGGCATTTTATCAAGGATTTTAGTAAAATTGATGCCCCCATGTTTAAATTGCTTACCAAGGACTATGAATTTCTTTGGGATGAATAGTGTCAACATGCTTTTGAATAAATTAAAGATAAATTAGTAACTTCCCCAATATTGTAAGGACCTAATTGGGAGAAACCTTTTCACATCCAAACTGATGCCTCAAATACCTCAATTGGTGTAGTTTTGGGATAGAGAGATGAAGGAAGAATGTATGATATTTACTATCTCAGTAAAATCTTACTCCCACTAGAATAAATTACACTACCATTGAAAAAGAATTTCTAGCTATGATCTATGCAATCAATAAATTTAGACATTACATTATAGGGTACAAAACATTTATACATACAAATCACTCAATAATTAAATATTTAATGAACAAACTAGTGGTTAGAGGTAGAATAATTAGATGGTCATTACTTCTAAAATAATTTGATATTACAATTGTGGACAATCTAGGCAAATCTAATGTGGTGGCTGATTTCTTGTCAAGATTGACTAGTACAAGGAAGCAAGATCCAGTCAAGGATAGCTTTCTAGATGAACAATTGTTTGTTATTTCAGATAACACACCATGGTTTGCTGACATGGCAAATTATCTTACAATAGGGAAGTTTCCTCCTTTCACTAAAAAACAAATAGAAAAATTAATCAAACTAGTGCACAGTTCAAATGGTTAAATGGAATGCTATTTAAATGTGGCCCTGATTTGGTTTTACACAGGTGTGCAAGAGAAGATGAAATTTTTGATATCCTTTGAGCATGTCATGATGAACCAAGTGGAGGAAAATATTTAGTAAAAAGAACATCTCACAAGATACTTGGCACTAGTTACTATTGGCCATCTCTGTACAAAGATGTGAAGAGATATATCAAGTAGTGTGATCCTTGTCAAAGGATGGGACAACCAACCATTACCAATGAAATGCCTCTACAACCACAAGTAGTGATTGAACTATTTGAGATATGGGGATTATATTTTGTTGGACCTTTTAATCCTCCTTCACAAGGAAAGAGCACATTCTTGTGTGTACTAATTATTTAACAAAATGGGTAGAAGTACAGGCTTTAAAAAATGTCACTGAAGAAGTAGTTGCTCATTTCCTTTGGCATAGAATTATGGTAAAGTTTGGAGCACCAAGAAGCTTAGTTTCAGAATAGAGACCACAATTTATGTCCAATATGATCTAGGATTTCATAATGTATTATCAGATCAATCATATGAAGTCATCTCCCTATCACCCATAAGCAAATGGACAAGTTGAAGTAACAAATAGAGAATTAGAGAACATCTTCACTAAAATAGTTGAAGCTGAAAGAAGAGATTGGGTAAAAAGACTACCTAAAGTTGTTTGGGCTTAGAATACAACTTGGAAAACCACAACAGGGTTTTCACCATATGAGTTAGTCTATGGGGAAAAGCCCTTGTTGCCTATTGAGTTTGAACTATAGACATTAAGGACAACAGCTAAGGTGGGAATTGAATTGGATGTATCTCAAAAGGAGTGAATCCTTAAAATCAATAAAATAGATGAATTTAGAATGGAAGCACTCCACCAAACAGAGATAATCCAAGTTTGAAGGAAGCAATGGCATGATTCACATATCAAAGAAAGATAATTCAAAGTAAGAGACTGGGAATTGTTGTTTGATTCTAAGTACCAACAATTCAAAGGTAAATTAAGAACTAGATGGTTGGGACCTTATCAGATCAAGAAGATATTTGACAATGGTTATATCCAGTTACTTCCCATTGATGGTAGTAAAATAATACTCTTGGTTAATGGACACAAGCTAAAATTTTATAGGAAGCCTCCTACTACGAATGAATTATTGAAGTAGATTGAAGAAAACAAAGAATTTGATCATATGGTAGAACCCAGTTCTTCCAAAATGATCAAATAATTAGATGAAAAGATCTAGAATAAAGGGAAGAGAATGGAAACCAATAAATGGCGTTCTCTTCCCAAAAAAAAAATTTGAGATCAATTGAAAATCAGTGATGGCAGTTGATCTTCTCAAATAAATGGCTAATTTAAATAAAACTTTTTTTTGAATTCTAACTATTTTCTAACCATTTTTTAGGGATGATGTGTTAGCATGACAAAGGGATTACATAATCAAGGATGGTAATTATGTTTTTATCTTGTTAAAGGTTAAATGGAAAGTTTACATGTGTGATTAGACTTGATTTAGAAAGATTAGTATGATGAGTCATCTATTATACATCATGGTTAAATGTGCAAAATCATGAGAAGGATATTGATGATGGAATGAGTTGGTAGATAACCATTAAAAATCATTCTTATGATTGAAGCAACTGAATCTACTAGTTCCACAGCTAAGTACAATAATTCTATAGCCAAAATTGATAAGTTTTGCAACTAAGTATAGTAATTCTGCAACTGAATTCACCAAATCAACAACCAAATTTATTATTTTTGTAGCCAAAATCATCAATTATACCAATACAAGAAGCAATTTTTAGATAACTTATGAAAGATTCAAAGAAGAACGAATCATGGGAATCAAAAAGAAGTTAGAACCAAACAATGATACCCAACTCCTTATAGATGAAGAAGTAGAAAATATCTTTCAACAGGCAAGATGGCTGGAGTTTCTGAGGAAATACCAAAAAGAATAAAATCTAGAAGAAAAGTTAAAATTTAAAACCCTACTATACCTTCTCAAGCCATTTCTTCTTCTGTTGAAGCTATAGAAGAACCGATACCTATCTCTGATAATGACAGTTCAACTAGGCCTAAGCAAGTTTACAGAGGAGACCTATGTCTACTCATTTTGAGGCTCCTCAAGAAAGAAAACATCATAAAAAGTCTAAATAAAGTTTAGATGAGTTGGAAGATCAAGAAAGGCTAGAAACTGAAGCTACTAATATTTTGGGCAGCATGCCCATGACTCCTCTTAGACCAAGCCAAGCAGAAAAGGAAAAAGAAGAAAGATTTGAGGAGCCAGTTTTCCAAGGAATGGGTGAGACTGTAGCACCATCACATGTAGAAGATGATTAGGAATCTTGGAGAAGGAGAGGGAAATCCCCTATGGTGAAAGAGGAATGCTTAACTCCCAAATAACTTTTAGAAAATGAACAAAACCAATAGATTAAGTAGGCTCTATTTTTGTCTAGAGTAGAACTCATTATCAAGGAAAAGGATGAGGAATTAAACTTCCTCAAACTCAAGTTAGAACAAAAGGAAATGCTCCTTACAGAATTAACAAACTAGTTCACAACCAAGAATGAGGAATTAGCAAAAATTAAAATGAAACTAATGGAAAATGAGGGAAAATGTACAATACAGACCTCTATGTCCACAGTCTCTGCACAAACTGAATTGACTTATCTACCACTCAATCAGTTATGGGATGACACATGCAGAGAACTCAATGAAATCAAAGCATCCAATACAGACTTGAAAGGCAAACTAGTTGAAGAAGAAAAACAAGGAATGAATGGGAAGACAAATTTTACAAGGAGGAAAATGATAAGTATAAATTTATTTTGAAAATATAAATAGTTTGTATGATGAGTGAGAAGATGGTTCCATGCAGAAGACCTCCTATTTATAGCATGTTTTTAGAGGAACAATTCATTCACTGGTAGTTGGCAAGGTTAGCATGTGGCCTTCCACATGAAATAAAAGATGAAGTTGATTTCTCAGCCACCTACTACTTAGCTAATATAGAATAGAAAAATCTTCTTTGTGACTTTTACCTCTACAATTTTATGCTAGAAAGAAATACAGGTTTTATGATCAATTTATATGTAGGAGAAAGCCAACTTAACACATTTGTCTCTATTCTTCAAAATCAGATTGCATGGAAAGAAAGGGAGTCAGAGCATTGGTCAAAGGCTAGTTCATCTGGTCTCTGTATGAGAATTCATTATGGTAATCCACTCACCTTTGCTACATATTTCCATTCCCATGCATTTAATGATAAATTCAAGGAACCTTATCTTTTCAATTTACAGTAAAGCATGGATATCTTCACTTTTTATGAAAGGGCAAATTTTGATAATATCTATGATGCATGTTTAACAAGATGGGAATTTCTCCTGGTGGCATTAAAAAGAAGGGAAGTAATATCCCCTTCAAATTTGATCTAGAGTTTAGAAAGGGCAAAAGCTTTATGCACAATAATTCCCTGGATCAATGAAACTCCCCTAAGCATATGGATAGGAATGCAGACAAGGCCGCCTCTACTTCTCACCCCCATATCTCCTTGGAAAAATAGAGAACCTCAACATCCCACTCAATTTAAGGAATGGAAGAGAAAAGTAGAACCAGGAGCAGGGTATAGTACTTCTGAATCAAATCACTGGGATATTTAGTTCCAGCCATTTGATCTAAGCAATCAAATAGAATGGAGGATATACAATCCCAAATTTGAAGAGTGAAGTTTGTAAAGGGACTTACAAATTAGTAAGTATGGGGGAAGTGATGAGGCTAGGATATGACCAATAAATGTACAATAAATGACCTCATCTTATTCTCTCTTTCTATTAAGTTTGATTGCATTTTATAACTTTTATTTTGATCTAAGATGAGTTAGGATGTGATTATCCATCTTTTGTTGATTGTGATTCTAACATTTTAAAAGACCTGTAATTCCTAACAAGTGTGTTGGAAAATTCTAGTTTTTCAATAAAATAGGTCATCATCAGGATAAAGAACAAATATGAAGTGGATTGCATGTTTTTGGAAGTATTGGACTCAATTCAGATTAGTTTCAGAACTTGAAAAATCTATTCTAGAATCATCACAGTTAGTTCTGGAACTCCACCATACTATTTCAAGTTGTTGCATTTTTAGACTTAGCTCCAGAACTCTATATTTAGCTCCGGTACTCCTAAAGATAAGCTCTAAAACTTTTGCGGCTAGATATGGAACTAATGAGGATATATTCTGAATGACCAGTGATCTGTTAGATCAATGATCCCATTAAATTAGGAACAGATTCCCAATTTTTTGAACTTTCAAAATCAAGACATTTATCACATAGTTGGACATCTAGCCACATCTTGATTCAACATCTATTCTAGGAACAATTCAGTTCCATCGTATCTATGAAATAGTTACATCCATCAAAGCATCTATATATACAGACCTAGGAATTTAGTAAAAGAGATAGATATAGAATATAGAGAAAATCATTGAAGAATAGAGAGATAAAGGATAGATTAGTACATTTGTAATACAGAACATTTTATCAATGAAATAGCTATTTTTGTTTTGAAAGTAAATTAAATTGTTCAAATCTTGTTCTAGGTGGAGCAAGGGTCCATTCCTCCAGAGAACCAAGGATCTTCATTTTTTTCAGTATTTATATTTTTATTCATAAAAGTAAATAGGTAACTCTGTTAAATTTAAAAATGCTTCCAACTCCTTAAAGTTAAGATTTGTTTTAAATTTGTTCTTGCAAGTGTTTTAGATTAAATTTTCATTTCTACAATATGTGTTTGTTTCCAACAATCTATTTCATTTCTGCAACTTATGTTTGTTTCCAGCAAACTATTTCATTTCTGTAATGTGTGTTTGTTTCCAGCAATCAATTTCATTTCTGCATGTTTATTGCCAGCAATATATTTCATTTCTACAACGTGTGTTTATTTCTACCAGATTTACATAGTTTGATTCCAATAAGGTTTTAACATAGAAATCCTTAAGACATTAAAAACCCCCCAAAACAAAATAAATATATACAAATACCTCCATTCAATTACTAAATCACTACAATTCCTCTTATTGCATATAGCTTTAGGCATAGCCCTGGTTAAATATGACATCAACAAAAAGTTGATTAAATGAAGTGGATGATGACACCCATCAGTGTGTGACTAATCTAAGCATAGAAGACATGCAATACAAGAAAAGTTATTAAAGTTTACATGTCATTATTTACATTTAAATATTGGAGTTTAACAAGGGAAAAACTACTGCTATATATTTTTACTATAAATTTTGATCTAGGACAAATTTTCTCATGGTGTAAAAATAAAAATTGTAGATGAATCCAAGTCACATTTAGAAATATAGATTTTAATATATGAAAGTTTGTATATTCAAAGTTATGAATCAAGTGAAATGGATCAAAAATTTCCATATGACACCTTTAAAAGGGTGGAAATATGTTATCAACTTGATTTTAATGGTAAGGCTGAAAATAGAATTTATGATCTTTTAGTTGATATAGATGAATTAGCCTTTTAGGATGACTTGGAAAGTTCTAGTACAAATATTAGTAGTCCATATCCACCTCAAGATGAGCTTAATTAAGACATTAGGACAAGAATGGTAGATGAGATGCCATCATTGAATGAGGATGATATAAGTCACTATCTATCTATGACTGAAGGACAACTATCACTCTTAATCTAAGATAAAAGGATTTGAGAAGAATATGATTAGGTCTTAGATTCATATATTTGATCCATAAATTAAAGAATGATGATAGGAGACCAAGCTACATCACCTAGAAGAAATAAGTGTATAAGTGTTCCTATCTACAAAAAGAGACCATTGAATGGAAGTAATCATGCTTCAAGGTTTTGTAGTATAATAAATTATTTTCCATTTGATCTGGGAAGTAAGTATATTATGTAGTCAGTGTAAGGTTTAGTTTAGTTTCTTTCTTTTTATCTTTTTCTTTCCTATTTCTTTCCTTTATATCCCTTATTTGTAAATAGTGTCTGTATATATTTGTTTACTTCTGTGCTTTGTTCTTTGATTATAATAATTAATTTTTTCACAACCCTCAACTCAAAGATCACCTAGGTAGTCAAGAGCTTCATGATCATAAATGTAGGTATGACTTCTCAACATTGGTTAATCATGGATTATTGAAATATGAGCTTGATGTTGTAATTTAAAGAAGCTAGTAAAGACTTATGGATAAGTTAATTGTTCTTTGAGATTTTAAACCTTGTTTTAATCTAATCTTGGTTTTAAGAAGGATTGCACATATAATATGAAATCTTAAACTATTAGGACATAGTCACACTTGCACTTAAAAAACATTAATTGCCTGGGACAAAGTTTATAGACAAGGATGATTATTTGAAAATAAAACACTTGACAAAATCTCTAAACCTAGATAACTTGGTTCCCAACCTTTGCTATAAACTCAAAATGACTTGAAAATTCCAAAAATAAGAAGCTTTTTTCAAAATGTCAAAATATTTCTAAGCAAAATTGATTCTAGTAATCTCCACTATGGCTATGGATGCTTGGATGGTAGTGGAGCAAGGCCTTGAGTGGAGCCAAAGGCATCTCTATCAACAATATGGATGTTTGGCAGGTAGTATATCAATGATAAGCCTTCTTTGATCTAAATCATGGTTCTTAATGAATATTAAAACATGCTAAAAGTTAATGTTAATGATTAAAGTCATGAAACTAGAAGTTTTTCTCTAAATCCTTTGGTAATTAGTAAGTAGAATTAAAACACACATACAACATAATTGAGGTTTTGATGTTTGATCCTAATTCTACATGTGTAAGATTTTTTATAACCATGAATGAATCTTAATAATGGTTCCTGATAAAATGGAATAAGTAGTTTAATTATTAGTCTAAGCTAGAGTCTCTGAATTATAACATATTGTTATATTTCCCCTAAAAGTCACCATTTGTTGAGGTCAACATACCTCCAATTTTGAAAAATTGGGGCCCTTGTATCAAATTTTGAAAATTTGTACCTTAAAATTGAAAATATACTTGATCAAAGTGTCATTATCATGATTGCACATTATTTTTATTTGAAGATCATCCACACCATGGTCTACATAACTTATTTGTTCATGGTTATGCTTTAATCTTATCTAAGGTGCTAACATTGGATATATATTTTTTAGGTTATAGCTTTAATAGATCCTATTTATGAATGAACATGCTTAGGGTTTTATGCTTCAATGTCAAATCAATATTTTTCTAACCTTGGTTTATAATTGATTTATTAAATTCATGTTTGAATTGATGAAACCATAGCCTAATGTTTTACCTGAACATTTTAATTCAAATTTAAATTTGATGGGAGATTTTTTTTTAATTTTAAGTGGGGAAAAATTAATTATACAATGGACATAGTTTAATTGTTACCCTAAGTCTTGGTTATTTTTTTCAACAAAACCCAACCTTAGGCTAAAAATCCTATGCTTGGTCTCTTTTATGTCCCATGATCCCTTTGTTCCCTTTTATCCTAGCTTGTTCCAAGCAATCATATCGTCCCTTTGTTATAAGTCTTAGCCTAAAGTATTATCCTAAGGTTTATTTTATTTATTAATATCATAAAAACCTTAGCCTAAGACTTCATGTTACATCTTTTCATGGTGTCCTTTTGTTCTATGTTTATAGGCTTGGTCCATAATCTTAATGCCTTGGTCCCTTTTAATTCATAGGGTCCCCTTTAATATGTTTAGAACTTAGCTTAATAATTTTATCCTAATACCTTTATATATGCTCTCAATTTTAACTTTCATTCTTGTTTTCTCATACGAAATTGATCTAATGGAGTGAAATAAATGATTGAAAAGTCAAGTAGTGGACCCTAGTTTAAAAATTGAGCACCTTTTAGAGATCAATGATATGCATTCTAGCTTATAAATCTAGATCAATGGATCAATATAAATAAATAGTTTCCAATAAATCTCTGAGTTAATGTGAGACTACCACATGGTGAAATCATGTGAGTTGATAAAATTGACAAGATGTAGAGCTCAAAAGGCCCATGGGACTGCCAAGTCACACAACCTCAAAACTTAGTACACATTAAAGACAAGGCACCTTTTTTAAATCAATGGCACAAGTTGATTCATACCCACTCAATCAAATAGAGTGATATCACTTTAAATTGTCAAAGGTTCGACATGACTTCCAAGTATCACAACCATGGATCTTAGTATAAAGAGCATATAAGCATTGAGTAGTTGACACATAGAACATGCAGAGTGTAGAATGAACCATAAAATGGCAAGTGGTAGGCTTGTAAAATAGTCCCTATAATGTGTTTAAAATTTATTATCACATGAAAATTATATATGTTCTCATAGACATAAAATAATGATCGTATAAACATCAATTTTAACATAGAAAACAGTCCCCATAGCATGTTTTAAATTGATGGTCATGTGACTATCAAATATGTTCCTCAGGACATAAAATGATGGTTGTGCAGAAATCAATTTTAACATAACAAATATACTTGATCAAGTGTTTAAAATTTATGGTCACACAACCATTAAAGACATTCTATGGACCTTAAATAACTGCCATGCGGACATCAATTTTAACATAACAAAGAACATTTATCATGTGTTTAAAATTGATCTTCATGTAATAGTCAAATACCTTCTCATAGATGTTAAATTATGCTCACTCAAATGTTAATTTTAATATAGATGTTAGGATCCAAATTTAAAGTTAATGGTCATATTTTGAATAGTGATGAACAAACTGACATAGGGATGCCATGGAAATGCCATGTCAAAGTTATGTGAGTACAATAAGCCAAATCAAAGACCCTTTAGACCTAATAATGTAAAGGTTGGGATCTAAGATCAGAATTTTTGAACTAGATATCACCATTGGATCACTATTGGAACCTAAAAGAGTTCCCTAGTGTGGCACAAGGACCATAACCAAATCTTGTGAGCATTACAATTAACTTAAGAGAGTCTAAAGTATTGTTTGTGTAAAGGTAACTTGAGCTAATGTCCATTAGTGAGTAGTTTAAAAGGGATTTATGGTAATTATGGTACCTCTCCTTTATCCTCAAGTATCTTGAAGATGGGACAATGCCTATATTAGGAAGCATCAGAAATCAATGAGGACCTTGCAATAGTTATGAATCACTTCATCAACTAGTGGGTCCCAAAGTTAGATGAAATAAGAATGTTATTTTTGTAACTAGAATTGTATAGTATTTTAAAGTGGAATATTATATTTTTAAAGTCGTGTCTTATTTGTAAAATGCACTGCTTATAGATAGTCCATTTGGAAATTTTATTGTATTTCTAGAACATTTGTGGAAAGGACAGTGGTCCCTACACTTGTATTTTTATGATTGGATATGAATGACTGACATGCTTGTTTGCACCTTATAAAAGGATATTTATCAATTATAAAAATTAGGTGGGAGTTCTTAGAGCCAAAATTACTTTTTAAACTTAGAGAAAATAATACAAGCAAGGAATTCTACAAAGATTATATAGTATTTGTGTTTGTGTTTACTATCATGTCTTTTCTCTCACTTGTTTGTTCTTATTTCCATATTTGAATGGTTATTATGAATTATTTGTGTGTACATTTGATTGGAGAGTTTTTATCTTGTGCCAATGCTAGGTTGATTAAAAGTCTTTAGGTTCATTTCATTTTCTTACTCTTCTTGCATTTGGGTTAATGTTGTTTGCTTACAGGGGTAAATATTTAAAGTGAGCCAGGTTCTTATTTGCATTATTTCCACCTTCCTTGGGAGTTTTCTTGATATTTGATAGGATTTGGGTTTAAAATGTTTCATGTTACACATTAGGTAAGTGCATGTCTAGATGAAATCTGAACTTTGTCATGATGTTTGGAATGAAGATCAATGACATCTCTTGTATGCCTTACCCTTCCTTTTGATCTTTTTTTAATTAGATCACCTTATTTTAATTTTAATTGTAAATATCCATATTAGATTAGTTATTAGATTAACTCTTGACCATAATTAACTCTAATTATCACAAAATATGGCATATTTTACATAGATCTATTATTTGGCCACAATCGCTCCCAACCACCAAATAATATAAATATTTTGAAGTAGTCACTTATTCTACCTCTATTACATCAAAGATAATTAGATTATTAGAAATTGAAACTCATGCATTGAGTTCTTAGGAATTATAAAATGAGAATTGTTTTTTAAACAATCGTGGCACCTATGATACACATTTAACATCAAAAGGTAGTGGTCATTTGAAATCAACCATATGGATGGTGGGAGGAGGACTCTAATTCCTACCTCTTATATTGTTGGTGTTAGTGCTAACAGTATTCAATGGTGGGTATTGACCATTTCTTGTAGGATTATATTTCTTGGCTTGGTCATTGCCATCATTAGTAGTAACATTCCTATTATAGTTTAAGATCTTGATACCTTGGTTGTTCATGTTGTTAGGGCTTTGGTTCACAGTTTTATATCTCCCATTATTTTGTGTGATGATATGTCCATTTTTTCCATAAGTTCATCATCTACTATTGATTGTTACTTGATCAATACAAATTTCACTTTCAAGGGCCTCCCCATATGATCATTATGATAACTTCTATATGTATTACCTCATTTATTTGTTAAGAGAATGGAAGAAAATATCACATAACTCTCATTATTCTATGTTTGGTATGCTACCAGGGTAATACAAGACATACCACCATCTTATGATAAAATGGGAAAATGATTCATTGTATTCTTATTTGATATGTAATAAATCTTATATGCTAGTATTTAGGAGTTTTTCCATGTCAATATCTTTGATGAAATATTCCATGAGCTAGTAGATTGAGTGTATGGACCCTTCAAAGAAGAAATAATAAAAATCAAGGGCAATCCCTTTGAGTGTTTTGGGGAATATATTTGATACAAACCCATTCCAAGGTAAGGGATCCTTAAACATTGTGTCATATGATTTAATGTGTTCATTTGGATCCCCTTTCCCTTTGAATTTGGGAAGATATAGTAGGGGACATGGGAGAAGAATTCCCCATATGCTAGTGTCAAGAGGTTTTTTAAGTTATTTAGTGTAGGTTCCCATGTTATTAAAATACATCACTATTGTGGTGATGATAGTAGGAAGAGGTGGGGTATTTTATGGGTTTGATTGATAGATATTATGAGGTGTGAATGAAAATTTATAGGGAGGCACAGATTAGGTAGTGAATAATTATCTAGATGAGTGGACTTTGAATACATGTGGAAGTATGAGGGGACACTATGAGATGTAAAAGGTGTCATGCCTTGTCATGGAAAAGTGTAAAGGGTTTATTACAATGGTATATAGTCTATTTGTATATGGCCTGGCAAGGTGTGGGTCATGATGTATCCTATTTGTATAGGGTGACTATATATGGGAGGTATGTAACCTAGAGGCATAGGAAAATATTGATTATTTTCTATTGTATTATTTGGTAGTGGTGGAGTATATGTGTATACACCTCCTACTAGAGTTTAAGTTGGTGGTTGTTAATATAATTAAGCTTTTGAGATGTCAAGGTTGGGAACCCTATGGGTGAGAATGTTTCCAAGAGGTTGATGAGAGATGTGGTTCTACTATGGTTTTTACTCATGCAATGGCATAAACATGTAAGTTTATTGTTGTGATGTGGGGTGAGTTTTCATGAGAATGAGGAAGGATGAGGGACGAATTGACATAAGGGATTTTTTTCTTATCCATTGGATCAAATCTTGTTGATTATTTTCTAGGTCATGGATACAACCCACTAGGGTGTTAATTAGTTGATTCAACCCTATGTTGGTATTTGGACTCTCAAAATCTGGTGTAGGGAGGGTATATTCCTTAGATGAAGCCATATTAGTGGGGTGGTTTGGGATATGATCACAAAGATTAGTGTTGATAGTGGTCCTTAGTGGGTTGGAGGCATCTTGATTCTTACCAAGAGGATGTACAAGGGCTTACATGTGATTGACCTCATCCTCTAAATGATGGATCCTTCTTAAATATTGATCAAATTTGGTGATGATTTCCATTTCTAGGATTTGAAATATGATATATGTCCTAGTGACCACATGAGGAGTGATTGGGCCTCTAATTGTAAGAGTCATGGTGTTGGAGTGGGGTTGCTACTTGTAGTTTCTAAGACATCACGTACATCTTAAATGATAACTCCAATATTTGTATAAATATTAGGAAGGGAGTAGTCATGTAATTAGTGTTCTACATTAATGTTTATGGTTAGGTTGTTCTAACTCATTAATGATGGTTCACTAGAGCTAAATTGGTTTCTCTTATAGCCCTCTAGACTAAGAGATATGTTGATATCTTGTCTATAAATATTATACGAGTATATGGATAGCCATTGAATAAGTGGCAGGAGAGAATATAGATAAAGTAAAATACAAGGAGAAGAAAAATGAAAAGAGGATAAACAAAGGATGAAGTCCTACATGTGATGTTCACTAATTTGTATGCATGTAAATTTACACATGTTAATATATGCACTCAACTCCCTAAGATGTGAAAAAAATTAGCTAACATAATAGAAGGACTTGGGATTTGGATGTTTTTTGATTTGGATGAGATTCATGATATGTGGTATTAATGGATTCTCATGATGGAACAAAAATAACTTAAAATCATCTCAATTCTCATTGAGAGCATCGAGCTATGTGGAGATAGAGATCCATAACCCTTTGGTCTCTGATATCATAAGAAGGTGAAGTTATTTATCAATTATAGGCTCAGGTAAATGAGTAATATTAGTTTAAATTACTCATGAGTTAATATCTACTCTATTGGCTTAAATTTTCCAAACCAATGTCATCTACTAAGTCTGAATGATATAAGATGATGCTGGACCTAAGGAAAAAAATAATGGGATGAATGACCGACTAAGTTTGGATAGCATTGTATTGACATCCCTTATTATATGGGAGAATAATTATAGGTGGATTGGGGATTTTATCATATTATTATAAAATGGCTAAGGACTATATGATGAGGTGGGGAATTGGATTGGATCGAAAGGCCTCACATCTCAACTCAATACCAATGTCAGACTAAGTGATAATGTTGGAACTAGGTGCCCTAACTCTAGGGAATTAACCATGCTAGACAAGACCTGGTGTCTTTGGAAGGGCCATCCAAAATATACTAGGTGTAATATATGGAAACACTTATGATCTTTTTTATTCAATGGTTTACAAAATATTCTTGCTATAATATTGAATCAAGGATTTGATATGTATTACTTCCATAAATGGTAAATATTATGTGGGATATTTTTTCTAGATTGGATGGTCAAGGATTTTTATGTGACATGATTAATTTCATGAATATAAATGATTTTTATAAGATGTTTTTTCTTGCATTAATGGAAATTATTTTTATGTGATGTGATTTCTTGCATGAATGACTAAGATTTTCTAGATTTTCAACAGATGAATACTTACTAAAAAAGGTGTTAAAATTAAAGAATAATAGAAATAAAATAAACTAAAATAAAAAATATTTTTTTTATCCTTTTCAATATTTTTTATGCATACAAATTAGAGAGGGAAAGAACTTATATTACTATGTAAGATGCTGATTTATTCTATATATATTCACACGCAAACTCGATGCAATGGTTTTGTTTGTTTTTTTATTAGGTTATGTGGCATGGAATAAATAAATGAATTAAATATATTATTAAAAAGTAGTATTATAATATATCTAATCTAAAATTTCAATGATGAAACACTTTGTATTAACCTTACTTGTAAGCAAACTAGGTTTAGCTTCTCAATCTTTCTAACATGATACAAAAAAATATTTTTCTAATGAATTGGTAGGATGAAAAAAAAAGATATAAGTTATGATTTATATTTTTAAAGTGATAAATTAAAATTATTTTAACATTTTAAAACAATAAAAAGTGCCTATAGTTGCATATGATTATGTATTTACCCATATGCCTGTTTTAAGTGTTATAAGTTTGTCTAGATATTGAACAAATAAAAGTTATCTTGGATGGAAATGAATTGAAACTTTACTAATATATATTTTTGGAATGATTTAAAATAGGGTTTTTATAATTTGAAATGAAACTAATCTATTCAATTCAAGCATAAATCAAAACTAATTATGTTCTTGGTTGCAAAGATAAATGAAAGAGGTGTATTTTTTTCATTATCAATTTTACTTCTTTTCTCTTTTAAATTGGAAACTAATTTAGATACATTAAAAATATATATTAAATATAATATAAAAAAATTAAATATTTAAAATCAAAATAACCCCAACCTAATTCTAGAATAAATCAGTTAAAGTGCAAGTAGTGTGTTGATAGAAGAATCATTAGCATGATAGATCTATATATGCTCTGATGTAAATTTAGGCAATTCTATAGTTATTGGATGCATAAACCTTGGAAAAATATAGAAAAGGTGAGAAGAAACAATCCAAAAAAATAATATAATCTTAAATTAGGCTGGATAATGTATTAGATTGCAAGGTCTATATTACTCTCAGTAATGACACTTCTTCATTTGTAACTGTGTAGTTAACTCAAAAATGTTAGGGGATGAATATTCTATACATTGTAATAGTTTTATGGATACAAAATATTCTTGATAAAAATATCTAATGGTAATTTTTATATATGAAATTATGCAAAATTTGGCCTTCTTGTAAGAAGAGAAAGGAGTTTACAAGGGAGAGTTCAACTAAGTGTGACAGTGAGTTCAACTTGATATGAACTAAATAAAGATAAAATTAGAATATTAATTTGGTCATGATTGGAATTAAATAAAATTATTATAAACAATAAACATGAATAAAATTGAAAAAAATTCATGAAAATGGGAGTTACAAGAGATAAGTTTAGGAGGCATTTCCACTATGATAGAATCGCTGCTTTATACAAAGGGGCAGTTGTAAAATTGTAACATATTTTATCAAAAACTAGCTATAATATAACTAAACCACACCTAATTTAATGTTTAACCTCCCTTGTATGGAAAAATTACCTCATATTTTATATAACCATGATTATAATTGTGGAAATTGAGGGGTAGTTTCACAACAAGATGGGGCAATTTTATCACCTTAGGCAAGGATTTTGATACTCATGGTGAGTTTTTAAGAAAAATGAAGAAATGAATAGGAAGGTCATTATCAAAGGTGTCATGAGTGGTGAAAATAGGAATTTGGAATCATATATATGTGTTAGAGATAGAGATTTCCCTATGGATCATAAAACAAGAAGTCACTACATCATCATCAAATTTATTTCAAAAATGTAACACTCTATAATTTTTAGGTGCATACAGAATCCAAAATAGACTTTTAGGATATAATGCTAGAGGGTAATATATCTCCAAGTTATAAATTATACACTTTAACTAAATAAACCATTAAAAGTGACCTATGCATTCCATTTTATACTTGTTCCTTGGTTCCTATTGAAAGATAAAAAGAGAATGGACTACATCCATGATCCTAACATGATTGTGTATATAAAATAGTATTGAAAAAATGGCATGGATATATTTCATTCCCACATTGATAAATTTAAAATAAGTAATTATATGTAGAAGCAAATTTTTAAATTTTGTATGCATCTGTATCATTCACCTAAAATTGTATGAATTTTTAAGTTGTTCTTAAAATTTAAGTACATATGCATGACATTTCCCCCTTAATATGTACTAATGATTGAATTTTAAACCATTATAAGTTATTAAAAATTGTATTCTGTACTCAATAATGTTTTTTAATTATAAATTCTATTGTCATGTATGAAAATCCCACTAAAATACCCCCTTTTGAGGTGAGGGATATATCCTAAAAGTCTCTCATATAAAAATTAATTTAACTGTATCATGGATATCAAGATGTAATAATTGAAATTATAGCATATGTGAAAATTATGGTGATGTAGTAAGATATGTACCATTTAGATCATGTATGTAAAATATGAGTCAAGCCCTTAAGTATAAAATTTAGATAAATGTATCAATGAAGCTCATACTAGTAGTTGTAATAGAAGCACATAAAATAATTTGTGAATGATCTATATCATGGTACTCATCAAACTCAACAAGCTCAATAATATCAAGAATTTTACCAATCACACAAACACAAGAAGTAAAATTTCATATAATAAGGCCAAGATCCATATACAAGGGACATTATTGAATTTTTCATAAGAAACTTTTGCACACATATGGCTAAGAGCCACACAAAATAGACATTAATAATGTCATAATCAAGGGACATGTTCAAATTTTACACAAAATAAAAGGCCAAGGTCCATACATAATGGATAGATTCAAATGTTGCACAAATAAAAAAATGACCTCATAAAGATTTTTAATTAATTAAACATAAGGGCCAAGGGTCACACCCAATAGAAAAGTAAAGTCTAATCTAGTGTGCAAAATTAATAACATTAATTAAGAATATAATTATAAATATAGTCCACACCATGTATATTTAATGTGATCATATCTTATCAAATAACATATCCATGTACATAATGTAAGATAAAAATGTTAGCAAGACATTTTTAAAAAGTATATAGATCAATAATATATGAGTTGTAGAATAATAAAACATAAATATTGTAACCTTTGGATATGATGCCCACAATCTAGTATGGCCACTGGGTAGAGTCAAGTCAACATATTAGTTTAAGTGAAATTGTATGTCTTACGTAACAATCATAAATATCAGTGAAATGCATGTGTAATAAAAAAAGAGTATGATAAATACCAATCATGAGATATTAAACACATGCCAATTATCTAAAATAAATGTGTAATAGTGCCCAAGTCCTAATTTTGAATTTTTAGGATATTTTTCATGTATTTTACATCTTTTTGTAAATTTTTTGAATTGTGAAACAAGAAAAAAATACAAGAGTATACAAAATGCTGGGTTCAAAAGTAGGAGAAACTGAGAGTGATCTAAATAATTTTACACATGTGTCAATGTGAATTATGCACTAAATATTATGGTAGGCCATGTATGATAAATATGACACTAATTTAAATGTGAATGTAACTAAGAACCATTTGGGAGATATAACACATATGTAAAGGAAAGATTTTATATCCTCATTGCATCAAATGTACACTTTTCAAAGTATGTAATGTGAATATATGAGAAATATAACACACAAAATAAATAATCTTGAAAAAATAAGTAATGATTTGAAACATGAAACTAAATTTAGTATTGAAAAATTAGAAGTATTAAGGATTTTTTGTTTATTTTTTTATTTTATTATGTAAAATTACTACATGACAAGATTTATTAGCTTAGGATAGTAATGGTAGTCATATTGATAGTTACTAATCTATACTATCTTTGATGGATTTTTTTACTCTATTTAGACTATGAAAACATCAAGGTAAATGGAAAATGATTGAATTATAGGTCACTATATTGGATTGTTTAAATGTAGATAGTGAAAAATAAGATCCAGTAGGCTACAAAGTAAAAAAGATCCAAGGGATATAATTTTTATCAAATCAATCACATATGTACAAATTATAAGAATAACATGATAAAGCAAAAGGGAAGCTATGTATAATTATTTTTGTACTCTTTTGATTATTTATTTATTTTTGAATTCTAACCAATGATTCCATTTAGTATGAGAGTCATAATAAGAATTTTTACTAAGAGAAGGAAGGATCACATTTCATGGATGAAAAGTGTTAGATGTAGATCACTGAAAATAAAAAAATGCATCATGTGCCATAATGAAACTATCTAGATTCACTAATAATGTAATCTCATGTGGGAGTAGTAACTATAGGAGGTGTTGATAGGTATGTATCACCAATTTAGTAGATGTTGTATATGATTGTGTTTTTATTAACTTGACACCTTTTTCTAATATGTTTACTTTTTTGATTTTGATATTTTTACACTTTTTTATTAATTGTCTACATATCAAGATTTTGTATAGGTGAAAAACTATAAATATAATTTATTATTAAATATATTTATCAATTAACTATTGTGGTGGATGGGAAGGAGTAGGTACCATATATTGTATAGGTTACTCATATATGATCCCTAAAACTATGACCACTTGATTGAAATGAATTTACTTTAGGCATTTATGTACCATTTAAGGTACAACACAAAGCTTATATAATACAAGATGTCCTAATATCACATAAATAACCCCATTCTATGGTTAAAATTAAAAAAAGTTGATAATATAGTATGATCCACTTCAAGAGGCAATACAACATGCCCCAAAGTTATTTTTTGTTTCCCATTATGTTTCTTGACACTTTTAGATGTTGATTTATATCATTTTATGTATAAATAATTGAAATAATTAATTCCATTATACATGCATTATGACTTTATCCATTATACACTAGTAAATTGTTAGTGGGTTATTGATAAATATATGTTTAGATACATAAGGCATGAAAATTAGAATCATCATCTACTATCTCATTATCATAAAGGTGATCATATGATGTGGTTGATTAATTTGAAAAATTGTACCAATGAATCCCTCTAATGGATGATCATATGGATCATGAGGTGGGTATGCATTATAAATATGATGTGTTTCTAAATTATCCTCATTTTTCTCATGATTTTGAAATGTCCCACTCAAAATTTTTAAATTAGCATTTTCATTTTTTTGAGGTTAAATTTCCTCTATATGAGTTATTATATCAATGAAATTTTTATCAATAGGATCTTGAAAAATGTTCTTGACCTTGAAAAATTCTTAGTAGAATGACCATTGCATCTATGGTAATCACAACATGCATTGTTATCAAATGATTAAATTTTAAGTCTAATTATATCAACCTCTAGTGGTGAAGGGAGATTAATGAGTTTTCACTCAATTAAATTTTGTATAAATTAATTATATAGTTGTGGTAACCTATAAAATTTTCCTATTGATCAACCTAATAAAAATAGCTTGTTATAGAGGCATTAATTGTGTCATTTACACAACTTTAAGCACCTATTGGCTTAGCCATTTATGATGGTTTATTTTGAAGTTGAATTATATTAGGTGAATATTTGATTTTCTTCAAATCAATAATCTTGTCCATTATTTCTCTTTTTTGTGAAAAATGTTCCTCAAATGATCTAAATTTTTAAAAAATAATTTACTCATGCAAAGGTGAAAGTAAAATTTATTTGAAAATATATTTTAAATAATTATCTTACAAGGTGTTAGTGATTTTATCAAGAATGGTATTTTAATGAACTACTTATTCATTGAGAGGCTCATTATTTTATTCCTTAAGTTTACAAATTTATGTATAATAAAATAATTTCATCAATGTTGATAAAAATGATTGAGAAATTGATCTACTAATGGATTAAATTCTTTGAATAATTGAACAGGTAGATCATAAAACCAAGATAAGAATTAACATTTTAAAATTATTAGAAATAACATAGTTAGAAACATGACATTGAAATAATAATCCAAAAATATCACATAAAAAGATCAAATATGTTGTTCTAAATATCCTTTAAATTAATATAGTGGAATTTTATAAGCTATAAATCATATAGTTTAATGATAGGATGCAATATCAGGTGATAATGGATTATGACACAAGGATTATGAATCTATTTATTTGATATCTTTTGGTATGACTTGATCTAAATGTAAAACCTTAGTATGCAAAGAAAGGAACAAAAAACAAAGAAATACAAACCATAAATATCTTAGGTGTTACCAATAAAACATTACAAAGAGAATTTGAAAGCTTGGACTTTACAAATTGACATGTGTTAGAAGAGGTTCTTGATGCATCAAAACATGATAAGGATGAGGATAACTAAGTTTTACTCAAGTGCACAATATAGTGTAGATAATTCATATTCAATAAGGTAAGTAGAAGCATAAAAGAGATGAATTATTGTGCATTTGATAGGAATTAGGATTGACCAATAATTCATTAATGTTTACAAAGCATTTATAGTAATTTAGATATGATTAATCTAAACATTAAACATGATAATGTGTGCAAGGAATAAAATAAGAAATATAATAGGTAACCATAACAAAATAGTCTATATTGATCTCAAAAAAGGTCTAAATCTCTTCTTCATACAAGCATACATATATATAGTCATTTACAATCTCTGACTATTCACATTCTTCTCATACTTTGGAGCCAAAAGAGGAGACTGTTCATCTTCTATCTATTACAAGTCATGGAGGATAAAAAATACATATAGCCAACAACTGAATACATAATGCATGAATATTCAAAACACATTTTTCATAGCTTTACTATCTATTTTAATCTACCAACACTTTCTTGGACTTAAAATGTCATCTCATCCCCAAACAACATCATAGGATAATATAGATGTATACATAGGGCAAAAGTTGAAGAAATGGTTAGACTAGTAAGATTAGCAATAATCTCTCAAGGCACCATTTTTGTTTTTCACCTCTTATGCACTACTTAGCCATCCTTTCAAGTTTTGAACTAAGTAGTTTACCAACCTACCACACTTTTGGGTTATAAATAGGTTGGCATAACTAGGTGGCCACCATTTATGGGTTTTCAACCATCTTGGCTCCAATTGTCTTACTAGTCATTCCCAAATAAAAAATTATGTACACAAATTTCAAAATGTGTGCCTTGTATAGTACTTAGATTGAAGGAGGTGGAATTGATGCATATGATGATTGGCTAATAGGATCCTTGGCCCTAGAGTATGTATCCTTATGCTAAGTGATGACTTTCTAGAGCTCAAATGGTGGCTTATAGACTAAAACATTGAGGATTTGGGAAACCTCACTATAGAACAGAGATAAGTCACTCTTGTAAGTATGCCAATTGATCATCACCTCCTTGAAAATGCACATCAAAATGTGCATTAGTGTATGATATCTGATGAGTTACTTCAAGTATGATTCATTAGTGATGCTCATGATTGCCTTCATATTGTTGACCCTCATCTAGATTTCTCCACTCAGTTGTTTTAGCTTATCTACATCATATTCAACCTGGAGACCTAAAAATGAGTTGCACTAAATCTCACTCTGCCAAGAGATAAGTATATCATGCACATTATCCCTAGTGTTGAACAAGTCCTAGAGGGCTCTATTTTTCTCATCTACTGATTTGGTTTGATTTTCCATGATTATCTTGGTAGTTTCAGCTATAGTGAAATCTATATTAGAAATGGTGAGAGAGTCATCAAGGAGTTATTTCTAGTCTAGTAGACTTTGTGCAATGTGATGTGCTTGTAGGGATGTAATATCCAACATGCTCTAGTATTATTCCATAAAGGTTATCAATGTAACTAACTCAATATTCATGATCTATCCTAATGTATTAAATATGCAGAGTTGTTAGGCTATGCACTAGTCCTTAATGAACTTAGAGACCAATGTATTGATCATATGATGATAAGACAACTTGGTCTTTGATTGTTTGATTGACCAACTTTGAGTAGGTGTCTTGAATAATTTTTTTAGCTTCTTGAAGCTAAGCCTTTTTCTCCACATTCTTTGCCTTAGATTGATCCCATTCTTGCTTCAAATAGGTAGACTTATATGTAATGTATTCCTAGAAAGCTATTACACCCACTAAATATTTCTTTAAGGGAAGTTTTAAGACATCTAAGGAAGCCTCATTCCTAACTAGGAGTGTGGCCAATGTGCTTGTAGATGTGGTAGGGTCTAGTCATGGCATATTGGCAAGTAGAAGTGATAAAGTAGTGCATCGAGAACCAACTATAGGAACATCCTAGATCTAGACACCTTTCACTGACATCTCTAGTATTTGTGGACTTTTCAAAGCTATAATAGGTCCTTCTTGTTCTATACTCTACTCTATTTTTATGTGAGGTTGCACTAGTACTTGTTGTTATTGTGTTTTGGCCTCTACTACTAGCTTGAGTTACTATGCAACATCTTTAACCTTCTTGTGTTTTGATTTCTCCTCCTTCTTCAGCTCTTGTTATATCGTATATATCTTTGCCTATTCCTCCTCGGCCTTTAATTTTTTTTCCCATTTTTCTTCTTCTTCTTCTTCTTCTTCTTCTTCTTCTTCTTCTTCTTCTTCTTTATTATTCTGTTCTTCTTCCTCTTTCTTATTCATCTACCAGGGTTGTATCCTTAGCTTGCTCTTATGTAGTTTGAACTTGCACTTGTGCTTGCATTTACACCTATTATTGTTGTAGGTCTTCATTTTCTTCCTCATTTTTCTTCACATCTTCCTTTGCCTACTATTGTGCACAGTTTACAACTTTTATGGCTTATTGTGCTTTCTCCATTACATCCTATTTTCTCTTATCTTCTTCCTCTACCTTCACTATGGTAGAAAGTTAATATTTATTTTCCTTCTCTCATTCCTCTGATACTTTCTTGGCTACATCAATAACTTTATATGCCTTCTTGGACACATCCATAGCCTTCTATGTATCAGCCTCTATATCTTTATCCATTTATGTAGCCTTAACTTATTTGGATTTCTACATTGCTTGTTATTATCTTTCTTATTATTTTTAACTCTTATTTTCCTCCTTCCTCACATTTTATTCTATTAAAAAATCTTCTTCTTCCCTTAAGGATTTTTATTATTCTTCTATGGGATATTATGGTGTGAGATATTCAAACTCTTAGGCTTGGGGTGATAGTAGTGAAACACTGGGTTACACTTTTGAGCTGGAAACCTATGCCTTCCTCCTCCCAAGCATGACTAGTCTACATTTTAGTGGTGGTATAGTAAATACAAGGGTATTTATTCTTCATGCATAGTGGATAGTCTTCAAAAAGTATGCACTTATAGTGTAGGGGAGACCCTCACCTCCCACCTTATTCATGGTCTATACATGACTATTTTAGGTAGACTTTATAGAATCTATTTAAATATTTATTCAAATACTAATGTCAGTGTAGGTTATGGATGGAAGAAGTTGTTCCTCATTTATATCTACTTTATTTGTTCTTAGATGGTGTTAATAACTATGGATGGTGGTTAATATGTAATATCCACCCACAACTCTAGGAGAACCTAAAATTACACTTGAACTATGTGCATAACTTTCTAGAAGAAGGAATCCTACTCCTCCCTATCATAGAAATCCCCAACCATATCTTCCATCATGACCTAGTAGACTTCTTTCTCATCTGTACCCATTCATATAAGATCACATGATCTCATAATCTATGATAGCATCAGATCATCCATCTAGGTCATGTTATTGCATGTATTTTACTTGATAGGAGGGGACATCAAAATATGTTTAGCTTTGCAGTTTCTCTTCTACTATTATGATATGGTTGCTTCTTTTATTTGTTATGATGCAGGGATGGATATGTCAAGTAGTATGGATTGTAATGGATTCACATGCCAAGCTAAAAAATATTTTTGTCTTATAAATTTGACCTACACCATGTCCATTGTTATGAATAATGGGAGTGGTGTGAAGGGAAACCATGGAAACTCATGGATGTTGATGAAAACTCATTTGGGAAGTAGGGTGATAGTTGCATGCTAGTCCAAATATGTCATGACATCTAGTGGCACTCAGGGATGTGTTATGATTAGCTCTAGGCACTCCTCCCACCAAGCTTTGAACTTGAATTCATGCACATGTTTTCTATGATCTTACATCTAAATGATATTCTAGAATTGATATGCTAGCCAATAATATGTGTTAGGGTACTTCTCCCTCTGGGGCCTTCCATTATGTGAAGTAGAGTAGGAAGATGAAGAATTGGTATTATAATGTCTACCTTGGAGATGTGAGACACCTCTCAATGTTCCTGAATAACTTATGGATGAAGTACTTTGTCTAATTTAATTATTCATTTTTTTGGATCATCTAGTGGGCGATGTCCATGACTCCTTTTGGTATTTGTTTTATATACTTTTTCATCTGGTAGAATATATTTGTAATGTATTTCATAAGGATATACATTGGTCTATTTATGATTTCATCAATTAGAATCTCTTTATTGATCCACACATATAAATCCCATACTTATTCTAGAATGGGGAGTGTTTTTGTCTTTTAGGGGGATAGGGAGACTCCACACACAAGCATGCCCAAAGCACAGGCCATGCATTATGTATTGATTACAATAGTGACATCTAACCCAATATATATGTTTCCATCATTATATCTTCCTAAAAACACTTGTATGATATCCCTTGGGTTACCAAAGGTAGGCATTCATAATAGGCACTCTGCATCTATGCTAATGAATTTGTGGGGAGATATGAGAGTAAGTGGGTGCGTAGAATAAATAGGATCTAGTCAAAACAACTTATGTTCTACTTGTTAGAGGTATTCAAATATTTCTTGGTCATTGAAATTGTTTTTCCTGAGTGCCATGTTGACACCCATGGACTCTTTTTGAGAATCTATGAGATCCCTGATGAGTTGCAAAGCATAGATATCTATATGAATTGAAATAATTATAATTTTGTCTTCTTTTTGTGTAAGAAAACTAGCTCATCTTTTGAAATTGTAGATCATGAAAAATATGCACAAGGATGAAATGTTGATTTGGTATTCAAACTTGGCTTCTATAGGTTTCGTGCCTATTAGATTCCAGATCAATTCCATACTTAATTGTCCACTCATCTTGAATTCATGGTTGATGTGGAAAATCTGATCCAATCTATAAATTAAGGTAATTAGTTATTGGCACAAGTGGAGAGTTATGTCATTATGCTCTTTGATGTCCATACGGGGGTACAAATGGATGATGTTAATGGGTTACCAATTTGTTAAAGATTTTAATCCATCAAAGCTTGGATCAAGAATTTAATTCATTTAGATGACCATTATATAGTGGATATCTTGTTTATGTGATGTTTTTTACCTTTTCCAGACTTAATTTCTTTCAATCGCTCTTCTTTTACTTTCCTAGTGGCTCACATGGATCCCCCTATGTATGAATGACACACCTGATGTTTGGTATTTTGATTCTCAAATAGTGTTGAATAAATCATCTACAAAGACACACAAATAGAAAATAAACACACAAAAAACATGCAAAACTTGGGAAATCCTAATCTACTTGGTGTTACTCATCACCCACTCACTTAGTAGAATGAGATCAATTGACTATTAGTGGTAGGGCTTAAACTTATAACCAGTTACCCACCTATTAAAACGGTTTCCTTAATATCTCTTAAAACCATGGTTACTTATTACATTAGGTCATGGATAATATATTTCCCTTTCCATTGAATCTGTAACTTTCCCAGATATGCTTTGAAATGAGTATCATTTAGTAAGACTAGTTGATCTTTATGAAATTCTTTATGGCATAAATTCCTATCATGCCATGATTTCTAGCTTTGATTATGAGCTTATTTCATCCACACTAATCTATGTCTATACTCATCCATCCTATTCAGTTCAAGGAGTCTGTTAGTGAGATACTCACAATCTCCTAGTTGCATGACCATTATAATGTGTAGACTAGGTACTAAGTATTCCATTAATATGATTTATTCAAGACCATATACCAAATAAAATGGCATAAAACTAGTGGTTCTCTTGTAATGCATTTGATATTCCCATATAATCATAGGGATGTGATCTTCCTAGTCATCCCTCTAAGCATCATATATTTTTTAGCATTTTACTCAATATTTTGTTGCAAGCTTCAACTTAGCCATTGGCCTGTGGATGATATGTAGTGATTTTATGATTAGAAATCATAAATTTATTAGTTAGAGCCTTGATGGTGTTGTTCAAAATGTACAATCCTCTATTGTTGACTAACTTTATAGGGAATTAAAACCTTGTAATTATGTTTTATAGAAAAACTTCATTGTGTCCTTCACATCATAGCTAGGTGTTGCAATAGCTTCAACCCACTTAGTAAAGTAGTCCATCACAATGATGATATACCTTGTTTTATTTTACTTACTCAAAAGATTGATAGGTCTAAAAAAATCAATTCCCTATTATTCAAAAGGTTTCTCAGCTAATAGAGGATACAAAGGCATTGCATATTTTTGTATTAGTTTACTCATGCATTAGTAGACATTATAGTGATACATTACTCTATGTACATCTTGGAATAGATTTGACCACCATAATCTACTCTATATCAGCTTTCTATACATAGCTTCTCTTTAAAAATTTCCTCATGTGACTCCTTGATGTGCCTCCTATAAGATTTGAGGTTGTTCATGTTATATAATAACCCTATGTAAAGCTTCATCCTTCCCTAAGTGATATAGAAGCCCATTGATTATGGCATATGGTAGTTCTCTAATAACAAATTGATTATTATCATGCTCTTGATAGTGAACAAGGAAGACTCCTTATTTGAATAAGTTGGTAATGGCTTTGAAATTTTTAGGAATCATAGAAACATAGAAGAGGTACACATTAGGAGAGTCTTATTTTAATTCTTCTAGTTCCTTGACATTAAGAATGTAGATAAGATGGTCTCATCCTATGTTCTCTTTTCCTAGATTTACATTAATGTAAAATTAAAACTCCTAAAAACAATCAACCATCAAGAGATGAATCCTTCTAGAACTAAACTATTAACAAGGTATTACATGTCTTGATGATTAGTGAAGACTTCAAATGATGTTGCAAGCAGATAATGTTAGAATTTTTTTAGTATAAACATGATGGCCAATGCTTCTCATTCTATGGTTGTGTAATTTTTCTCTACATTAGAGAGCTTACTATTATAAAAATGAAAAGGATGGTCGAGTCCACCATCTCCTAGATATAAAATCATAATACCAATTATTATATGTAAAGCATCCACATGTACATGAAAGGACTTATTTTAGTCTAGAAAAACAAGGATGGGTGGAGTAACAAATCTCTGTTTCATCTTGATAAAGGTTTCTTGACATTCTAAATTCGAGACAAACTTTGAATTTTTGGATATTAAAGATTCCAACAAAGATGAAATAGATGTGTATCCTTTGAAAAACTTGTAATAGTAGCCTGTATGTCCTAAAAAATAGTGCACTTTAGTGGAATTGATGGGTGGAGGCATACTTAGGATTACTATGATTTTTGCTTGATCTATCAGAATGCTTTTGTTGCACAATACATGTCCTAGCCAAGACACAAAAAGGGTGTAAAGAATAGGTGTTTATTTAACTTCAATGAGATTCTCAAATATCTACATTATTCCAACATTAGATTCAGCTTATAGAAATATTCTTTGAACAAGGAAGAGACTACCCAATCATCAAGGTAAAAGTTTAGGAAGTTATGAATGAAATTATTCAATGCAATAACCACTATGAGATAGAATACTAAAAGTTCAATTTTAAGGATAAAAGACATGATATTATATGTAAAATATCCCCATTACATGGAAAAATTAATTTTGGCTCTATATTTTTATATGATTGGTATCTAATGATAGTTGTTCAACTCATATATGAAATATTAGACTTCATGTCTTGCAATAGATTCCAGAACTCCATCTAAAAGTGGAATTGAGAATGGATCATTTACACAGGTATCATTAAAAATATGATAATACCCACATATGTAGATATATCATAATTTTTTGGGTTGCACTACCATGGGACTTATCCTATCTGCCTTTTCTACTGGATAGATTCTTCTTACATCCTGCATTTTATCCAATTTAGCCTTTAATTTAAGCTTCATGTTTGGTTTTAACTTGTACGACCACTTATTTGTAAGACATGTGCACTCCTTTAGTTTAATATGCATCTTGAAAATGGATGGGTCAACTCCTCAAACCTTTGAGACTTTACTGGGAATAACATCTTGATAATACATGAAAAGTTGTATAGCTTACCGAATTTCAACTTCTGTTTAATAGTCACCTATGTTCTCAAATTTTGAAATCTCCTCAGTTTTGATTTTTACTTCAATATTTTTGATGAGCTATTTCTAAATCCTTATCTTTACTTCATCAATATATTCTTGTATCCATTATTTACCTTCTTGTTCATGAATGTTTATGATGTGTTTCTTGTCTTGTTTAATAGGTTCTACACAAGTGTCCTTTAGTGGTGCTATAAGTCATTCAAGTTTAAATTAATCATTTAAATCACTATCACCATCAGAATTGGAATCATCAATGTCACATGTTTCATATTGTATTTAGTGACATGGATGCATCAAGGATTATTATTATTTATTAACAACTTTATATCTTTGTAATGTTGAATTATGATTAGATGTTGTATTCTGCTACATAGTGGATTACATCATGGTGCTTAAGTATTATGTACACCCATATCATAAGAATTGTTTGATTTTATAGACTACATTGTGAACTAGAGAGTTCTCATCTTCAAATAAAAATGCTTGAATAAAATCACTTTAGACCTATGCTCAATGTTTTGTCTCCCTTATGTGCTCTTGATGTATGTATCATGCTGCTAGTAATGGAGTAAGTGTATAAAGGAAAATGTGAACCTGATACTTTGGTGCCACTCATTCCTTAATTTAGAATTTAACACATTTATGAATATGAATTTTAGGACACTCACCTTATTGAAATAATGGCCAATTGTTTTAGATGAATTTTGGTAACTAGAACCTATTGATCATGAGCTCAAAGACACCATCCTACTCACACTAGTCATTTTGATGAATTTACCACCATATCACAACAAATCCCTTCAAATCATAATTTAGAGTATTGAAATAATAACTAATTGTAGTTACATGAACTTGTAACCATAGAATGAAGACATTGATATCCTCAATAGCATAGTATATAAGGACTTATCACTCATGCACAAAGACCATTCCTATCAGTCTAAGTTTATGATCACCTCAGGCCTAATTGAGGAGACTTTTGTTTGAGTTTACACTCATAGATGAAGATATTTCCCATGGTAAATTACCTTGTCTAGTCATCTCTATATATTCCTACATGTGATCATTAGCTTAATAGATAAAATCAACTTCTAATCGAGTAGGGTATTTTGGATACATAAATGCACATTTTTTTATGATAAACTGATTTGTCAATAGTTTCATAGCTACTAGTTTGGGCCTCTATTATTTTTATGTATTTAATTATTGAGTGAAAAGTGATTGTACCTAAGGTTTGGTATCCTCATTCAATAATTTATACTAAATCACATGTAGAGATTTTGTATTTTCCTCAGAGTTTACCTTCATCCAACTTATTTCTTATGTAACATATGGAGAATATGGTTCAACTAGAATTATGTAATGCTTGTGCACTCTATTCAAAGGAATGAAAAAACCTTATCTCCTTGGTTTGCCTTTACTTTATTTTGAACCATTTTTATAGTTATCTAACCATCGTATGCCCATTTATTACCTATCAGCATAAGGTAATGTGTTGTTAAAGTCTTCATGTAAATGACTTCAAAATCACCTCACAGTGTCAATACTACAACTTTAATCTCCATATCTTCTGATTGACTAATAGGCTCAACCCTCCCACAATCAGTTAATCTCAAAGTAACTAGGATATAAATTAGAATTGGTCATCCAATAACTTCCTATGTAATCCTAGGAATCATGTTGATTGTGCTACCAAAATCAAAGACAATTTGGAATCTCATAGCCTACAACTTCAATGTTAATGTGTGCATCAACATCTCAGGGGTTCTTTATTTTGATGTACTAGACCAACTTTTACATCTTCTATTGTCCATGTTGTGCACACTCCAATATATTATGTAGTAGGTTTATGATGTTTTGATAGATTTCTTTATTGTGTAGTGTGCTTAAAAGTTTTATAAGATATATTAGCATAGAGACAACTCCATCTTGATACATAATGCACATGATCTAGCTATAAATTTGCACATATATCACTATAACATCTCCTTTAATTGTGTCTTGATGTTGGATATTTTTAAAATCTTAACTTCATACATGAGACCCTTTTTTGTAGATAGGTTTGGGTATTTATATATCTTTGATGTTTCGATTATCTAATCCTAAAGCATCTCAAGTGGAGGCAAATCTTTCTCTACATGATTTTTTCATGTAATATCATTTAGGAACACATCCTTTTTATGATGCATACTCACCATATTCACATTCTAGATGGCCTTGTCCTTTCTTTGTTTCTCCAAGATAGGATAATATTCTATGTTATACTATTCAAAGATTTTATAGTATACATAATAAGACTATTATTGAGGATTCATAGGGCAATTCCTTTGTACATGATTGTATTCTATGCAAATGTAGCATTGTAGAGGAGACTACTAATAATTTTTTCCTCTACCTCTTTGGTATCCTCCTTTGTATCTACCTTGATCTCCTCTTCTCTTAGACTGATATCTACCTCTATATCATCCTTATTGATACATAGTGTTCCAATGATAGTGTTACTAGTTACTACCACCAATTATGAATTGTTGTTGCATATATAGTGGGGTCCAACTTAATTATTTATACTATATCATGGCTAAGCTCTAAGTTGGTGCATACTAGTACTAAGGAGATGGAGGTGTCCAACTTAGTGAAGGAGGGGTCCAACCAACTAGACTTTAAGGTTTATATTGTGGTGAACTAGGAATCCATTATGGACTTATTAGGGTTGCACAATATTTGCTGACCTCTAGGCCTATGATCACTTGATTCATCGAGGACATTTGTGACGTAGTGATGTTGAATATGTTTTTGGTGATGCCTTCCTTAAGATCCTACAAAGCCTTGTAGTTCTTCTCATTATGATTTTTTGATTTACAAAAGTTACAATATGGATTCTATGGACTCTTAACATATTGTTTCGAAAGGTGGCACTACATTATAACATGCCCCACTATTCAAATAATTTATCTTAATTTTAGGATAGTCATTCCTATGATGTCCTTTTCCATACTCCATATACCAAAGATTCAATTTAGGATTATCTGCCTCATGGTACTTTTATATTATTTTCATCATAGTGTATTTTCAATCTTAGAATTATCAATAAGGGCTTCTCCATAATATTCAATTTTCTCTACCCATACTTTAGTAGTTTTGGCATTTGATTTTATAGCATATTGAGTTTACACAGTGGAAAACCTGATTCTAGAGTACAATCCTTGAATGAATCATGTATATGTATCTTTATATATTAAATAAAATTCTACCTTATTCATCATGTCAAAGAATCTATGGTCATAGTCATAGACTAATTCTCTAGACTTTTGCCTTATCTCCTTTAGGCCCTATATAGTCTAAATAGTGCATTTTTTATCTTAAACTTTGTGATGAACCAGTCCTCAATGCACTTTAGACATTCCTATTCAATTTATATTCAATATATGAACTCAAGTGCTCTTCCAACTAATGCCCCTACTAACTCTCACTTTTTGACAACTTCATCAGTGATGCCCTTAGCTTGCCATCTCATCTTGTAAGTTAGTAGGTATTATTCAAGATCTATAGACCCATCATAGATGGTTAGGTTTATGAATCCTCCTTGATGATCCATCATGTTAACTAGTATGGATGGAGTCTGCTATGCAGTTTTTATTTGAGAATGCTACATTTTGGGTGATCTTACTTGTGTACTACTCTATGCACTAATAGAGTTATTGTGTGCACTTTGTTCATGTATACTTTCTTCTTTTATTTGTTAAATTTCAACTAATCATATGGCCTTAAAATCCTTTCTAATTGATCTAGTTTAAATTTTGGCACCCCAATGATTCATGTGCTCTAAAAATATTCCTTCCCAACTACTATCTTATTATCTACCTATCTAAAAGATTTTACTATAATATAAAAGATTGTGCTACAGGGACATGTGCTCTTCCATTGAATCGTTATTTCCTATGACTTTTTCTACTATGCTTGAGCCTATGATTAACCTTTGACTATGTTCCATTTATTTACATAATTATTCTTATTTTGACAATACCCTTTCTTGTAGCTATGTACTACATCTATCATTTATCTATTCTACTTCTAAACTATTCTTACCTTCTTCTTTGCACATCTCATCTTCATCACTTTGCTATATCTATCAACATTCATCATCCTCTTTCTTCATCCCTTATTCATCCTCTTTATCATGATATATTTTTACTCATTCATCATCTAATATACTACTACTCTTATCTCTACTCATAACTACCTAGGTATTCTTCTATTTATTCCATATGTTTTATTGTCATAGTTCCCATTCTATATATAGACTTTAATAACTCTTCTTTCCTCATGTCTCCATTATATATTTATGTTCAATCCTTATTAAATCATATAACCATAATTCACCATCATATTTCACACACCTCTATACAGTCAAAGAGACTACTCCATATTGGCTAGAGTAGGCACCATGGAATTATCCACAACCAACATCTTTACCAGGAGAGGTAGTCACTACAAAAAATTTCCTCTAATTCCTAAGACAAAATGGTCTTATGTAGATCTAAATTATATATATCCTTTTAATACAATATCAATGATGTATCTATCTAAGATAGTAGAAACCCAATAGTCTATTGCTCTTGTCTAGTTGGTTGCTAGTTTCAACTATTGGTCTATCTTCTCTTTGGTTCAAATGAATTTTTTTGTTCTTAGGTTAAATCAATAGTATTCAAATATTTTCAAATAGTTGGATAGTATTAAAATTAATTCTCACCAAAAAATTTCTTATATCTCTCCAAAGATGTGTTCTTGAATAATTTCACTTATGGTAAGACTAGTCAATTTAAATTCTTCTTCTATAAATTTCCATACTTTTTTGTCTAACCATGTCTTAATGTATCTCTTCCCTAGGAACCATATTAACATAGTTTCCTCTAGAAAGAGTGTTTCTATGCTTACCACAAAATTATTAGCAAATTTTCTTGATGCATCATAGCATGCTAAGGATAAGGATATCTATGTTTTAATCAAGTGTTTAGGATAGAATAGAGAATGCATATTCAATAAGGAAATTAGAATCATAAAAAGATGAATTTTTATGCATTTGATATGAATTAGGATTAAATAATACTTCATTAATTTTTATAGAGCATTCAAAGTAATTTAGATAGGGTTAAGCCAAAAATTAAACATGATAATATGAATAAGGAACAAAATAATAAATACAATAGGTAACTATAACCAAATAGTCTATATTGATCTCAACAAAAGGTCTAAATCTCTTATTCATACATACATACATATATATAATCATTTATATTATTTTATTATTCACATTCTTCTCATACTTTGGCACCAAAATAGGAGAACGTTAATTTTATATATATTACAAGTCATGGAGGATAGGACAAAATACATATAGATAGCAATTGAATACATCATGCATGAGTATTTTAAGAATATATTGCACAAATTTACTATATATTTTATTTTCCCAATAACATGCATAACAAAGATCAATATCATATAATATATCTCAAAAATATTAATACAATTATAATGAAATTTCCTTGGATATATAATCAAGGAAGATCAATCATAACCATAGGATTAAGCTTAATGGAAGGGAGATTTGATCTCATGGAGTTTATAAGTAAAGAAGGCTTAATGGATGTGGAGCTTCAAGGAATTCAGTATACTTGGAGCAATAAGAGACTTGATAATGAATGTATACAAGCCAAGCTTGATAGGGCTCTCATTTCCCCAGACTGGACAAAAAGATTACACTTGTAAATTGGAAGCATGCCATAGAATAGGCTCGGATCATTTCCCTCTTATTTTCACAGTGGTCAAATTGAACCAGAAAAAGAATCATCCATTCAGATTTGAAAAGATGTGGATGCAACACCCACAGTTTGAAAGCAAAATAAAAGAGTGGTGGAATATACCTATTGAGGGAACAACTCTCTTTAGAGTGGCTTCCAAGCTCAAAAATGTTAAAAAGGAAGTTAAGAAATGGAATAAGGATTGTTTTGGAAATATATTTGAGAAAAAGAAGACTATTAAGGAAGAAATTAGTAGAATTCAGGAAAAAATTCAGCAAAACGGTTATACTTCTGACTTCCGTAGAGAAGAAAGTGAACAATTGCTTCAATACCAAGATATTATAACAAAGGAAGAAACCTATTGGAGACAAAGATCTAGGGTGCAATGGTTGAAAGAAGGAGACAAAAATACAAAGTTTTTCCATCTTTCCACTCTAAAACACAAAGCTAAAACTCATATTCAACACTTGAAAAAAGGAGATCAGAAGATAACAAAGGAAAAGGAAATAAAGGAGGAAATGCTTTCATTTTTCTCCTCCCTGATGAAGGCTGATAGAAACATCAACTTGAAAAGTTAGGCTGATATCCTATGCGTGGTTCCTCCTTTGGTCTCGAAGGAGCAGAATAACATGTTATATTCCATACCTAAGGAGGAGGAAATCTTCAAAGCAGTTAGATCTTTAGGAGGAGATAAAGCACCTGGACTAGATGGTTTTCCAATGTTCCTTTTTAAAAAGCTTTGGAAACTTATTGGAAAAGATGTCAGTAATGTGGTGAAGGAATTATTTGGAGCCAAACAGATGCTGAAGGAAGTTAATGCCACTTTTTTGTGTTTGATTCCAAAAAAGGCTGGAGCTGACAGTCCTGATCAGTTTAGACCGATTAGCCTGTGCAACTCCTTCTATAAGATAATATCCAAAGTTTTAACAACTAGATTAATTCAAGTGATCCCATTGATAATAGCTGATCAGTAAAATGGATTCATCCCAGGCAGACAAATCCTCAATTCTGTAATAATGGTGCATGAGAATATTCACTCGCTGTTCAGCTCAAACAATGAGGGGTTCATAATGAAAGTGGATATTGCTAAAGCATATGATAGGGTGGATTGGTTATTCCTTTCTAAAAGCCTTACTACCTTTGGCTTTGAACAAAGAGTGGTTGACATGATCAAGCAGTTGATATCTACTACTTCTATTGTTGTGTTGGTAAATGGGAGTTTGTCTCATTTTTTCAATCCGTCAAGGGGATTAAGATAGGGGGATCCTATTTCCCCTATTTTGTTTATAATTATGGCTGATAGTATGGGATGATACTTAGGGGACTTAGTTAGTAAAGGTTTATTTAAGGGCCTGAAACCCTCTTCGCATCCTTTAATATGTTCCCATGGTCAATTTGTTGACGACACTATCTTCATGGGGCAATCTGAAGTCACAGAAGCCAAAACTTTAAAGGAAGCTATAAATTTATATTCTTCTACCTCTAGACAACTGATAAACTGGAACAAAAGTGTAGTATTCTTTACTAATACCCAAGTCACAGACAGAACAAAATAGCAAAAATCCTTGAATGTTCCATAGGATCTTTTCCTTCCTCTTACCTTGGTCTCCCTTTTGGGATGAAAGTTCCTGAAGCTTTCTGGGAAGGACTTATTAAAAAATTTAGCAAGAAATTAGTGGGATGGAAAGGTAGTTTTCTAAGCCAAGCTGGAAAGCTCACCCTCCTCAAAGCAAGTCTTCAAAGCATACCCACGTACGCTTTGAGTCTTTTCAAAATCCCCACTAAATTTGCTGAAGCTATTGAAAAAATTCAGAGAAACTTTCTTTGGTCGGGTACTGAGGAGAAAAGAAGAATGTCTTTAATAGCATGGGATAACATCTGTAAACCTGTCAGGGAAGGTGGACTAGGAATAAGGAAAATTAGAAGTATGAACACAGCTCTCTTAGCTAAGCAGGGTTGGAGGGTTTATCAGGAAAATAAAGAATGAAGCAAAATATGGAAGCACAAATACTTATTTAAGGCAAAGTCACTCCCTAAATTCTTTTTTAATCTGGACATTTCCCATCCTTCTACCATATGGGGGGTAGTCCAGGGGACTAAACATGTTTTAGAAGAAGGAAGTTCCTGGAAAGTTGGCAATGGCAAAAAGGTGAAATTTTGGGAAGATATTTGGTTAAAAGGAAAACCTTTGCAAGATGAAATCCAAGATAAAGATGTTATAGACCGTTGCAAGCAAAGAGTGGGAATAATGGTTAACCAATACTGGCAGAACAACTCCTGGGTGAACCTCACTGACTATGATCAAGATTTCAAGGATATTCAACTATCCCTAAATGCTATATCTCTATACCCTAATCTTGAAGATAAGATTGTTTGGCATAATGATCCAAGCGGATAGTTTAAAGTTTCTTCCATTTTCACTTCAAAGGGAAATGGCAACAAACCGCTGTGGACGAAGGCCTGGATCAAGGGGCTCATCCCTAAAATCAAAATCTTTTTCTAGACCCTCCTCCAAAACAAAATCTTAACTTTGGACAATTTACAAAAAAGAGGAATATATATTGTGAACAGGTGTATTCTTTGTAAGAAGGGCCTTGAAGATAGAGATCATTTGTTCATAAACTGTTCTTTTACATAGCTAGTCTGGAAAGAGATCCTCAATATGTGGGGCATCGCATGGATCCATCATAAAAACATGGAATTATCTCTTAAAAGCTGGTACTGCCCCTCCAAGAATTTTGAAGTAATTTTTTTATGGAAACTTACTCTTCCCCATATTTGGTGGGGAATATGGAAGGAAAGAAATAACTGAATTTTTAGAAATAAAGAACTCCCTGGATGGGTGGTAGGACAGAACATCATTAGAGCTATTAAGGAGAATTTTTTATCACAAATGAATCCAAGCTCAACTCTCCAAGTGGATAATCCCTTAAGTACAAAAAATTCTAAAGGTAAACCTGATAATCCCAGATTAGGAGTTACATGGAATGCTCCCCCTCAAGGGTGGATTAAAGGAAACTTTGATAGAGCTGCTAAAGGGAATCCAGGGAAAGTAGGTTGTGGTGGAGTCTTGAGAAACCATACGGTAAAGGTTATTGTTGCTGTTGCAATCCCCATCGATAAATCGAATTGTCACATTGCTGAAGCTACTGCTGCCCTTCAAACCATCAAAATAGCTGTGGATTCGGGATATCCCAAATTGTGGCTAGAAGGAGACTCATTGAACATCATAAATATTCTTAACAATAAAAATACTGTGTCTTGGACCATAGAGGCTATGGTAATGGAGATGAAAACCTTAATAAAAAAAATTTGATAAAGTGACTATAACCCACACCTATCGTGAAGCCAATGGAGTTGCAGATTGGTTAGCAAACTGTGCAGTCCGAATAGGACAAAAAGTGAGGTGGCAAGAAACATTAGAAAAGAATGTGGAACTGAGGGCGCTCATTCTTCATGATGCAACTCATGCAAAGGAGGGAAAGATTAGATTGTAATAGAAATATAATGAGTAGGAGTGGCTTTGCGGGGAAAGGTCTACAATCATTAAAGAGGAAGGCTCTTGAGAGTGAGAAGTGGATCCTGAACGTGCCCAAACAAAGCCGACTTTCAAATCAAATTGGCAGCAGGTGGGATCATTGTAAAGTTCATAGTGACTAGGTTTCAAAGGAGATGAGTATGGCTCATGAAAGGAAGGGAGAACCAAGGAAGCAGGAACCCAAAAACTGTGATGAATGGAGAGAGAAACAAGATGTCTGGAGAATCCTACAGAAAGGAAAAGTCGTGAACTATATGGAAAGGCTACATGGGTTAAAACCGCATATCACTACGGCTTTTTTCAAAAATTGGATTGATGAAAGGGTCACTTTGCATGGTATCATGGTGAACCTAACTGAGGATTTTATAGAAGAGGTTACAGGGCTGCCTACGAATGGACTTAAATTCTCCAAGCAGACAAGCATTTCGAACGAGGCCTTTTGTAAGTTCCCCGAGACGGATGTGGAAGAGCAGAAGCTGGTCAAGAATGGGGATTTAAATGAATTAGAATAGATTAAGGGGATATGGAGGGATTCTTATGTTGTATAAGGGAGTATTTCATCTTGGATGAAAGAAGCAAGAGAGTGCATAAATTACACTTTGTTTTCCTTAATCATTTCAGACACAAGGTAGGATTGTCTTTTCCCTTTTACCTGCGCTTCTCTTTGGTCCAAAGTTTATTTGCTCACAGGAAGAAGGAAACGCATCCTATCCTGCATGAAGGCCTAATTCTGTTAATCGAAGGCTACTGCAAGAATAAAGCTATGGTTAAGAACCCTAACTAGGGGAAAAATAAGGAGTTTGGGAGCAAAAAGAGTGAAATTGTGAAATTGTAAAAGGGAAAGACAAAATCAAGTTCCTCAGTGCCAAAAATTAGAATGTAGAAGAAGATACAGAGTGGGAGAGAATTGATAAACCTAGGGAGGAAAATCTGGAGGAAGAATAAGGTACTGAAACCTGGAATACAAATTCAAAAGAGGACGAAGAATGTCAAGAGAAGAATGAGAAAGAAGGAGTCAGCAAAGAGGAGGAATCTAAAAATAGTAAAGAAGAAATTGAGGAAAATCAAAAAGTGTCAGAGGAAGATATTGTCCAGGATGGCCCTGTTGAGGACCCTGTTTCAAGAAATGAAAGGGAAAATATAGTTTAGGATGACAATCAAGAAATGGACATGGAAATTCAAATTGGAACAAAAGAATAGTATCAAAGGGGCTGAGAGGATCACTTTGAAGAAGGTAGGAATAGTGCCAATAAGAATTCTGAGGAATGGAGAGAGAAAAGGCAGAATGATGGAAAGCACACACCTATGAGTTGGGTTAATTGCAAAGTAGAGGCTTCTCTCCAACTTGATTCTTGGATGTGTAAGGAGATTAAGGATCTCAAAAGGAAAGTGAAAATTATGGAAGATAACTAGAAATCTGCATGGAACAAAATTAACAACATGGAAAAATAGATAAGAGATATCCCAGTCAAGCTCAAAGATTATGAGAATAACCTTCGAGAACTCATTAGGGAGAACATAACAAAAATGGAGGAAGTAACGTCCAACATTTGTGCTGCAGCTGCCAATATTGGAAGAAGAGCTAGCGAGGAGACCAAATCTTTGGAGGGGCCTAGCAAAAGGATGAGACAAAGCTCAAGAAAGAAGGCTACACAAGAGGGAGCCAAGTTGGCGGCAACTACCACTCAGGATACTGTTGTGAAAGGTACAAAAATTGTGAAAATGATTTTGGAACTGGAAGAATAGTCTGGTTCTTCTTGCTGGTTATGTTTTCTGGTCCTGTTCTCTAGTTTCTTTTTGTAATCTTCTATCTATGGTGTTGCCAGATCTATGTTAAATCTGGGTTTTGACCAGTGGTCTCTCTGGTGGTTTCAGGTCCATTTAAAACCTATTTTTTCTACTTCTCTATATTATTTTTTAGGTTCTACCTGTGGGAGTTGAAGCTTTATCTTTCTTTCCTTGTACTTGGGTTTTGGGATCCCATCAAAACCTATTTTTACCTTTATCTAAAACCATAGGATTAAGCTAAGAGATAACCTAGGGATATAAACCCACTATACCTAAATAGAAAAACATTTAATATCCACACCTAAGTGACTAGGAAAAAATAAATAATATTTAACTAAGTAAATAACCTAGGGAACATGAGATAATTTAAATAACCTACTCTAATACTCCACTTTAGTGAAGTTAGGGGATAGAAATAAAGTGTCATATATATAATATGAGTCTTAGTAACAAGTCTTAATTAGTTACTAATGTATAATATATCAATGAATAAGGAATATGCCCTCACAAACACCCCTAAGTGTGACTTATAAAACCGTATGCATGCCACATAACTCAAGATAATGACATAATGTAAAATTATTTGTAAAGATGTCAATAACCTACTACTGAGTTTAAATGTAATCCAAGAAAATAAATGCATCCTAAATGTGCTGACAAATGAATTACATGTGAATCTCAATACGATTGGTATACTGGTGCTTAACAAGGTTACAATAAATGTGAATTCCACTTTGGTTATCACACCAAAATATAATAGGTGAATCTCATGTGAAGCCAAACTCTATCAATAACTGTTTGAGCCAAAGAACCTACTAAATTGTTATAACTATTTCCCTATACTCTACCACTATATATTAATGTGCAATAACCTACTTCTTACATTACAAAAACATTAGAGAATAACCAAGATAATTAAGGTATCCAAAAGTGGAACACATATCATTAATAAATCATACCCAATCTCAATTAGTATAGCCAACCAACTGAGTATAACCTTAGTTATAGTGTAATATAAATTTGGAAGTGACTTGTACATATCACAAATTCCATTTAACATCATGTCAGTGACTATCATAAGGAGTTTGTGCAAACTAAGATACAAACCCAAATATAAAGTAAAAGTAGGGTGAGTATGGGTTAAGTACATGGGACTTCTAACCAACTTCCTATACATTGTAGAATCATAAAGAGGAGTGATGAAAGTGTAAGAAAGATTCACTCTAGACTAGAAAAAGAGGGATATGGCTTGCATTTAGCCATAGAAAAATGATGAAGAAGATAATTGGTGTATTTTTGGTGACTCAAATGAATCCTTGAATATGATTGAAGAATTTTTAGACCAAGGGAAAAGTATAAAAATGATATCTATCATATAAAATTACATGGAAAGAGCCTTCTAAGTAGTTTTAATATGGGAAGAACTCCTATTAATAAGTAGATCATCAACATACAAGACAAAGATAGAAATATACTTTATAGCATGTTGTATGCATATTATAAGATCTAAATGGTAGCAAACAAAGGCAATAGATAGAATAAAATAATCCATCTTCTCATACCAATCTTGAGGGTCATATTTGAGATCATTAGAGTATCAAAATAAGAGAATAATCATGAATAAAACCAATAAGTTGTTCCATGTATATTTCTTTATTAAAATACCATATAAGAAGGTACTCTTTACATACATCTAGTATAACTAGCCCTATGATGTAACAAGATAAAGGATAGGGCATATAGAATCCATCTTTTCAATGGGGGTAAAATCTTAGAGTAATAATTATGTTTGACTTATGTGAATCCATTTATAATAAGATGATCCTTATACTTATCAATGGACCCATCAATTGCATATTTGGTTTGATATATCCATTTGCATCCAATCAAATTTATTCTGTTAAGAAGAGATGTGAGATCCAAAGAGTGATTCTTCATAAATTAAGAATACTCATCTATAATCACATTACCCCACTCATATATCCCATGATCTTATGAAAAATATTGTGGATCCCCAAAAAATGCCTAAAATAAAAGTCCAAAACTTGTAGACTGTGCATGATTATTTATAGTGGGAGGAAGATCCTTTATGAAAGGTGTTACCTTGAAAACTATAGTGTTATCCCACTTAAACATAATGATAACATGATCTTAATTTAAGTCTACATCCATAACCTCCTTAGTGGAAAATTGAATTGGCTCCTCAAATAAGGGATCCTCAATATTACATTAAGAATCATCAGTGAATGAGAGTAAAGAATAAGAATAGGACATGGAAGGAGATGAAGAATCACAAAAATAGAAGTGATAATCAAATTGAAAATGTGTTTGAATAATAACATCATGAGTATTAGGATCCAAAATTTGATAAGATATCATGTCCTCATAATACCCTAAAAATATCAAGGGTTTGATCTTCTTATCTAAGGTTTTCATTTTATTATTTGTACAAAATCCTAATCATAGATCCCAAAAACTCAAAAAAATGATACATCAAGCTTAGTTCTAGGCCAAACCTCCTCTAGAGTTGAATGCTCAATTTTTTTGTGTGGTGTGTAATTCTTAATGTACTTTGTACAATTAAATTCTTTTATGTATTATTCATGAGGTAAATCCGAAGAATGCACCATGAAGCTATCCATATCCTTTAAAGTTTAGTTCTTCCTTTTTGATATTTCATTCTATTATAGAGTATTAGGAATAGAATGTTGATGAACAATACAATGTGTTACCAATAAATTAGAAGATACCTTGCTAAATTACTCCCCTCATTATTAGTGTGAAACTTATTTATGAAACTATAAGATTAATTCTTGAACAAATTCTTTATATACTTTTAAGTGTGAAAAAACTCCACTCTTTTACTTGAGAAAATAAACCCAATTATGCCTCGATAAATTATCAATAACTTTAAGTGAATATTTATCTCTATTGAATGAAGGAGTATAAAAAACCATAAAGTCACTATGTAGATGCTCAAATGGTGAAAAAATCACTTGGACACACCCTAAATAAATGGATCTAGGTTTTTTTCCCTAATACACAACCAAGGTAAACTCCATCATGACAAGAAACTATAGGAAGAACATAAACCATACTATGAGATCTCAACTCCTTCAAATATATATAATTAGGATGTCCAAATCTCTCATTCTAAAGATTAAGTTTAGAATTGGCATGAGAAACCAATCATGTCCCCATATAATAAGTGTCACCAAAACCCTTAAGTTGATATAGTTAGAAGTTATGATCAATAACACATTGTGTAACAATTGAATGAGGATCCAAAAAGGTTCAAATTTATCCACTTGTGGTGTGAAAGTCACTATTTTTCCCTAACTAAAATGACAAATTTGATAAATAAAAACCAAATTTGTAGTGATGGTAGGAACATACAATGCATCATTGATGCAACCACTAGCAAGTTTTATCTCACTTTTCCCCTTAATATAAATAAAAGAATAATATCAAACCTCAAATTTTTAATTATAACACAAACTAAGAGATAAAAAAGAATCCTTAGAAGAAGTTATGTGGTGAGAAACACTAATATATATAACTCAACTATCTCTAACAAGTGACTGAGATTTACCAAAAATATCAAATATTTTACCATGTTCATTAGAAGAAGGTGGAGTGGAGATCAATATCTTGTGTTTTATTATTAAATACTCAAATTATTAAATTCTATTCTAACTCTTAGTGTCTACATGACCAATCCCCCCCATAAAAGGAACATGAAAGGCTAGACTTATTCTTGGATATAGAAGACTTCTTGGGTTTAGAGTTATTATCTTTAAGTTTAGTGGCACTTTGAGATGCATAAGGAGTGATTTTGGGTTTAATTTTTTATTTTCCCTTGCCCTTAGGATTAAATTATACTAATTTTTTTTGAGATGTGGATGACTCAAGGCTATATAATTATTATTCTTCCCTAGTAAGTATGTCAAAAATCAACTCTAAATCATGCATTTTGAATGTAGCACCCAAGGCATCCATGTTATTAAAAAAATATAGGAGTAAATTTTTTTAATGGAAATTTCAACATGGATATAATAATTTAAACATATTATTTATCTTTATTATCTCTTATACTCTCATTATTTTGTGTCAACAAGTGTTTTAACTTTGTAAGATAGTATATAATGGATGTAAAATCTTTGAGATTGAGATAAGTGATCTATACTTCAAGTTATATGGTTATCATTTAATCAACCTTACCAAATAAACCCTTAAATTTTACCCATATTTTTAAAGGATAGTCACATCCTTCCAAATGAAATTAAATACTATCACTTACATAAGTTACTCTCAAAACTACACATTCATCAAATTTGCATTGGTGCTAAAATTTCTCATATTTTCTAGTGAACAAAAGTTATACTTCAGTCATTAAGTCCCATAATCCTTTGAATTTAATTATTTTATATATTATTCATATCAAATTATATTTAATTTATCATACCAATATAATTCATAATAATAATAATACATTCTAAAATAATCACTAAATAGTAAGAAAATGCATAGATGGTGCTCAAATCAGCACCAAGACAACCCCCCCCCCCCAAAGACTTATTTATTAAGCCCCACCAAATTTGAAACTTTATAATTGATTTATTTTTAAAAGATAAATGACACCAATAGGTTAGAATTAAAATCATACACTATTGAACAAAATGACACTTTAAAAGGAGCTCTAGGCTCAAAATTATGTATCTTAAATTCTCAAAAAATTTCACCTTGCAAAATTAATGTTTTTGGCTTGTAAAATAAATTGAATAAAATTTTTACTAAATCATTAAGGCCCCTTAGGTTTGTTTTTACCAAGATATAAATTCCTAGGTGACCAATTCTTAAGGTTGAGGATGATTTCTCCTCTTGCTTTATGGGGAAGTGACATCACCCAAAAAATGCCTCCAAATTGGACAAGAATAGTGTTGTGCTTCACTATATTAAATTTAACATGCTATTTCAAGTCATTAATTCCAATCAAGTTATGGAACCAATCAATATTTAATATTTATTTTGTAGGTATAATCAAATCATAGTTAAAACTAGACATTTATAGTGAACTGGTAGGTCATGCTAAAAAATTAGTAGGTAGGTCATTATTGTAGGTATAGCTAGCTATGGGTAGAATCACATGGAAAAAGGAAATGGAAATATAGGTCACACTGAGAAGGATGGAAAAAACATGACACACATTTTATTATACTCTATCCATGTCAAAATATCTAGGGGTCATATAAATTTAGGAACCATACTAACCTAGTTCAAATTCCAAACTTGTACACAAAGCCTCAAATCTAGAAAAAATGATATGACTTCTTCCAAATTAAAAATATCCACTAAGTTTTTATAATTACTAGTAAAACCTAAAAATATTTTTATTACTCTACCAAAAAATGGTATGAATATGAGTGAAATCTAAAAAATGATTTAAAACCCTCCAAAATGGTAAAACTTTAACTCTCACAAAATAAAGTCATGTTTAAATTCATTCCTAGGGTTTTGGCATCTTCCAAATCCAATGTCATTGTTTATTTTTTGTCTGGATATATGAAAAAATAACCAACCCTTGAAAAAATACTTATAGATGTTTGGTTACAACACCTACTACTCAAATACCATGAAAGTAATGAAAAATAAAGCATTTCAATCCACAAAGATATTAGGTGTTAATAATAAAACATCAATAAAGATCAATATAATATAATATATCTCAAAAAATATTCACACAAGTACAATGAAAGGTCCTTGCATATATAGGCAAGGAAGATCAATTGCAGTCATAATATTAAGCTAAGAGATAACCTAGGGATATAAACCCACTATACATAAATAGAAAAACATTTAATATCCACACCTAATTGGGTGGGAAAAAACAAATAATGTTGAACTAAGTAAATCACCTAGGGAACATGAGCTAAGGTAAATAACCTACTCTAAGATGTAAAATTGAGATAGTTTTCACATAGGATTGTGTAGTAAGAAAGATAGGTGATGGAATATTTATAACTATAATATGTCCCATATGATTAATTTGGTTAGCCATGGTCTTATATATTTGTTAGAAGCCTTGTGTTACCCCCAAACCTAAAGGTGTATTTTTAATATAAATTTTAATATTAGAAGTAACAATACGTATGGTAGGGATTACAAGAGGTTGATCAATCTTACCAACATAATAAATTTGTTCTTCAGATGTGTTATCATGATCATGTTATTTTTATTCTTATCACTTTGTGAATAGAAAAAACTCAATTTCATCTAGGTGGGCTTCAAGGTATTCACCAAATTATTTTGCATCAATAAGCTCAAATCTATTATTCTTAGTAAAATCATATTTATAAGCATTATCATTTTATATGGTCATAATAATACCATCAAGAGGGTTTTTAATAAGCCTTATAAAATCATGGAAGTATGATTGATCTTATTCCCATGTAATACTTAATTTTAAAAAAGTTGACATTAATGGTGTTTTTATCTTAGCATGTGATTTGATTCATTTTTTACATGATTTTTAAATACTTCATTATTAGGGGAAGACAACATTTAATGAAAAATAGGAAATTTTAAATTAATAAATGTTCATCCATCATAAAAATGTATTATTTACAAATTGAAAGTAAGAAATTTTGTTTTGAAATTTAAATTCTATAAAAATAAAATTTTATGTATGGAGATTAGTAAATTTCCTTAAAATCCATGATTAAAATAAAGTAATGTTAGTGTTAAATACAAAATTTAATGTGAAAATAAAGTGATTTCATTATTAGATGTTAAATATGGGGTCAAAACCAAGTTTTTTAGTGTCATATATCAAATCCAAGGTTATTTTAATTTCACATGATAATGAAGTTGTATAAACCCTAAAACAAAGTTATCAAATAAATGCTTGAATAAAATGTGTTTGTTAACCATTATGTTTTATCAAAATTCAAAATTAATTAGTTTATTAACTCTATTTAAGAAAAAATAAATATAAAGATAAAAAAATTGTAAATCCCTTGTAACTAGTAGAATGAAAGTAAAATTAATAAAATGAATAAAACACAAATGAATGAAATAAAATATCTATGAAAAACATAATAAGACTTAATTTTTGGCATTATAGGTTGAATATGTTTTAATGAGACTCAACTAAAATATTAAATCATACTAAACTATATGTACAAAATATAAACTTTAAATGTAATTGATTCAGGTCATTATCATTAGGAAGGGGACAAGACCATCCATTTGGTAATGTCCTTCTTGGTCAATATTTACCTATAATAAAAATTAGTAAAATTATCTTTCATCTAATTAAAACATTATCATGTGTATAAATTTGGCCTTTGGGTGTACTTAGATGACCTATAAATGACTTATTTAAAGTTGAAACCCTAATAGGGCTTGTAATAGTTGAAAACCAACAAAGAGAAAAAGGTAGAGTGTAATGGGATGATCCAACCCTAGTCACCACCATGATTATTTATGATTTAATATGTATTAAATACTTTAAATAGGGAAATCAATCTCACATATTTCTCCCACTTAGAGTATTTAATGTGATTATGTCTTTTTTCTATGTGTATGCATATAGAGATGTATTGAATACTTTATAATTATTTTACTTGGATATAATAGGGTATTTACATGGATAATGAATAGTTAAATTATTAAAATTAAATTTGAGAATAATATGGAAGCTTTCCTTGGTATGTAATAGTGTAAGGATGCCTCAATATTGAAATTTAAAAGTGATAGGATAGATGATTTAGATGTGCCTCTATAGAAATCCAAAAAGGGAAAAAGTCATACTAAATATATTAAATATATATACAAATCTATAATTAATGGTATAAATTTGAAAATCATCCATTTATAAGGTGAGGGAAAAGATTGACCCTAGGTGTCAAGACTAACTACCACTATTGACCCATACTGGTCAATTTTGTCTTGAAGGATAAAGTCTAAAATTTAGGATATAGGATGTATGTAAAGATGTTTAGAGGGGTTTTTAGTGATTAATAAAAATTATTTAAGCATAATATATAAAATTAGAAAGGAATATATCCATATAATTAGGATATAGTGAGGTGTAAAAATAGGTCCAAATTAAATGCTAAAGTTAACTAAAGTGAAAGTGGGCCAAAACTAACATTATTACATATTCATGAATAAATTTGAGTGACTATAGAAAAAAGTATAAATAGTAAGAGTCATACCATAAATGGTAACACAATTACCTGAGTAGTGTTTTATCATTTTCCATTTAATAATTTTACTTTATTTGTCATACTAGTCAAATGTCTATGTAACCAAGACTAGTAAGTAATGTAATTGTGTATATGTTTTCATTTAACTGAATGTTTTCCATAAAACTATATATGGTATATGTCATGGATAAAATCATCATCAATTTAAATATCATCAAATGTAATCATAGGTTATTGTATTTGTATATTTTTATGTTTATCAATAATACCGTATATAGATGCGCCTCTTTAATTCTAGGAGCATAGGAAACTGGATGAGGGTAAAAATTGTAAGTAATATAACCATAAAACTAATCTTGGTTGATTATAAACTATGTATTGTAGATAGATCAAAAAAAATATTATGATTTATTTTAGTTTATGTGACCAAATCATTAGTAGTTTTTATTAGTGTTAAGCCCAATATTATTTCTATCAAATAGATATTGAATCTTATGTTGTAATGAAAAATATATATTAGTTGAATGACATGTGAGTCTATGTGAATAAAAATATAAATTTATATTAAAAATATTAGGTTATGTCATTTTCATGTCATTATTCATAGGTGGATGGTGGGATGTGAGGTTTCAGTCAAGTATGTTTTGTAACATCTTATGAAGGGGTTATAATAATCATGAAAATGGCCTAGATGGAAGGTAATGAAGGACACACATGTTAATAGGTTTTGAAATCATATTAATTTTGTTTTTATAATCATGATTATAATTTTTAATATTATATTTTAAATGTGATTTTATTTAAAATTTAGAATTAGTAGATATTGTATAATTATTCTCGTACTTTAATAAGTTCATAGAAATAATTTTGACTTCACATTTTGTTACCATATGGAAAATGCCATTAAACCATTGAGAATGTTTTAACATGATAAATGTATAGAGTACCATAATTAGGATTTGTTTTAAAATATCTTGTAATTCCTTGTTAGCCATATTATTTTTCATTTTTTAAAACATAATATTGTAAAAAAGTACATAGTCACTAATAGGCTCTCTATATCCTTGTTTGAATTGAACAATTTGAGAATAGTAAAGCATCTTTCTAATGTTGATAGAGAAATGAGATAAAAATTAATATCTAAAGAATTGATAGTGTTTATTGATTGAAAAGGATGGTCATAAATACATCACAAGTCATAGCCCTTATGACTTTCAAGAAAAATATTTGTTATTAACTTATCATTTGATGCATAGTATAAACATGCAATAAGGAAGAATGTAAGATTTTATTCTAGATCACCTTTGCCTTAAAATGGTGTAAGATTATGTGAAATAAATATTGTAAGGAATATTTAGAAATGTTTGAGGCCAATGAGTTATTTAATAATGGTTTAGAATTCAAGGTATGGATAGATCTATTAGAACATTATGTTATTTGAGTAACCTTGGATTCAAGATTAAAAATATCTTGTGTGAGTTATTGATTACTAGGGTTGGTAACCACATTAGATATATTAGGAATATATGGTATCACATGATTTTTAGGCCTAGGAGGCACACAATAAATAATATGATTCATAGGAATATCCATTTTTATGAGGAGTAAGATATGGTTCCCCTTGACATCTTCCCCCATAGGATGTCTAGTAGACATCACTTTGTAAGCATAGGTGTAGACACAAGAATATAAGTAGTAAAAATAGTAATACATGTAATGTAGGATATAAGTCTTTAAAAGGTGGATTCATATCATTCAAAATTTCATCATGTGTTTCCTCAAGAGTGGTTTCATTAGTTAATATTTTATTGTCATATCTAGTTACATGAAATAATGATCCAATAATATGTGGATTTATCTCAATATATTATTTAATCTTAGCCTTATCTATATCATGAATAATGTTCATGAAAATATTTATTAGTTTTTTTATTATTTTCTCTATCAAACTAAGTATTCACATCATTAGTATCTTCCATTTGATCTATAATATGGTTTGTAAAGGTTGTATAATATTTAAAAAAATTAAACCCTAATATAAATAAGGACCTAAGAATAAACCTTAAGATGGGATAAATATGAAACCCTAAGTTCTTAAAACCCTAATGTATAGGAAAATATGAGGTGTTTATATTCAATTTAATTATTGGTTTCACCATAATCAAATAGTTGCATGTTGAATTCATATAGTGTTTAGTAAAATGTTTGACTTATTTTACATCGAAGAGATAAAATATGGAAATTATGGTATAATATACATCATATAAAAAATATAAATTAAACATGATAATCTCACTTTAAATGGGTTTATTTATTTTATGATTACTTAGTTTATAAATGAAAAATCAATATAAGGATAAAAAGAGGGCTAATGTAATTATCTAATTCGAGATATCTATTTATCATAAAATAATTTATTAAATCTATATATGTATTTTGTGTGATTCATAAATTTCTTTCATAAAAAATAATAGATAGAAACCTGCTTAGACATTGTCAATAAATCTAGATACTTGTGATAACCTACACTATCAAGGTTTACTAGAGATGTCCCTATGCATAGTGGGGGTTTGTTACATTTTAAATCCATGTTATTGGGCATTAAATTTTTTTTTATGTGTGTGAAAATATATGATTTATTTATGAAATTAGTATATTCTATATATTTCTCTAAACCTCAATTTTAAATTTGACCACAAGATGACCTTAAAAAGGGATTACTATTTTGGGTTAGATCAACCCCAAACACTTGACATATGCAAATTTTGAATTTGTGTATTCATATTTTAATCAATTAAATACTATACAGATTGTACTTAAAATTATGAGATGTGTGTATGTCTTATGATAATGTTCCATGAGTGTGTTATATTATTTATTGATGTTTTTAAAACATTCTCAGTGAATGATAACCTTAGGAGTGATTTTTATTTATAGATTCATATTATTTATTTACCACTATGACCAATCCATGAAACATATCTAAGATAACTTAATGGATAATTTTATAATTAAAAAATATATTTTTAGGGATCATGAAAACTACAAGTAGAGATACACAACTATGGTAACTAACATTGTCTAGGCTTACTAGTATTGTTATATGTTACACCCCTAACCTTATGAGTAATAAGGTTATGTAATGGAGATAATAACCTTTATATTTAATTTATTAATTATTAATAGTTAGGAAAACATAATTGGAATAAATGGGTGTGACCTTTCCCTATTATGAGTGTGACTCTTCCCAATTACAGGTATATCTATGGTCAAACATGGCTCTCCACAATCATCATAAGTTTCATTATTTAATTTATTTCATCATTTATTATAATTATTGTAGGTTTCCCCCTCAAAGTGGATTATATTTGAGTGTTATTTCTATTATTATAAATAAATATATTAACAAGTGGTATTAGAGCATCAATTTTGACAAAGATTTTGTTTTCCTATATATATCTCAAATCATGGAGAAGTTTTCTAAAATTGTTTTAGTAGAGTTGGACAATAAATTGAGGGGAATATAGGAAACAAAATGGAATATGGTGATAATTATTGATCTATTTATTATGAGTTTATTATTTTTCATAAAATAAATTTTCATGCCATAATTTTAGGATTTTTTCTAATTTGTTTATATTTTTAGAAAGATCATAAATTTTAGTTAGGTACCTCTCTTTGTATTATGAAATTTGAATCATTTTACATTTCAAATTTTGTTTGTCAAAGTTGGTCAATAGTGGAACATTTTCTATTAATACAACACATGTTCTAATTGTTTATGGTTACCACTCACTGTGAATACTTTCCTCCATGAATTAAGAACCAATATGGACCTAGAAACAAAACCAAATCAATAACCATACCTTTTGGAATAGATTTATTTTATTCAACCACTAATCCCAATGATTCCCTTTATTTTCCAAAACCTTAAATTAAAGGAAACATACCTGAGGGACATGAAATATTAGACAATTTTATCAAAGAGAATTTATTTTCCCCATTTATAACATAGTTAAATGAGGTTATAAATAGGTTTAAATAAGATCTAATGTATGAATTGAATTCCCTAATTAATCTACATCTTATAGTCACTCATACACAACTAGAACATCTTGGAGTTCACAATAAAGTGAACATAGGACAATAATTTCAAGTGAAAAAATTACACCTACCAAATATGGATATCCAAAAAAATTATGTCATGGATTTAACCTCCTAGATAAGTCTCATGGAATAATATTTTAAGATTCACAATAAACCATAGAATGGAAATGTTGACATAGCCTCACTATATCTAGAATAGGAACCTTATAAAAGGTACCAGTGGATGATGAGTGACAAAAAAGGGAAAGGGATTATTTGGGATGAATTTACTAAGGACTTAATAGCCCATTATGAGTAGGCATGGAATTTACGTTATTTCACTAAACTAAAAAATTTGAAACAAATAAGATTTGTACTAGAATATATTGTAGAGCATATGAGATAAGCAATCTGAAATCAACAAGTCACACCTTATTAGAGAATCTACTTTTACATCAATGGATTAAATGAAAAAATTAAGCATGGTGTTAATTTATTTGAACCATGTATAATTACGAAAGTAATGCAATAAGAAATACACATTGAGTAATGAAACTATTCTACCAAGAGATTCATGCAAGGTCAAACTTCAAGATGGATAAATAGAAATGTGGTAAATATTTTTGATATAAATATGGTAAAATATTTTAACCCAAGGAAAACTACCAAGCTCTCCCATTAAAAAGAGTTATAAAAAATAGAAAATGTTTTATGTTGGCATTATGATAGTAAATAGTCTGGAGGACATAAGTGTGCCAATGGTGAGAAAAGACTAATGATTATTGATAATGAGGTTTTGGAGGAAGAAGAATTATCTATAGAGGAACTAAAAATAGAACATGAGCATGAAAATTATAAGGAGTAATAATTCCCTACGATCCCTCTAAATGCATTAAATGGGATGAGCACACAAAAAACACTCAAAGTGGTGGGTTATATTAAGAAGAAAAAAGTGATAGTTTTAGTCAATACAGGGAGTACCCATAACTTAATTGATAGAAAATTATCTAATGAGATCAATTACTTTATGTATCTAGTCTAGATCCAAAAATGTTTGCCATGTCGATTGGGGGAGTAGATTTAGTTTTGGGAGTTTAATGGCATAAACAACTAGGAATAGTACCTTTCAATTTTCACAACTTCTTTATGGTTTCCATTATAAATGGAAAACATAACAAACTTAATGGGATGGAATCACCACTAATCTAAAGTATTATCTCTAATAGGATGGATAAATTACTTAAGAAAGGATATTATGACATAGTGGTATAAAAAATTTATTGAAAGTAAATGATGTATAAAATTAGGACCTACCAAATCTTCAAATGGTTATTCAACAACATCAAATGTATTTTAGAAACTAAAGGGCCTACCTCTAGTCATAGATCATGATCATGCAATTTAATAAAGGTCACGAAGTATCCCTTCTAACATTACACCGTACCATTACCCCTATGACTAGAAGTTATAAATTAAAAAATTAGTGAAGGAAATGGTAGACTCAGGTATTGTTCATCCTAATAAAATTTCTTATTCATCTCTAGTGGTTATGGTAAAAATAAGGATGAGTCATGTAAAATGTGCCCATATTATAGATAACTCAATAAGATAAATTTGTAAGATAAGTTTCCTATTCCTATCATTGATGAATTATTAGATGAATTGAATGGTGTTATTTTATTTACTAAGTTAGATTTGTGTTTAGGGTATCATCAAAATATGGTAAAGGAGGATTATGTACATAATAATACATTCAAAACACATGAGGATCTCTATTAATTATTAATTATACTCTTTGGTCTCACTAGTGCTCCATGTGCTTTTCAGAGACTCGTGAATTTGGTTTTCTACTCATATATTCATAAATTTGTATTGGTGCTCTTTGATGACATATTAATCTATAGTAAAACATGGGAAAAATATTTTTATCATGTATAAAAAATATTAAAGGTATTGTAATACCATCAAATTTATGCAAATAAATCTAAAGTTGTATTTGGGGGTGAATGAATTGGAGTACTTAGGATATGTGGTGTCACATGAAGGTATTAAAGTAGACCCTAATAAGATTATAGCTATCAAAGATTGGCCAAAACTAAAAAATATCAAAGGTGTAATAAGTTTCTTAGGTCTAAAAGGCTACTAAAAAATTATTTGTATGAAAATACATTCACATAGTAACACCCTTAATAATAATATTGAATAAGGATTCATTTTCATGGTTAGATATAGCCATCCAAGTATTCCAACAATTGAAAAAGCTCTTACTTCCACACCTATGCTAGCTAACCCTGACTTCTCTAAGATATTTTGGTAGAATTTGGTGCTTTCAGACATGAAATTTATGTATTAATAATGTAATAAGGGTATACCTTAGTGTTTGAGAGTCAAAAATTAAAGTAAAGAACTTGGCAAGGCCCACATATAAGAAATAAATGTTAACAATCATTCATGTTATCAAATAGTGGCGCCTCTCATGGGAAGGCATGGGAAGGCATTTCAAAGTTAAGATAGATCATGAGAGTCTAAAGTTTTTTTTGGATAAATGTTTTTATTAAGAAGAGAAATAGAAATGGTTAACAAATATTATATGATATGAATTTGAAACTATTTACAAAAAAGGAAAGGAAATTATTATAAATGATGTACTTTTTTATAGGAAATAAAAGAATAAAAAATTTAGGCTTTTTCTTTAATAAAACCTGAATGGGTAGAAGAAGCAGGGGTAGAGTGGAAATAAGACACTCCAACTACGAAAATCATACAACAATTACAAGATAATCCTTATTCTATAAATAATTATGTTTGGAAAGGAGATTCCTTATGGTACAAAGATAGATTCTTTTTGTGCAAAAATGCATAATTGAAAGCTAGTATCTTGTATCAAATGCATGACTCACCCATCAGAGGGAATTCTCAATTCTTAAAGACTTATCACCATATAAATAAGGATTTTTTTTGGGAAGTACTTAAGGGGGAAGTATATAAACTTGTGGTATAAATTTTGATATGTCAATAAAATAAAGGATAAATGATTAAGACCCCAAGTCTCTTATAACCATTATCCAATCAAACACAGTATTGGGAAAAAAATATTAATGGACTTTATTACAAGCCTACCTAAATCAAATAACATGGATGTGATATTAGTGGTTTTGGATTGACTCACCAAGTATGCACATTTTTTTGTGATTTCTCATCCATTTCAAGCTAGTATTATGGTGGAAGTATTCACAAAAAAGGTATAAAAACTCTATGGCATTCCCAAAATCATTGTGAGTGATCATGACCCTATATTTAATAGAATGTTTTGGACTAAAATATTTTCCACACGAGATGAAAAAATCTCCCATAGTTCATCTTATCATCCAAAATCAAATGGATAAACTAAAATTTTGAATAAATGTCTCAAAGTATACTTATGTTGTTTTGCCTTTAGAACCACAAACACAATGGTCCATGTGGATTTCACAATCCAAATAGTGGTATAACATGTCATTTAACATAATGATAAAGATGAAACCATTTGAGTCTCTCTATTTCTACCCCATGACTTATAATAAATCTTATGTGTAGGGTCATTCCAAAACCCATGTAGTCTAGGATCATCTTCAATACCATTATGAAGTGATTCAAATCCTTAAGGAGAATTTGGTTGTGGCTCAAAACAAGATGAGACAATAAGTTGATCAAAACCACGTTAAAATTAATTTTGAGGAAGTAGATTGGGGGTTCCTTCACTTACAACCCTATAAAATAAAGTCAATAAAAATAAATATGAACATCAAGCTCACACTAAAATTTTATGGATATTAAAAGGTTTTGCACTTGATTAGAAGTGTCACTTATAAGATAGAACTTCCACCTTCTTCCAAAATTCATCATATCTTTTATGTTCCATGCTTGAATAAAGTAATTAGTTCTAAGATTCTAGTCCAGTCTAAATTTCATGAGTTATATGAAGAACAGAAGTTCATTATGGTACCTTAGGCTATTAGAGAGACATGATTGAATAAATTATGTAATTAGTCCATTTATTACTTTCTCATCAAATGGAAGGATCTACCCATGGAGGATTTAACATGGGAGGATGAATAATTCATGAAAAAACATTCTGAGTTACTAAGCATTGAGGGTAATGGTTTTATGAAGGGAAAGGGCATTTTATACCCATAATATTATGATTAATAAGGTTATAGAATGGAGAGCATAAAATTTATCTTTAATTTATTAATTATTAATAGTTAGGATGAAATAATTGGAATGAATGGGTGTGACCCTTCCTTATTATGGGTATGACTCTTCCCAATTATAGGTATATATATTATGGAGCATAGCTCTCCATAATCATAATAAGATTCACTATTGAATTCATTTCCTCTTATTACTGGAGGTTTCACCTTGAAAGTGGATTATATTTTAATGTTATTTCTATTATCATAAATAAATATCTTAACATTCTAAAATTATTAAAACATGGATCTAAAATATAGAGACTATTTCATTAAGATTATAAAAAGTTAATGCATAGAATCAACTGATCTTAAGTAAATGTATCTAGAAAATATATGTGGCTAATACATTTATATGTGTAGATGGACAAAGGGAAAATGTGTTCAAGGGTTGAACATGTGCAATTTAAAAGTATGTCAAAGTATGAAAAATTTAATGTTTATAAAGTAAAAAAGACAAAATATAGGTGTTTATGCATATTAATATAATAAATTTCATCTAAAGGGTTATATCTTATTATATAATTATGGAAATATTAACTATAGTTTTTTTAGTTAGTTGGAAAGTCAAATCTTACATCATCTAAATGAGACACTCATCATTACAAAAATAGAATATTTTATTAAATGAGTTGAGGTTATCCATTTATAATCTATAAAAAATGATGTTAGCAGAGGTTATTGAAGAATCAAAACATGATAAGGATGAGGATAGTTGTGATTGTGAAAAATAATGTACTAGATTCACACTTTATTTGGATAACAAAATCATGATAAGCATTAATAATCCTACATTGGTTAGGAATTAATAAAAACCATTATTTCATAAATAAAAATAAATCATTTATATTAATTTGACATAAATTAACCAAACATTATACACTAGAATACATGCAAGAAACATAATAGGAAATCACATAGGTAACCGTAACTAGATGAATCTCTATTGATCCCTTCAAAAGTGGAACATTTTTATTCTTACAGACATAGGTATATATAGACATTTTCAGTCTTTGAATGTTCATCTTCTTATCTTAATTGGTGCCAAAAGTGGAGTCCATTCATATTCTAGCCTATTATAATTCATGAAGATAGGACAAAAGAGACTATATAATGACAAAATGAGTACATAATGTAAGAATATCAGTCAAATATCCTATACATATTTATAATCCAAATTCTGTTACCAACACTTTACTAGACTTAAAATGTTGTCTCATCTTAAGACAACATCATAGGATCCTCTGAGAATGCACAAGTTTCTAGATACTAAAAATGTGGTTAGACCAAAAATATTTATAGTAATTGGTAAATGTACCATTTCTAGTTTTCACCTATTATACACTACTTAGCCACACCTTAAGGTTTTCAACTAAGTAGTTTACCAATCTAACACCTTTTAAGGGTTTTCAATAGTTTTGTGTAACTAGGTGCTCACCCTTTATGGGTTTTCAACCATTTTTTCCTTGCTTGTCTTATGAAATCATCCCCAATATAAAATGCTATACAATTTTTTTCAAAATTGGTACTTTATGAAGTACTTAAATTTATGGTGATGACATAAACATAGATAATGATTGACAAAAAGAGTCCTTGGACTTGGGTTTCATGGAATTGCACTAAGTGATAAAATATTGGAGTTATGATGGTGGATTATACATAGGTATGTTGACAATCTGAAAAACTATGTTAGAAAAATGGGTCAAATCTATCTTGTAAGCATGATAGTCTAACATCACTTCTTAGATCAATCATAGTAGGGTGTGTAATCATGCATGGTATCTAATGATCTAATTAAGATATGTATCTTTATCTATACTCAAGGTTACCTTGGTATTTATAAACCTTGTTTGAATCTCATAACTCAGCTACTCCATCTTGTCTACACATCATTGAGCTTAGAGGCTAGTGAAGGAACTGCATAAAAGCTAATTCTACCAATTTATAAGGTTATCATGCACATTATCCTTGGTGTTCAGTGAATCCTATAGTGTGACATACTTCTCCTCCCTAGTGGTAGTGTGGTTGGCCATGGTTTCTTTGGTGGTGGCCTTTGCAAAGTTTGCACTAGAACAAGTTAAAGAGATATCTAGTTGTTGCTTCCAATCTAGTAAGTTGTGTTTAAACTATTTTTCTTAAAGTGTGGAAATGTAAAACATTACTTGATAGTCCTTTAGTAACATTATGAGTATGGAAGCCTCAGTCTTAACATCCTACCCTAATGTTGTAACTACACATAGTTTTTGTGTTGTGTACTAGTCCTTGGTTAACTAAATAACAAATATCCTAAATTTGTGTTGATCAGACATGACTTGGTCCCTGATAACTTAAGTGGCCAACTCAAGACAAGTATCCTAGATAAGCTTAGCATATTCTTATAGATGATCCTTTAACTTGACATTTTTGGCCTTGAATTGATCCATCTCTTATTCTAGAGAGGTAATCTTCTATGCAATGGACTTATAAAATGATATAGTTCCCTATAACTACTTATTTTTGGTAACCTAGATACATCCAATAAGGCTTCTTATTGAAGGGGGAATGTTGCCAATGTTCTTTCAATTACTAAAGGGTCAATTCATGGCATGGTCATAAGTAAAATAAATAAATGGGCACACCAAGTACCCATAGTTGGAACATCCCATAGCCAGATTACTCCCAAAGGTAATTCTAGTTATTGCATACCTATTAGAGTAGTATGTTGGTCTTATAAATTCTTTAGTTTCTCTAATCTAGCTTGTTGTTACTCAGGCACTTGTTTTTGTGTTGTAGCCTCTTCTATAGGATTCATGTATTATGTAGCATATTTGTTTTGCTTTTTCTTAGCTATTTTTATTCCTTCCCATTGAGCTCATCCTCCATGGCTTTATTATTATCTTATTCCTCTACCTATAGATTTTGTGCATGCTCTTCTTCCATTTTCTATTCCTAAAGTGAAATAGCTTTATATTGGTCAACCTTAGCCTATGTTTGTGCCTTTAGGTCAAAATGTACCTTAGTTGTACTTGTTTATTGTTCTTATGCTTGGGTTTACTATTTACACAAGGCTTCATCTTATTCTTTATAAATTCTTTAGTTTGATGTTATACATGAGTGGAATCCTCCAAAGCCTTATTTTCCTATGTGACTATGTCGTATTATTTTTGATCTTGTTTAGCCTTTGCCTTGATAACAAGTGTAGCATCTTTTTTCATCTACTCTTCCTCCATTTTATTTTGATGTACTTCATGTGACTATTTTGAGACATTTACAACTTCTTGTGCCTTCTTGGCCACATTTAGATCCTTTTTTCAATTAACTTATATGTCTTCGGCATTTTGTGTGACCTCATATTCTTCATTTTTCCAACTCACTTATTGAGCTTGTTGTTGTTAGGCCTACTCCTTCTGGCATTTATTTTCCTCTTATTTGACTTTCCATTATGTTTTGTAAGCTACTTCCTCCTATGAATTCTATTTTTATTTAGTTGTAGGTTGTTCTGGTGTGACCTCTTTGACCTCCTAATCATGTGGTGAAGGTGGTGAATCACTTGGATATACCATGGAGCTAGAGACATGTTCTTTATTATTCCCAAAAATGACCAACCTACATTTGGGTGGTGGTGAAGTCAAAGATGTAAAAGGATACACTTTATACACCATGGTTTTAATTCTAATTGTGCATTCTTTGAGGGTAGGTAAAATGCTAGCCTCTCACTGAGTTTTGGGTATGTGCACCATAGACTCTTGTGGACTTTCTAGTAGTGGTGAAAAAATGTTAAAGGATATGAAGATGATATAAGGTTACTACTATAATAAGTCAAACCTTTATTACATTTATTCATCTTCTTCATGCATAGTGTCAACCATAATGGATGTAGGTTATGATGGTTATTCCACCCATAGACTTGGAGGAACCTTCTTGCATACTTATACTATGTGAACTTCCTTCTATAATAAGAATTAATTCTCATCCTCACTATCATAGAAATCTCCTACCATATCACTGACCATTACCTAGTAGACCTCTTGTTCATCTATTCCCATCTAAGGCAGGTCACATGAACTTGTGATCTAGGGCAGTTTAGGGTAATATAAATAGGTTGTGGTGTTCCTTATCTTGCACTTTATTAGAGGAGGAAATGGTTATTTCTTGTTAGGTAGCTTGTGCTTTCCTTTCTATTACTATGAATTTGTGGATTCTAGTTGTTGTTATATTTAAGGGACTGCTATGCTAGGTAGTATAGCTTAGAGTAGTGTTGCATTCCTAGATACATAGGTTTTTTATTGGAAACTATGGCTTGTGTCATGTCCATGGTAAAAATTAATGGTATAAGTCAAAATTGAAACCTCGATAGCTCATGAGTGTGGATGAACAAACCTTTCAATATCAAGGTGATAACAAAATTTTATCACATGTATCACATGACATCTAGTGGCACCCAAGGATGTGTCGTGATCAAATATAAACACTCATCCCACCATGTCTTAAATTTACCTTCATGGTCTAGGTAACCACACTAAAGTGTCCATTTAAAGTTACAAAATTACTGCACTAGCTAGTAGTTAGTGTCGGGGTGCACCTCTCCTTCAAGGTACTTCCATTTGGTGAAACACAATAGAAAGATGAAAATTTGGTAATGGAAGGTCTATTTGGAAGTCATGTGACACTTTTTTATATTTTTAAGTAGCTCCTAAATAAAGTATTCCATCCAATTAAATTACTCATTATAATGGATCATGTGATGTTCAATGCCCACCACCCCTTTTAGAATTTGCTTTGAAAACTTGGTAGTCTACTAGAATCTCCATGTGATATATTCTACCAAGATGCACATTGGTTCATCTTGAATTTATTTAATTAGGATTCCTTGGGACCCTCAAAAATATATATCTATTACCTCATAACTAATAAGAGGCATTCTTGTCTTGTATGGAGTAAGAGAATCACTGTGTACAGACATGCCTAAAGCTTGGGCCATTGTTTCTATGTTGATGACTATTGTGGTATCAAGACCAATGTAGATATTGGAATAATTGTAACATATAATAAATATTTGCATAATATACCCCAAGTCACCTAATGTGGTCATGTAGAGTAGGTACTAGACATCTATGTTTTGGAATTGGTGGGGGACTACAAGATCTAGTGGTTACATATCATCTATAGGATCTAGTCTGAAGAGTTTTTGCTCTATTATTTGAAGTTAATCAAATAACTTTAGATCAATGAATTTTTTTTGATGAAGCATAAGTTTGATGCCTATAGATTCCTTCTGAACATATATCGCACATTGAATGATTTGAAAATGATCCATGCTCTTTGAGTAGTGCAATTTAAAATTTTTTTCTTTCTACTTAGTAGAAATTAGCTTGAATCTTGAAAATTTAGCTCATGAAAATACTTATAAGAATTAAATGAAAACTTGGTTCACAGCTTTATGCCTTTATAGATTTTGTGCCTATTGGTTTTTACATAAATGCCATACTAATTGTCTATTTGATATCAATGTGAATTTTAATGTGACAAATCTTATCCAATCTAGAATTTAAGGTAATTAGTCATTGGTGCATGTATCGAGATACACTATTACGTTCTTTGTTATCTATACTAGAGTATAAATGGATGATTTTGATCGAATACCAATTTGGTGAAGATTAGATCAATCAAACCTTGGATTTAGCAATAAATTCTTGGGTATGACCATTACACGATGGATATATTAACTAATGTAACTTGATTATACATTTATTAGACTTAATTTATTTATTTTGTTACTAATATCATCAATAATGGTGCACCTAAATTCTTTTGTGCATGGTTGGTGCACACTATTCTTATTATCTTGGTTCCCTAAATATATTAAAGATATCGTATATAAACATACACATTCACAAAAAAAATAAACACAAAAAAAACATTAAAAATTGGGAAATCCCAATCTATTCATTGTTACTCAATAGCCACTCATTTAACAAAAAGAGATAAATTAGAATTATTGTCAGTATGGCTTAAGCCTATATCCATTCACTCACCTTGGAAAAATTTCTCCCTATAAATCTCTCAATACAATGGTTTTTTACTATGATATTTCATGTATAATATAATTCTCATTCCATATAATCTATAATTTACCCATAAATGATCTAAATCAATTATCATATAATAAAGTTGGTTGATCTTTCTAAAATTCCTTATGCTGTAGATTCCTATCATGTCAAGCTTTCTAGATTTATTTACGAACTTTCTACATCGAATATGCTCTATATCACTCTTTATCCATCCTATTTAGTTTAATAATCTTGGTGGTGAGAGACTCATGATCTTCTCGTCCCATGTTCATTGCAATGTGCAGAATGGGTACCAAGTATTCCATTGGTATGATTGATTTTAGCCCATATACCAACTATAATGGATTAAAACCTGCATCCCTATTATATTGCATGTGATATTCCTAAATAATCATAGGAATGTGATCTTCCCAATCATCTCTCTTGACATCACATATCTTTTTCAACATCTTGCCCAACACTTTATTAAAATCCTCAACTTGGCCATTAGGTTGTGGATGGTATGTAGTACTTTTATGATGATAAATCATTCTTCAATAAGAGATTTGATGGTATTGTTCAAGAATTTCCCCCCTCAATAGTTAAGGAGCTTGATGGGGCATCTAAACCTTATAATTATATTCTTGTAAAATAACTTTGATATGTCATTCACACCATAGCTAGTTGTCATAAAAACTTATACCCATTTGGTAAAGTAATATGTCATAGTGATAATATACTTTGATTTGACACATTTACTTAGGGGATTTATAGGTCCTACAAAATTAATACCCCACTCTTTAAAATGTTGTTCAGCTAATAAAGGCTACAAAGGCATTTCATCCTTATGAAGTGGCATACCCATGCATTGTCATCTATCATAGTTATTCTCTACTTTATGTGCATCCTAAAAAATATTTAGCCACCATAACCCACTCTATAAAAATATCCTTGTAACTTCTCTGGAAAAATGACCCTATAAGAGATGTGGTCATTCATGTTTTATAACTACCCTGCATAGTACTTCATCCTTCTCCAAATGATACAAGATCCTATTTATAATAGTATATGGTGAAGCTTTGGTGATAAACTACTTTTTGTATTATTCTTGGTAGTACACAGGGGATAATCCTTATTCTATGAAATTATCAATTCCCTCAATTTTTTTGGGATCACAAAAACATGAAAGATATAGGAATCAAGAAAATCATCCTATAGTTATTTTGGATCTTTTCCATTTGGGATGCGACTGAGATGGTCTTATCCAAAATTTTATCTACCTATTTTACTATTGAATAAAAAATGGAATTATTGAAGTAACATTAACCATCTTGAAAGGTGTCCTCTGAGCATAGTCTTATTAATTGGGTAGCACAAAACTTGATGATCCATGAAAAATTCAAATGGTATTAAAAGAAGATATTTTCAAAATTTATATAGTATGAACACTATATAAATTGATTCTCTTTTAATTTACATGTAATTATTTTATACATTAGAGAACATGCATCTTGAAAAAATGTATGGGGTGATCTAATCCACCATCTCCTAGCTACACAAACACAACATTGACTGTGATAATAGAATCATAAATGTGAACATGAAAGGGCTTGCTTCAATATATAAAGATAAGATTAGGCACAATGATCAGTCTTTGTTTTAGTTCTATGAAGGCTGTTGACACTTAGAAGTCCAAAACAACTCCACACCTTTGTGTAGTAAATACTCCAATGGAGATGAAATGGTTGCATATCCATTGATAAAATTATGATATTACCCTATATGTCCAATAAAGTATCATACTTTTATGGATTCATACTAAGAATTATTGCAATTTTATCTTGGTCCACCAAAATCCCTTCATTTCACACTACATGACCTAACAGGATACCAAAAAGTGTAAAAAACTAAGAATTATTTAAAATTTAGGGTAATTAATAGATCTTAGAAGAATTCTAACATGAGGTTAAACTTAGATAAATGTTATTTAATAAAATAAAACACTACCCAATCATCAATAAAAAATTTTAGGAAGTTGTGAATGAAATCCTTAAATACAATCACCATTGTTCAAAAAAAAATATAGGTGCATTCTTGAGGCCAAAATACATTACCCTGTATGTAAAGGATCCCCATTCCACAAAAAAAAAGTTATTTTATCTTTGTCTTATTCTTTAATGGGTATTTGATGATAGCTATGGCAGGAAAACATAAAAGAGTATACTTCATGACCTGTGATAGATTCAAAAACTTTATATCTAATGTGAATCATAAATGGATCATTCACACATGTGGAAATAAAAATTAAATAATCACCACATAATTTTATATCCCCTATTTTATTAGGATGCACTAATATGTGACTAACTGAATCTGCCTTTACTACTAGATAAATTACACCTGCATCTTACATTTTATCCTGATTAGCCTTCACTTTCAACTTCATGTTTGAATTTAATTTGTATGGTCATTTTTTATAGGTCATGCACACTCTTTGAGTTAAATATGAATTTTTACTAAGGATGGATAAATGCCTTTGACATTTAAAAATTTAGTGGGAAATACATATCGATCATCATGTACAAGTTACATAGCTGAATCAGTCTAATAGTCACCTATATTTGCCAATTTATGAATTTCCTTACTTCTAATGTTTTTAATAGGCTATTCATAAATTTTATGCTTTTCATCAATAAAATATAATTGTAGAATTCATTTCCCTTCCTATTCTAGAATTTGTATCTTGTGTAGCTTGTCTTCTTCAGTGGATTTTGTGATTGGGTCCTTTACTGGTTTTATTATCCATTCAGGTGGAAAAAAATTAGTTAGATCAATATTACCATCAATATCTAAATCTTCAATTTCATCTTATTCATCTTGTATTTGGTGGCATGGTTGTATAAGATATTTTTCTTCTAACTTGGTAGCTTTATATCTTTGTAATGTTGTATTTAGATCAAAGGATGTGTTCTTCTACATAGTAGATTCTGTCATGGTGATTAAATCTTCTATACACCCATGGCATATGAAATGTTTGTTTTTTATAAGTGCATTATGAACCAAATTATTCTCATATTTAAAGACAAAATTCTATATGAATTTTCTCTACACCTGTTCCAAATGCTTTGTCTCCCTCCTACGTTATTGATGTATATACCATGTTGATGGTAAAGGGGTAAGTGTGTAATGAAATATTTGACCTAGTAATTTAGTGACACACATTATTGATTCTATACATCAACACATTTATGGATATGGATATTAAGGCACTCACCTTTTTGAAAGAAACCCTAATTACTTATGATGACCTACAATAGTTGAAATTTTCTAATCAAAATTTTGCATGCATCATACCAATCAAGCGAATTATTTTTATGAATTACCCACCATATCACTGTAACTCCCTTAAAATCATAATTAAAGTCACTTACCCATTGACTAATGATAGGTACATGAACTTATAGGCATAGAATGAACTGATTTATATCTTCAGTCACATAGTATGAAGGAAGTTGTCTCTTATAGGTGAAGACCATTCTCATAAGTCAGAGTTCACGATCACCATGAGCCTAATTGAGTAGATGAATATTTGAGTATCCACTAATAGATTAAGCTATTTACCAAGGAAAATTTCCTTTTATGGTAGGCTCTATATAATTTTTTATATGATCATCTATTTAATAGAGAAAATCAACTTCTAAATGAGTAGGGGATTTAAAAGACATGAATGCACAATCATCTATGACTAATTGATATTCCAATGGTTAAGAAATTACTTATTTAGGTTCACATTATTCAAATTTATTCAAATATTGAGTGAGTAAATATTTTACTTGAAGTTTAGTATGCTCATATAAGAAGTTGCACTTGGTTTTACATATAACTATTAGATTATCTTTAGAGTTTACCTTCATCTAATTGGTTTCTTATGAAACATAAGGGGAATCTAGTTTGGATAAGATAAAGTCAGGTTTTTTTACCTTATTTATATTAATGATGACAATATTATCTACTTGATGTACCTCTAGTTGATTTTATACAGTATCGATAGTCATCTAACCATCATATTACCATTTATTGCCAATCAACATAGGGTAATGAGTTATTAATATATTCATATTGATGACTTCAAAGTCACCTTGTAGGCTTAGTTATAAAAATTTAATCTTAATGTCTTATAATTTTCTAATGGGATCAACTCTTCTATAGTATGTGAAGCTTAGAGTCACTAGGCTTTAACTTAGAATTGGTCATCCAATTATCTCCCATGTAGACCTAGGGATCATGTTGATTGTGTTTTAAAAGTCAAAGATAACATTTGGAAGTTCATATCCTATAAATTTAATGTCTATTTATATATCTACATCCCTTGGCTTATTTTTTTGACATACCAAACAAGTTTTTATGTCTTATGTTGCCCTCACTATGCACACTATAGTAAATTATGTAGAAAATTTGTGATGTTCTGAGAGATGTCTTCATTTCACAATGTACTTAAAATATTTAGTAAATATATCAACATGATAAAAACTCCATATTGATACATAATACACACAATCTAACCTTATATTTGGGTATCTATTACCATAACATCTTTTTTAGTATTATCTTGGTATTGAATATTTTTCAACACCTGCACAACTTCATACATGAGCCCTTTTTCTATAGTTAGGTCCAGGTATTTATCCTATTTTTCTTTCCAATTTTTTTGGTCTTGAGGCATTTTAGGAGGATTCAATCCTCTCTATGTGTGTTGGTGTCTTGTAATGGCATTCAGAAATGTCTCCTTCTTAGATTGCACATTCACCATGTTAACATTTTTGATAGCCTTTTCTTTTCTTTAATTTTTTTAATACATGATATTCTTCTATCTTGTCCTACTCATATACCCTATTATATGTGCAATAATATTGTATTTATGGATTTAAAGGGTAATTGTGTTTCACATTATTATACTCTCCACATAAGTAACATTGTAAAGGATAGAATTGGTAATTATTTCCTTTACTACCTTGGTAACCTCATCTATATCCACCCCTATATCTTCCTTTATTTGACTAATAACCTCCTTTATACCATCCTTATTGTTATGTTGTAATGTAGTGTTGATTCTACTAGGTATTATCTCCAATTCCATATTATTATTGCATAACTATTGGGGTCCAACAAGTTTGCTTCTACACATCATTTCCAAATTCCAAGGTGTTGTGTACTAGTATTATGGTGATGGTGGTGTCCAAATCAATGAAGTGTCCATCTAGCTAGACCTTGAGGCTGGTACTAAGGTGAACTAGGAATCCATTATGGACCAAATTGGTTTACATAACCCTTATCAAACTTTGGGCCTATAATTATCTTCTTTATTAAGGACACTTTTTGCATAGTGATGGTGAATACATTCTTTGTAATGTCTTCTTTGAGCTCCTGTAAATAGTTATAATTGTTTTCATCATGATTGTGCAACTTAAAAAAAATAAAATATAAGCTTTGTGGGATTTTGACATACTATTGTAGGAGATAGAACTATGTTGTTGCATTCCCTACTACTCTCAAAATTACACAAAAATCTATCTTGATCTTAGGACAATAGTTCCTATGATGTCATTTTTTCCCACACTCCATGTACCATAGATTTAGTTTAGGTTTATCTACCTTATGGTATTGTTCCATCCTCTTCATAAAATATTGCAATGTATTTTAAATCTTAAAACCCATTATGGAAGCTTCCCCATAGTCTTAAATTTTATCCACTCATATAGTAGCAACTTTAACATCTAACTTAGTATCATATTGAGTTTTTGCTATAACAAATATGATTCTAGAATGTAGTCCTATGAAAAACCATGCATACTTATCTTTATCTTCTAAATAAAATTCCACTTTATTCATAACATTAGAGAACATACAATCATAATAAAACATTTATTCTCTTGACCTCTACCTAATCTCCTTTAGATCTTGAATAGTTTGACTTGTACATTTCTTTATCTTAAATTCTATGATATACCATTCCTTATATTGTTGTAAGCTTGTTTACATAATTTGTCTATAGTACATAAACTCAAGTGATATTCCATTCATTACCCATATTAAATCACACTTCTTTATATATTTATTAGTAATACCCTTAGGTTTCCATCTCGTGTAACATGTTAGTAAGTACTACTTAGGGTTTCTAGACCCATGATATGTTGCCAAGTTGATAAATGCTCCTACAACACACATTTTATAAACTAGTATTGAGGGGATATATTGCATATCTTTTATAGGGGAGGCTAGGTTCTATGCAATATTACTTGTGGACTACTAATATTTACCTATGCACTAGGAGAGTTAATTTGCATACTTTATTTTTCTTTGTTTCATGATTTTATTTGTTTGGTTTCAATAAACCCTATGGCCTTCAAAGTATTAAAAATTGAGGTTGTTTCTATTTTAGTACCCTAAAAATACACTTTTTATAAAATTTCACCTTCCTAACTACTATTTTCATGATCATTTGGTTGAAAAAATCTAATAGATATAGGAAATTGGGCTATAGAGATATGTGCTCTCTTGGTGCATGATTCTTTCTTGTGACTTATTATTTTTCTAATCTTGAACTGATGATTAATATATGAATTTGTTCTAATTATTTTACAAAATTTTTAATTCTATTATTCTTATAATATCCATTATTATATCTTTTCACTACATCTATCATCTAACTGGTCTGCTTCTACACTATTCTCACCTTCTTCTTCAAACATCTCTCTTCCTCTCATTCTTCATCACTTCTTTATTTTTATCAGCATTTGTCTTCTTCTTTCATCTCATATTTATTTGTCATTAATTATTCATCTCTTTCTTCTCATTCATCATGTCTTACAACTTTTTATTCATCTATTTTATTGCTACTCTTAACTCTACTCATAAATACTTGGGTATTCTTTTGTTTACTCCATCTACTCTATTATCATATATCACATTCTGAATCCAAATTTTTTTTTGACTCTTCTTCCCTCGTGTCTCCATTATATATTTAGTTTCAATCCTTATATACTCATATAATCATCATTCACTATCACTTCACATAAACACCCATACACTTGAATTGACTACTCCATTTTGGCTAGAGTAGGCACCATGGCGTTGTCCATGACCAACATCTTCACAAGGATAGGTAGTCATTGTAAAAATTTCCCTTGAATTCCTATAACAAACAATTCCTTCATATCATCTAAATATATGTATCCTTGTACTACAAACTCAATTATATATCCATATACTATAATATTAACCTAATGATCTATTCATCTTATCCAGTTAATTTCTAATTTCTATAACTAGACTGTCTTTTCTTCAATCCATATTATAGTTTATTTCATTATTGGGTTAAATTAATAATATTAAAACTATGATAACTAATCAGCTAGCAATTTAAGAAACTTGTAACAATTGTTTTTGTATATCTCTCCATAAATATTCTCTCAAATGATTTCCTACATGGTAAAACTAGTCCACTTTGATTCTTCTTTCAAAAAATTACATATCCTTTGGTCTATCCATTGCTCAATATCTATTTTCATTGGTAACCATCTTAGCATAATTACCTCCAAAAAGGAGTCCACACTCATTGCACCATTGTTAGAAGAGGTTCTTGAAGCATTAAAGCATGCTAAGGATGAGGATAATTGTGATATACTTCTTGTGTGTAGAATAATGTACTAGATTCATATAAGAATTTAGATAATAGAATCATGATAAGGATTAATAATCCTACCTTATTTAGGAATTAATAATAATCATTGTTTCATAAATAAAAATAAGTAATTTGGATTATTTAGATAGAATGTAACCAAACATTATACATAGGAATACACATAAGGAACATAATAAGAAATCACACAAGTAACCATAACCATATGAATCACTATTAAACTCTTCAAAGTTTGAACCTTTTTTTTCTTACAAACATATGTATATATAGACATTTCTAGTCTATGATTTTTCATCTTCTTCTCGTACTTGGGGCCAAAAGTGGAGTCTATTCATATTCTATCCTATTATAAGTCATGAAGATAGGAGAAAAGAGACTATTTAATGACAAAATGAGTACATAATGCACAAATATCAATCAAATATCTTGTGAAACTTTACAATACAAATTATTCTACCAATAAATGAGGGTATATGTATATTCCTTATGATGCATAACATATGTAGATTTGGTGTTTAGGATTTGATTATAACTGATAATTATTCATATTTCAAAACTAATACTATTAATAAGGGTTTCATCAACATATTATGAGTTTATATAAGTATGAATTTTCCATAATTAACCCATGGAGGAATAACACTTAATTTCTATTATACACATTGTACTTATTACACTTTTATTACATTAACATGACATATTATCTAAATACATTTCCTTATTTCATTAGTCAAGGATTTTATATACTTATCATTATTTTAAATATCTAATCAATTTATCATCATACACATTATTTAATTAACTATTATAAGATCTAAAATATGGTATTAGGCACTTGAAAATTCCATTATTTACCTACATTCATCTTACTTGAATTTTCCATAAACATATGGCTCTTAAATGCTATTTTATCACATCTACATGATTACATGGGTTTGAACTTACTTATTTACTATTAGTCACCTATATAAATTCCATAGTCTATGTTTAACATATCCAAAATCATATTCATATTATCTCTAGATCATGATATCAATTTTCCTTCCTTCTAGATAAATCATTTATAATCAAAGTCATACAATATTTTATAGGTGTCTAATCTTGATAGAATCATCCAATGACATGAAATTGTCATTTTAAAATTCAAACTCATCTTCATGGGTTGGAATATAAATTTATCATTTTGGCATCACAGTAAAGTACATAGAGAGTCCAATATAAATTCACAAATGGTATAATCATATTCCCTATATACTAGGCATTTATCAATCACATAAAATCAGTTTCAAATTCATTCTTTCCAATTATAAAATTAGTCACTAGAAATATGCCCTAGCCATGTGTGAAACACCTCAAATTCAAGTCAAATTTGTTATTTTAAAAGTGTCAAAATCTATATGATTTTTTACATTCATTAAAATATAAAAACTACATATCTAGATCATTGGTTGAATTCATTCAAGGAGAAAAAATACACACACACCTAATATATATGAATACATGTTTGTATTCCACATTTAGAGTTAGATTTGTAGGCAACGCTTATCCATTCATCAGGCAGTGGTTGGGGTCAACTCAACCCATATTTATTTTAAAATGAACCTATGTTTTCAAAGACAAGGGAAATTTTTTCTTGATATCGCATAAAAAGTAATCCCTGAGATCTCACATAGAGATGGATTAGAAGTAGGCAAAATGGCCTATACTAAAAAGGATAATAAAAATTCGCATAGACAAATCTTGTAGGTTACAAATGATAATGTCTATAAATACCATCTAGTTGTTGATGATTCTATCTAAGAACATTCAAATACCTAGTTCCTAATTTGATAAACTATTGATCTAGTTTCCCACATTTTTTTCCACTTGAATTCATTCTCAAACCTACATAGTTTAATAAAAAAATTGCCTTATTTATTATGTGAGTTAGTTTTCCTTGTCAAAACATGATCCTCTGAATAATACTTAGACTTTATTAATTTTTATTGTAATTTCTTTCATTACCAAGATTACTTCAAATTTATCCAAAAGGCTAGAAAATGTCTACCTAGGTCATTATCATAAAACCTATTTGTCCATCATTTTAAGAGATTAATAAAAGTGAGTGTTTGGACTCATTACTAAGAAAACTTAAGTTCTCTAAGTTTCTTTACTTATTCAAAAATTTGAAGTAAGTTGTCTTCACAGACCCAAGTTATACTATCCAGATCAAATCAGAATTGTTTAATGACTTTATTTCTCATAAAAGCTGAGTAAATTAGTTTCATAAACCCTCAAAATAATAATTAGAACAACCCAAGGTTTCAAATTTACTTCACTTCATCAATTTCATAAGTAAACCCAATAAAGTTTCGTAAGTCCAAAGTATTCATAAGCTTAGACCAAATCGAGATTGTAGAGTTACTTAACTTCATAGACCAAATTAAGTAAAGTAGTTCATAAAATCTTACAGTCATCAAAATGATTATGTCTCCACCATATCATGTGTCATATAGTTATCATTAATGCATGGGTTAATATAAATATTATAAAATTCGACCTGATTTTCCACCTGGATTTTTAGTTATCTAACCTAGTTGTTATCCTTGCAAATCTTGAGCAACATCATTTAAGCTTATGGAGCGATTATGGTGAAAAATATTCACAACCCATTTGTATTCAAGGTATTTATTGTTTCTCATTTTATTTCAAGTTTCTATTTTGGGTTTTTATATTATTTTTATCTATTAATATTTCATTCACCATTTTGAAGGTTTCTTTGTCATTTCTTGTTTTTCTTTCTTTTGTCATTTATTTTTTCATGCATAGTGTTGATTAGAACCTTTTAAATTATTTAAAAACATTTTGTATGTGAGAATATTGAGAAAAATCCCAAAAGATAGAATTTTTCTACAAAAACCTAACAATTGAACTAGATTACCTACTCAGACTCATTAAAAATTGTTACTTACTCAGAGTCCCAAACCCAAGTAACTAGTCTGAAGAAACCCAAAGTTTCCAAGGGAAATGGCTTACTTGGATTTTCAATTACCACTTACTCACCTAGAGTTCCAATTATGTATTTATTTTTCTTTATCAGGTTTTCCAACCCTAGTAACTTGCCTAAACAAACCCAATTACTTTCCCAATAAAACTTGAAGTTATAAATTCTTATCACTCACTTGGAGTTTTTAATCCTAAAGACTTGAGAAATACCCAAACCTTCCCATAATTATAATACCATGTTACTTAGCATGAGTTTCCTTAGTTTTTTCATGGTTTACTACTACTATAAGTTCAATTTCTAATACCTGAAGCTTGTTTAGTATTGTTACATAAGAAAAAAAAACTTAACTCAAATGTTCAACCTTGTCTAAAATAATGGGAATAATTATTGGTTTTTCAAGAGCATTTGCCAAGTATTTCTAGTGTTATTCATAGAAAATGTTAGGAGTAGAAGAAGAATCAACTCTGATTGAATAAGTTCATAAGCTTGTACTTGAAGAAGTTCTAGGGATGAGTAGGAGAGGAAAGATAAAAGGAAAGAGAGTTTACAAGTCAAAATAAGCAAAGATGAAGTATGAATACAAGGGATATCCCACTAAGCCTTGCATTACATCTAAATTATCTATAATTAGTGATACTAACATGGAACATGTTTTCATAAGTGGGGTATTAGAAAGGTCTAAATCTATAGTCAAAACACCACTCATGAAAGCAATGACAAATAGTGTAATCTTTCAAGATGTAACTTTCCCAAGCTTTGAATAACTTCCTAAATTTATCCTAGAATGTTCTAAGTATTATAATTATCTCACTAGGATAGTAAAAGATACTATAGGCAATATGGTGGCTAGATTAGATACTCAATATTTTGACTATTATTTAAATATCCCATCAAGGCCTAAAGTGCTCAACTTATGAATGGAAAAATTTAAAAATCAATGGGAGAATAAAATAATAGATTGCATCAAGATAATGAATACTACTTATCTGAAGAAACCAAAATAACCCACAAAGTTTCCAAAGAAAATAGTGAGGTCTAACTTGGTCTAAGAAGTTAATGACATCACCTAGTTATTGTGTAGAACCAATGGAGAGAAAAGTGCCAAGAACTTTTCCACCTAGATGTATGCTTACATAAGGTGTATTAATGTTAATAGGAGTTCTACTATGATTCAATGGTCAAGAATGATAAGTGATAACATTGATCAATAGTCAAGTAATGTATTGTAGATTTTTAACTTCAAAATGACTTTATATTTAGTATATACTATAGCATCTAATGGATCCTTTTCTAGGCTAACTATAAAAGGGTTATTGGCAACACAGCCCATCTAAGAATACTACCCTCAATTAACTCTTTCTAAATATGTCAAGCATTATAAAAGGGTAAGTGATGCATTCTTATATGAAGTCATTTGTAAATTGAATGTTTCTTTAAAGGAATAAAGAGTATCTAATGTAGCTTGGGAGGTAGTTTCCCATTTTGGGTGTATTTTTATTTAATTCATGAATTTCACATATATCAGAGTTGGTGGTTTTACAAGGACACTAGTAAAATTGCCAAGGTATCTTAGTGATAAATGGATTCTTATGGATTGTGTAGGTAGTTGGTGGAGTTACATGATCTATAGTCAAAAGTACACCATTATTTAGTTAGTTTTCCTATTTTTATCAACCATTATCATTGTGCAAGTATTTATAAGGCCAAAAATGTACAAATAGGGATGCATTATAACTAAAATCAATCTCATTTTGAGGATATATCAAATTTTGATTGCAAAGGCATAGAAAAAAACATAGCCTCTCTTGAATATATGCATATACATGCAACTGAAGACTTTTAGATTGATTTTAGAGATGAATTTGAAGTGAGAAGAAGAGATAACATTAGGATGACTACTCAATAGATTTGTTAATTTTATTTGTTTATAATTTTTAAAGATAGAAGATGATGGGAAAGTAATTCATGATTCTTATCATGTGATGGGAGGAGATAATTTTACACTACCAAAAATTGACTAAAAGAAGAATCAAGTAAAGATTATTGTTGAGATAACTTTAGTTGTTCTTTTTATGACTTCAACATGGATTCTTAGTAAGGGCTACTACATGAAAGAGCTAGTGATGACAAAAATGGGCCATGTAATTCATAAGAGGAAATTATTTCAAGGATAAATTAGTCAAGATACCAAGAAGAAGTTGAAATTGAAGAATAATGCTGATGATACATATTCCCTGGTAAAATAAAATGATCTAATTCATCCATTTACTCCTAAATATCCTCTCATCTCTTCTACCACTTCTAATTATACTAATCCTAATTCTACCACTCCTATTTATACCACACACATCACATATTCATCTTCATTAATAGTGAAAAACATACACCCATTAGTTAAAGAGGTAGATCCTTCCACACTAATGTCACCTTCAAAGTCTCCTAGCTTCAAACCTCTTGAGAAACCTATTTAGAAGAAGACTAAGGTTCCTCCTCCTCCACACCCATATTATCCACCTCCTTATGATGATCATCCCACCACTACTCATGTTTATACCCAAAAATACCTAGAGTAGGTAACTATTGGAGAGGTGACCGCATCTCAAAAAATATCACAACAAAAGGTGACAACTCAAAGTAAGAAAAAACACTAGAGAATACAAAGAGGTAAATAAAGAGAAAGAGAAAAAGCAAGATGAACAAACAGTTTCCATTATTGTTCAAAATATTCTAGACATAGAGTAAGTTCCTTATAAAGAGATATTGGTGAGATATAATCTATAGTAAATGGTAATACATTCAACAACTTCCTTTGGTATGGATTTCTCTTCATGGTTGGCATTGAAAATGACTCCTGAATCAAAATAAAAAGAAATTAACTTGGAGGAGATAGACTTACAGCTTCATAAAAGTCTTGATTGTAAGGGTAAAAATCCTAAGAGTGCCAAAGTGACTTCAAAGCTGATAATCTATCCTTCTATTAAAAAATTTGTAAAAATATTAGTTCCTCCATAGGGTAAGCATAAAGATGAAATCACTGAAAAGGAATTAGCAATCACAAAATTATCCCTTAGAGAAATCATTGTAGAGGGCCTAAAATAGGACATGTAGACCCTTATCAATACTATTTTTTAGAAGCTTGATGAAAATAAGGCTGATAAAGCCAAGTTAAAGGAAACAATTTCTAATTTGTGTGGAATAATTGCCAAAGTGGTAATATCTGCTCCTTAGAAATCATTACTTTATGGGGATTTATTTGATCAACAAACAATAATTAAGGTGGAAGAAATTGCTGAAAAGGCCAAAGTAGTTGATGAATGGATAGATAAAATTATAAAAACTAAACAAAAATGGTTTCTTGAGGTCCTAGGCACTTTAGCTGATATTGAGAAGAAATTAGCACGAATAAAAACAATGATGAAGGATATTGGAAGTGAAAATGAAATATCTGAATTGTAATAGGAAATCCTTCAATGAATAAGTTCCTTAAGTTAAAATATTTTTATTGAAGAAAATATTATTCTATAGGTATCAATTATAAAAACAAATAAAAAAGAACACATCATATCTTTTTGTATGTGCAATTTTGGAACAATTCTTAAGGAAATGAAGACTCTAGAAGAAGATGATTGTAAAATAAAAGTAGATCTAGAGGATTGCATCTTCTACCTAATTAATGTTTGGTCTAAATAAATGCCAAGTACACATGAGAAATTACATCAATAGTTAAAGTAAGTAATTAAAAAGGACACGACTCCATTCACAACAAAATCAATAAAGGAGTTAATAAAATTTCAAAAACAAGTCAAGGAGATGGAACCTAATCTTGAGAAGGTGAAAGGTTATTTCAAGAAGCTAAATAAATAGCTATTGAGATGTGAAAAAAAGAGTCAATCGGTTACCAAGTTAGATGATGTAGCCATTTACTTTATGATGTCTCAATACATCAAGTATAGGGAAAAGTATAGAGAAAAGATTCGTGAATTAGAGTGATTTTTATTACTTCTCTTCTCAACTTCTATTTTCTTCTATTTTATTCAAAAATGTATTTGAAGTAATTTTTTTTAATTAATTACTTTGTAAGTAATGTCACTTAAATAATTTACTTGTAGAAGTAAATTGCTTTATAAAATGTAAGACTCAAGTAACTTGGTTAGACGTCATTACTTGAAGTCATTTTGTAAAACAAAATACTTAAGCGAGCTCTACACAACATGCAAGGAAGTTATATTTGATCTAAATAGTAAAACCAAAAAGAGCTACATGTCTTCAGCCATTGCATGTCACACAGGAGAAATTCAAGGAAGATGCCTCTCAATGGTTTTTAGAATTTGGTATACCACATGGGGAATTCAAGGAGTTATCTCCTAATTATTTTTGATATCTTAAATAGTATAAGTATGGGTGAAGGATTGCATGTAAAGGGGATCATAATTTTTGGAAAAGGAATTTTAACTATTATGCAAAATAGATTAATTAATATAAAACTTTGTATTAAGATTTTTGTAAGATTTTGTATGAACTAGTTCAAATTGAATAAGAATAAAGTTGATTTTTGAGGAAATTTGTGTCTAAAGAGATATTTTGGTGCATTTGTGAGGATTAAAATGGTAAACTTTATGTTATCCTTAAATCTGAACATGAATTCTAGTTTTTCTTAATTATTTGTTCAATTAATTATCATATCTTATATGTTTATGTATTTTTATGGATACAATAAGCTTTTCAAAACTACTTGTTGTGAATTATAGTTTCTTTCTTTTTCATTTATTCTAGTCTTTTCATTATCTACTTTCTAATAAATTCTTTATATAATATTTGAATAAGATGCTTACTTGATACAAAATCACTCTATTATGGTTCATGAATTTTGTTATTAAACTAATACTTGAAAATAATATAAATTGTGTATATCTTTTGCATAATTAGTATATGTTGTGAATAAATAAAGTGTGAATAGTTAGAGTAGATAAGCATAAGAATATGTGAGATTTACCATTAAATAAAAGGGACTTAATCCCATGATTTCCTAAATACTTTTTATAGTGTAAAAAATATCTATCCAATAGTTTCTGGTGACTCTAGAAGGGAACACAAACTTAACCAAAGTTAGATTAGATTATCCACACAAGGGTAAGATAGATAGAGACTAGTAGTCATTTCTTCAAAATTACAAATTTTCCACACTGTTGTATAAGAAGTTGCATGCAAAATAAAGGTACACATGTGATTAGAAATATTTTTCTTAGCTTGAATTTTTGCATGTTAAAATAAACACTTTGTTTATCTTAAGTTGTTACATGTCAAGTAATCACTTACCAAGTATTTTCTTATAAATCCAAAGTAACTTACAAATCCTTAGAGAAGCATAAGTGCTTCAATATAGAAAATCAACCTTTCATTAGGGTAAGAAGAGATTAAGGACAAATTTATGACTTATTTCAGCTAAAATAATGGTTTAATTTCATCTTCCCTCCCCAAACTAGAATAATAAGAGCAAGTATTTTACCTGTCAGACAAGTACAAACTGATATGAATTAGTTACAACATAATTCTTTAGGAATAATCCAACCTATTAATAATCAATTACTTATTCTCTAAATAATGTCACAACAACTTCTTATCCCTTGGAGGAAATGATTGGCTCATTGAATTTAACTCCCCCTCTCCATGAATTTGTAAGAGGTCAAGAAAGAATTTTCATAATCTCACAGGGGATGAAAAATAGAGTCCATATGAGAATTTAGTTTCTTTGTTTTTATCCTCTGGAGTGATTACCATTGAAAATGAAGATGTGTCAATCTAAATTTTCATTGAAACCTTACATGATTTATCTATATAACATTTCTACCATTTAACCCCTTGCACCATAACCAATTAGGCCATTATGTATGAGCAATTTGAAAATAGATTTAAAGCTATAAAAGACACACATATTGCTCACCTAATTGACTTAGCTCAAAAAAGAACCACATGAACACATGAAATATTTCATTGTTAAATTTAAAATATTACTCTAAAAAATACCCAAGGCTCCTTAACCCACTAGTGATAATTAGAAGTGAATTTTCATCAATGGTTAATTACCATAGGTTAGCTATTACTTTCATAGTGCATGTCTTGTTGATTTAGTAATAGATCAGAACATTGTTAAAGAGGTTGAATATGACATTATTATTGATTTAAATATTAATAAGACAAATTCTAAGGTGGATATTTCTACTTCAAATACATTTTAAACCACTATGGATCCCCTATTATAGTAATTGACTAATGACTTACTGAAAGTTAAAAGGTAAATTACACAAGCTGCTCATTCTACTCCTATCAAGAATACACCTACGTGAAATTTCAATAATCACTACTGGAATTATATTGCTAGACCTTTAAAAAGATTATAAATTGAGGATGCTCTAAAAAATCATGTTGAAATGAATTAAGAAGATCATACGGCTATTGATTTTAATCAAAGATTTGCTGATGAAGATGATTTTGTATATCCTAATGGTGACTCTAATATAGGCTAACTTAAATATCAATCAAAAAGTGATTATGAATAAATGCTTGAAGATGATCATAGTTACTCTTTTGTAGTATTTAGAAGATCAAAATTTTATCAAGTTGGTAAAAATTATTCCAAGGAACAAGGGAAAGAAAAAAACTCCAAGTCAGATGTTAGCATTCTCAAAAGACGTAGTCCTTTACCCACTTCTCTTGCTCAAAAATATAAATATGCAACATATTATTATCAACCTCATAATAAAGTCACCCATACTCCTAAATTTAATCTTACTTTTTATATGTCCATCCTTTCTTTAGACATTATTGATTACATCAAGAAAACCAAGATTCAAATGTCAGAAGTTGAATACTTGATGTCCTATCTAGATCATCTGAATAGACTAGTTAAGTATGTTCAAAGTACATGATCAAATAATAAAACCAATGTTTCAAAAGGTATATTTCCTACTCCCAAATAGATCTCTTTTGAAAACAATGCTACAACTACTTCTCTCACATCTGCTTCCACATCTAAAAGAATAGAGCCATTTTATGTATATCTCTTAATTAACATGTTCAATCTAAGCAATTATATCCTATATTTTTGGTGCTTCTAATAATGCCATAATAACTAAAGTAGATGATGTCCTTGGCATAATTTTAACTAAATCAATAGGGATATGTTACTCAATGGTAATATAAGTTCCCTTGATTGAATATATCAAAGATACTCAAGTTTGGTCTAGCAACTTTTCTAGATAAGAGGCTTAAAATGACAATTCTGGTAACAAACATTCCTATTTCCTATGAGATGTTGTTGAGTATAAACTTCTACAAAGATCTCTAGAGATAATTCAAGATGGATTGGTCTTGTGCTCATATTATAATCAAAGGTGTAAATCAAAAACTTTAGCTTGAGAAGAAATCCAAGTATATAGTTTCCAAGTCAGATGCTCCAAGATCACATATTCTTTTTGAAGAATCAGATCATGGAGTATATTACCATGAATTGGGAAAGGACATATAAGAACTAGAGACACAAGAAGAAGAAGAAAAAATATGGACATTGGAATTTGATGATAGTTATTATTTCCTTGGTTTAGGTGCTAAATTTATATTGATATCACATGATGGTAAGGTATATCCTTATTCTTAAAAACTAATGTTATAAAATAATAATAACACAATATAGTATGTATCACTATTATTAGGACTAGAACAAGAAAAATAAAAAAGAGTGAGACTTTTAAAATCATAAGGAGATGTTGAGTTGATTGTAAGGAAAATTCATGGACAATACCAAGTGAAGAAAGATAAGGTAAGCCACTACCATGATTGAGTTTTGAGTGTAAAACATGATTTTATATCCTTTTGAATCAATTTTGTTGCTCATGATCAAAACTCTATAGTCGATTCTCTTGTAGTTGATGTAACTCTTCTCATGCCAAATCAACAACCTAAACTTTTTAAAGAAGGTGACTATAAAATAGAGATGGTTTTCCATCCAAAGGTTCTATACAATGTTAATCAATGGTAGGTATTCAATGATGATAAATAGATAACTTATTTTCTTTAGCAACAAGATAATTTTGAATGATTATATTTTGAAAAAAGTAGTTCACTTCCACACTAGACAAAAGAAGATAATAATGACACTGAACATGATGATAATGAATATGTGATTAAATTAAAGGGAAATAAAATACGAAAAGGGTTATTTTCTTTAGAAGAAATTTTTGATAAGAATGATTTATTTTTGAATAAAAAGAAAGATCATGGTCAAAGTTCATCTCTAAAAGTACAATAGGTTAATTTGGGTACTGATGAAGAGCCCAAAATGGTCAAAATTAGGAAATGTTGTTCCTAAGAGTAAAAATAATAATTCATTAAGCTTCTTAGGAAATACATTGATGTGTTTTCATGGTCCTATAAAGACTTGAAGACCTTTTAGCTAAAAGAGTTACAACATTTCATTCCACTTTAGCCAAAAATAAAGCCTTTTAGGCAAAAGCTTCACCATCATAACCCAACAATCATAGGTACTATCTTTGATAAAATATATAAGCTACTTGATGCTAAGATAATTCATCCCATTCATCATTTATCATGGTTAGCTAACATTATCCCAATAAGAAAAAATAATGGAGAAATGCATTTGTGTGTTTATTTACATAATCTCAATCAAGCTTCTTTGAAAGATAACTATCTATTTCCAATTATGGATCCTACCTTGCAAGTAGTTAGGGTCTCAAAAATGTTATCCATACTATATGGGTTTTCAAGATATAATTAAATAAGAGTGGTGAAAGATCAGTACAAGATGACTTTCACAACACCATGGGGGACTTTCACCCATCAGAAGATACCTTTTTGGGTTTGTTAATATTGGAAAAAAATTTCAACAAGTGATGGATCTAACATTTGTACATCTAAAGAGAAAGAACATAGTTGTATATCTTGATGACTTGATAGTCTTCTCCAAGAAAAGAGGTAATCATTTGGATGATTTATAAGAGATTCTGATCTAATGTAGGCAACATGCGATGTCACTAAATCCCAAAAAATCAATATTTATTGTGATTAAGGGGGAACTTCTTGGTCACATTATCTCAAAGGAAAGAATGAAGATTGATCTAGAAAGGGTAACATTTATTCAAATTCAACCTCTACCTACGTCCAATAAAGGAGTACATTCATTCTTTGGTAAGATTAAATTTATTAGAAGGTTCATTCCTGACTTTGCTAAGTTAACTTGTGACATTTTTGATATGATGAAAAATAAGCAAGAATTCAAGTGGAATGTTGAAGGTAAGAAGGCATTCAAAAAGATTAAAGCAGCCATATCTCGAGTTTCAGTGTTGGTTTCTCCAAATTTTAGTAACGAATTCATTCTCTATTATTATTCTTCTAAACATACCATGTTAGCCATACTTCTACAAAATAATGATGAATATAATTAATCTCCCATAGATTTTATGAGCCATCCATTGAAAAGTTATGAGTTAAATTATACATAGATAGAAAAACACGTCTTTGATGTAATCAAAACATGCAAAGCCTTTAGGTACTATATTTTATATTCAAATAATAAAGTATATGTACCTAATACAATATATAAATCTATTATAACACAATAAGAGTTGGGATTGATAAGAGGCACCTAGGCATCTAAAGTTCAATAGTTTGATTTGGATATCAAACCCATAAAGCTAGTGAGGGGAAGAAGCTTGTGCCAATTCATGATAGAAATTAAAATAAATGACTCAAATACGATGGTATATTTGTTTCAAGATGAATTAGATGAAAATTTTCCAATGGTTTTTTTTGTTGATCTTATTTATGAATGGTACAATAAGATTTATTTCTTCCTAACTTATGGGGAATGTCCATCTCATCTTACACATAAGGAAAAATGGACCATCAAGTTGAAGTCAAAGGATTTTTTCCTTTGGGATAATGGTTTATATAAAAGAGGAATTAATGGTGTTTTCCTTTTTTGTGTAGACAAAGAATAGTAAAAGATACTACTGGAACATTTCCATGATAGATCATGTAGAGGTCACTTTTTAGCATGTTTTACATCACATAAAATCCTACGAGCAAGGTACTACTAGCCTACTCTTTTCCAAGATAGTTTTGATTGGGTTTATAAATGTCAAGCATGTAAACATTTTGTGAGATGTTTAAAGTTGCTAGCATTTCCTTTAAAACTAGTCATAATCAATGAACCATTATGGTAATGCGGCATAGATTTTATTAGCATGTTGAATCCCTCTTGAAGAGCTCACCATTGTTATGTCTTAACTTCTAATTATTAATTCAACAAGTAGGTAGAATCCATTCCTATTAATTAAGCTACTTCTAAAGTCTTGTGTGATTTTATCAAGGAAAACATCACAGTGAGGTTTGGTGTTCCTCATAAGATAGTAAAAGATAATGCATCTAACCTTTCTTTAGCTGAACTAAACCATATCTATTATTTATATAGAATAAAATTATTTCACTATTAAAATTACTTTCCTTATGGGAATGTCCAAGATGAATCAAGTAACAATAACTTGATGATGATCATTTTAAAGCTAGTGGACGAAAATAAACATACCTAGCACAAGAAGCTATTTGATGCAATATGGGTCGATAGAATCAATCAAAAGAAATTAATTGACATGTCACCATTTTAGTTGTTATATGGAATAGATGATAAAATACACATCACCATAAATTTTTCTACTTTATAATTGTCAAAGGCTATTGAAGATGTAACTTATCAAGATTCACTTGATAAAAGGATTATGTTTTTATCTAAACTATGAGAAGTGCATGCTCAAGTTATTTATTGTTTAATTTATCATAAGATGAAATTAAAGAATATTTTTGACAAAAATAATCATGAAAGCAATTTTGAATTTGGTGACCTGGTCTTGCTATGGGATAAGTGAAATGAACCAAAAGGGATGCACAAAAGTTTTGATTCACTATAGAAAGGGCATTTCACAATAAATAAAGTTGCTAGAAAAGATAGCTTCATCCTAGCTTATGAAGATGGAATTAAACTTCCATTGCCTTATAATGGGCAGCACTTGAATATTTATAAGAACTGAGTAGTAGGGTAACACTTGTATGTATATAAATAAAGCCTAACTTTTTATTTTATATAATCATTTTTTATATTTGTTTGTTTTGAATTTTTTTATGATTAAATTTTACATGACTCCCTAACCAATATACAATACTCAAAACTAGAGATATTAGGATCTTACCTTATTTCATTCTTTCTGATAGAAACAAGGATGTCCACAATCAAAGCTAGATGGTGTCCCCAAAATTTGACACATGGAAATTTTGGGACACCCTTATTGAGATTTTTGCCTTTTATCTTATGTGATTCAGTTGTCCTTATCAAAAATCAATCCCCTAAATAAGACTTATACTTTAGTAGTTTTCATTGTAATTGATTTTGTTACCAAGATCACTTCAAATTACTCTAGAAGGTTAGAAAATGTCTACCTAGGTCACTGTCATAAAACCGATTTGTCCATCTTTCCAAGAGATTTAAAAAACTAAGTGTTTGGATTCATTTCTAGGACAACTTGAGTTCTCTAAATTTATTTACTTATTCAAAAAGGTGACGTAAGTTGTCTTCATAGACCCCAGTTACACTATCTAGATCAAATCAGAATTATGTAATGACTTTGCTTCTCATAAAAGTTGAGTAAAGTAGTTTCATAAAATAGCAAGCATCAATTAGAACAACCTAGGGTTTCAAAGTTAATTCATTTGAATAAATTCAAAATTAAAAGCATTAAAGTTTTAAAAGTCTAAAGTATGCATAAGCTTAGACCAAATCAAGATTGTAGAGTTACTAGAATTCATAGACCAAATTAAGCAAAATAGTTCATAAAACCTAACAGTCATCAAAATGCTTATGTGGACACCATCTCATGTGTCACTTAGTTGTCATTAATTTATGGGTTAATATAAATATTAGAAAATTCCAACTCATTTTCCACTAGGATTTCAAGTTTTCTAACCTAGTAGTTATCCCTATGAATCTCAAGTGACATCATTTGAGCTTTTAGAGTGATTTTGGTGCAAAATATTCATAACCCATTTTAAGTTGAGGTATTTAGATTATTCCCCCTTCAATTTCATGTTTTTATTTGGGTTTTTATCCCATTTTTATTTGTTAATATTTCCATTCACCATTTTGAAGGTTTCTATGTTGTTTCTTATTTTACTTGCTAATGTAAGTTATTTTTGCATGTATAATGTTGATTAAAACCTTGTAAATTCTTCAAAAACATTTTTCATGTGAAATTATTGAACAAAATCACAAAATATAGAATTTTTATACAAAAAACAAAGAAATTGACATAGATTACCTACCTATATTGATTATAACTTATTACTTAGAGTCTTAAACCCAAACAACTAGTCTTAAGAAACCCAATGTTTCCAAGGGGCATGGCCTACTCAAATTTTTATTTACCACTTACTCACCTAGAGTTTTGAATACTTATTATTTTTTATTCGTTAGGTTTTCTAACCTTAGTAACTTGCTCAAAGAAACCTAGTAACTTGCCCAAAGAAACTCAGAGTTGTAAATGCCTATTACTCAATCAAATTTTTTAATCCTTAAGACTTGAGAAATACCAAGACCTTCTTAGAATTATGACACCCTATTACTTATATTGAGTTTCCAAGGAGTTTTCAGGTTTAGTATTGCTAGAATTTTAGTTATTGATACTTGAAATTTGATTAGTATTGTTACATAAGATAATAACTTAACTCAGTTGTTCAACCTTTTCTAAACTAGCATAAATAATTATTGAGTTTTCAATAGTATTTACCAAGTCTTTCCAGTGTTAGTCAAAAGAAATGTTAGGAGTAGAAGAAGAAACAACTCTGATTGAAGAAGTTCCTAAGCTTGCACTTGAAAAATTACCATGGTTGAGTAGGAGATAAATACAAAATCAAAAAGAATTGAGAAGTCAAAAGAAGAAAAGATGAAGTATGAATACAAGGGATATCCCATTGAGTCTTGCATTACATCAAAATTATCTAAAATTGGTGATACTAACATGGGGCATGTTTCTATAAATGATTTTTTGAAAAGGTTTAAAGACACAGTCAAAAAACCAATCATGAAAGTAATGACAAATAGTGGAATCATGAAATCTATAGCTTTCCCAAGCTCTGCATAACTTCTTAAATTTTTCCTAGAATGTGCTAAGTATTATGATTCTCTCACTAGGATAGTAAAAGATACTACAGGCAATGTGGTGGTTAGATTAGATGTTCAGTATTTTGACTATTGTTTGAAGATCCTAACAAGACTTAAAGTGCTCAACTTAGTAATGGAAAAAATTAAAAAATAATGGGAGAATAAAATAATAGATTGCATCAAGATAATGAATCTTACTTATCTGAGGAAACCAAAATAGATTTTAAGGTTTTCAAATCAAATAGTGAGGTCTAAATTGATCTAAGAAGTTGATGACATCACCTTGTTTTTTTGTAGAATCAATACAGTTAAAAATGCCAAGAACTTTTCCACCTAGATGTATGCTTACATAATGGCTATTGATGTAAACAAGAGTTATGTTATGATTGAATGTTTAAGAATTATAAGTGACAACATTAATTATTAGTTGAGTAATGTATTGTAGATTATTGACTTCAAAATGACTTCATATTTAGTATATGTTTCAACATCTAATGGATCCTTTTCTAGGTAGAATACAAAAGGGCTATTGGAAATAGAGCCCATCTATGAATGCTTCCCTCAATTGATACTTTATAAATAATATAATCATTATAAAAGGGTAAATGATGCATTCATTTACGAAATCATTTGTAAATTGAATGTTGCTTTAAAGGCCAAGATAGTATATGATGTAGTTTGGGAGACAATTTCCCATTTTGGGTGTATTTTTATTCAATTATTAAATTTCACGTATATCAGAGTTGGTGGTTTCACAGGGACACTACAAAATTACAAAGGTATCCTAGTGATAAATTGATCATTATGGAATTGTGTAAGCATTTGTTGGAGTTACATAATCTAAAGTCAAAAGTGCACCATTCTTCAATTGGTTTTCCTATTGTTATTGGCCATTGTCATTGTGTAATTATTTATATGGCCAAAATGTGCAAACAAAGATGTATCATAAATAACATCAATCACATTTTGAGGCTAGAGAAAATTTTTATTATAGGGGCATAGCACAAAACATAGTTTCTATTAAATATATGCATATCCTTACACTTGAAGACTTTTGGATTGATTACAGAGATGAATTTGAAGTGAGAAGAATAGATAACAGTAGGATGAATATTCAACAGATTTGTTCTTTTGATTTGGCTATAATTATTGAAGACATGAAAGATTATGTGAAAGTAATTCATGATTCTTATCATGTGATGGGAGGAGATAATGCTCCACTCCCAATAATTAACTACAAGAAGAATCAAGTAAATAATATTATTGAGTAACTTCATTGGTTCTTTCTATGACTTGAACATGGCTTCTTAGTAAGGGCTATTATATGAAACATCTAGTAATGACATAAATGAGACAAGTAAGTCATAAGAGGAAAGTAATGCAAGTAAAAATTAGTAGATAACCCAATAAGAATTTGAAATTGAAGAATAATGTTGATGATATATATTCCTTGGTAAAAAATAAGATCCAGTTCAACTAGTTACCCCTACATATCTTCTATTCTCTTCTACCACTTTTAATTATACCACTCCTACTTCTACCACTCCTATTTATACCACACCCATCACGTCTTCATCTTCATTATCAGTGAAAAAAATACAGCCAGTAGTGAAAGAGGTAGATCCTTACACACTCATACTACCTCTAATGTCTCTTAGCTTCAAACCTCCTAAGAAACCTATTAAAAAGGAGATTGAGGTTCCTCCTCTTACACCCACATATTCTCCACCTAATACTCCTACACCTCCTTTTGATGATCAGCCCACCATTCCTTATGTTTATATTCAAAATTAGATAGAGTAGGTAACTATCAAAGAGGTTAATGCATCTTAGGAAATATCATAGCAAAAGGTAATAGTTGAACCTAAGAGAAAAACCACTAAAGAAGAGAAATAGGTAGACAAAGAGAAAGTGATAGAGAAAGAGAAATGCAAACAAATAGTTTCCAATGTTGTTCAATATATTCTAGACATATAATAAGATCCTTATCAAGAGATAGTGGTGAGAGATAATCAAAAACAAATGGGAATACATTTAGCCACTTGCATTGGTATGAATTTATCTTCATGGTTGGCATTGCAAACAACTCTTAAATCATAATAAGAAATAAAATTTGAGGATATATACTTGAAGCTTATTAAAAGTCTTGATTATAAGGGTAAAAATCCAAAGACTACCAAAGTGACTTCAAAGTTGATAATTGAGCCTTTAGGTCAAAAAATTACAAAAATATTAGTTCCTCCATAGGGTAAGCATAAAGGGGAAATCATTGAAGAAGACTTAGAAATCACAAAGGTATCCCTTGGAGAAGTCACTAAAGAGGGCCTAAATTAAGACATGTAGACCCTTATCAATACTCTTTTTTAGAAGCTTGATGAAGAGAAGGCTGATAAATCCAAGTTAAAAAATAAATTTATAAGTTGTGTGAAATAATTGCCAAAGTGGCAAGATCTTCTTCTTGGCAATCATTACTTTTTGGATATGTATTTTATCAACAAATAATAATTAAGGTAGAGTAAATTAGTGACAAGGCCAAATTATTTTATGAATGGATAGATAAAATGATAAAAATTGCACATAAATGGTTTCCTAAGGTCTCAAGCATTTTAGTTGATATTGAGAAGAAATTAGCACAACTAAAAACAATGATGAAGGAGATTAAAAGTGAGAATGGAATATATGAATTTAAATAGGAAATCCTTCAATGAATAAATGCCTTAAGTGAAAAGATTTTAATTGAATAAAATATTATTTTGAAGGGTTCAGTTACAAAATTAAAGCAAGAAGAACACAACATATCTTTTTGCATGCATATTTTTTGAACAATGCTTGAAGAAATGAAGAATCTAGAAGAAGATGCTCATAACATAAAAGTAGATCTAGTGGATTTCATCTTCTACCTCATGAATTTTTGGTCTAAATAAATTCCAAGGACACATGAGCAATTACACTAATAGTTCAAGCAAGTAATTGATAATTCCATGATTACATTCATAGCAAAATCAATAAAGGAGTTAATAAAAAGTCAACAATAGGTCAAGAGGCTGAAACCTAAGCTTGGGTGAAAGGATATTGCAAGAAGATATATAATGAACTATTGAGATGTAAAATAAAGAGGAAATTAGTTACCAAGTTAGATGACATAGCCATTTAGTTCATGATGTCTCAACACATCAAGTACAGGGAAAAGTGCAGAATAGAGGTTCATGAATTAGAGTGATTATTATTGCTCTCTTCTCAACTTATTCTATTTTATTCAAAAATGTATTTTAATTAATTTGTTTAAGTAATTAATGTCACTCAAAGAAGTTACTTGTAAAATTAAGTTATTTTGTAAAATGTAAGACTAAAGTAACTTGGTTAAATGTCATTACTTGATGCCATTTTGTAAAAATAAATTACTTTAGTGAGATATACACAACATGCAAAGAGGTTTTATTTGATCCAAATAGTAAAAATTAAAATAGCTACATGTCGTTAGCCATTGTATGCCACACAAGAAAAATTCAAGAAAGATGTCTCTCAATGGTTTTCAGAATTTGGCATACCACTTTGGGAATTCAAGGAGTTGTCTCCTAATTATTTTTGATATCTAAAATAGTATAAGTATGGGTGAAGGATTTCATGCCAAGGGGATCATAATTTTTGGAAAAGCAATTGTAACTATTATGCAAAATAAATTAATTAATCTAAAACTTTGCATTTAGATTTTTGTAAGGTTTTGTATGAATTGGTTCAAAGTGATTAAGAAGAACGTTAATTTTTGAGGAACTTTGCATCTAAGGAGATCTTTTGGTGCATTTTTGAGGTTTAAAATGGTAAAATTTATTTAATTCTTAGAACATGAATTCTATTTTTTTTAATTATTTTCTGAAATAATTATCATATCTTATATGTTTATCTATTTGTATGGATATAATAATCTCTACAAAACTACTTGCTGTGAAGTAAAATTTCTTTCTTTTTCACTGATTCTAGTCTTTTCATTCTCTACTTTGTAAGAACTTCTTTGCATAATTTCTCAATAAACTACTTAATTTATGAAAAATCACTCTGTTATGATTCATTAACTTTGTGATTAAAGTAATATCCAAAAATAAGATAACTTGTGTATTTTCTTTTGCATAATTAGTATAAATTATGAATAACTGAAGTGTGAATAGTTATAGTAGATAAGCATAATCATACAAGAGATTCACCATCAAATGAAAGGGTTTTTATCCCATGACTACCTAGGTACTTTTGCTAGCCTAAAAAATATCTAGCCAACAAGTTATAATTCACTTTATATTTGGTCTTATCATATGTCATGACATCTCAAGTTTCTACTAAACTTTGGAAACTATGCTATATATTTATATTACACTATTACATTAGACATGATACTTAGTAAAATATTCATGAAATTTAAAATGATATGATTATAATTATTTTTTTATTTAATAGGTTAATAAATGAGTTGATGGGTCCTGTACCCTTACGAAATTAAGGCAAAAGATAAGCATGAAGAGTCAGCAAGACATAGTGAGATATTACTTATAAACAAACTTGAAACACAAACTTTAGCCTATAAGACACCAAAAATTATCCAAAAATATGACAAGAAAACTAGACCAAAAAATAATTAGTCTGATTCATACTCTAATTAGTAGACCAGTTTCTTGGTCTCAGTGTTCACATCTTTCTTGTTCTTACCTCTAGTCTGATTACCAATTCCATGCTCAATATCTATGTTTGGCCTCTTCCTCTTTATCCTAGTGGACTTGAGATCCTCTATCTCATGCTCAATTTCCTTCCTTGTTTTAGTATTTCCTCCATTATCAGAGGGTTTAGTCCCTTGTGGGGTGAATTCAATCATTCCAAATTCCTTTTTGTTGTTACTCAGAGTAGAGTTATCATGAAGAAGGAGACTAATTAGATCATGTATTTCCCATAAATTAATTTAAACACATTAACATTGTAAATTTTCCAATAATTCAAAAACATTAGAAAAATTTATAAGAACTTAAGGCATTGGTAAAAATTATAAAATTCTAAAATATTAGAACAATTTTAAAAATAAAAGACATTGGTTTATACATGCTATATAATCACCTATTCTATAGGTTTGTTATTATACATAAATATTTTTCATGGTTTTTATAGAGTGAGTGTTATGTAGATTCAATGGTTACATAATAAAACATTTCACATTATGCACCCAAATCTTGAAGGGAAAAATATCTTCACAACATGTCCTCGCTTGGTGGAATTTCCATTTTAAATATTCTTACATGGTGATATCTATCATTACTTTTCCTTTTCAATATTGAGCTATAATACTACATATTCTATTATTATCTTACACATTAATATTTTAAATTATGACTGTTACATTATTAGATTGATGGTTTATAATGAATGTTTTATTATGGGTGTATTTATTTGATTGGGTGTATATTTTCTATAGAGGATCACCTTACTATCATGTTTTTTTAATTGTATCACAATTCAAGTCACTAAATTTTTTGTGGTAACTATAATTATGTGGTCAAATATTAAATAAACTATATGTACTATCATTTGACTTCTATATTGAGATATTTGTTTACTATATACAGTGTTATGGTGGTCACCATCCATCTACGTAGGAATATATTCTTAATTATATTATCACTATTTATCTTTCCCATCTATGGGAATGTTTGTTACATGAGATATAATAGTTTATCTCATTTTCAAAGTTTAACTTTTACATTATCTATTGTGGCATGATTGGATGCTAATTCAAAATTGGAATGATATGATAATCATGAAAATAAAAATTAATTTACATGTGTTTAGATAAATAGATGATTTGATTAGATCATTTTAACAACATATGAGGGATAAATTTTAGTTAAATATGTTTTGGATAATAAAATATAACTACTAAATTATTTTTCCTATCATAAGATAATTTTAATATGTGTATATTGAGATAAGTGATTTCATAATAGGGTATTAATCCCTGACCTCAAAATGGAGAAATATATCAAAGAATTTTAAAAGTGAATATGAAATGAAATGATAAAAGGTGAGCTAAAAGTATTTAATTCCTAGTTAAATAAGTGGATTAAGAATTGGTGACTCCTATAAGAGTGTCTTAACTATGTTTCAAGCACTTTTTTGAGATGTGTGCATCAAGTTCTAGTGGCTCTTGAGAGAAAGTGTTGGGATATATTTTCATAACCTATTTAAATAATAGAGATGGAAAAAAATTTATGAAATTTTGGGAAAATAATAAATTGGTGTATTTTTTCCTATTCTTGATTTCAATTTCAATAGATAACTTCAAACTATAAAATTTAAAAAATAATGCATGTAAACCATGAATAGTTTAACTACATGTAGAAATTGACACTTTCCTTAGGTAAACCAATTAATCAAGTGTGGATGGAAATTTAGAAAGAGAAAGGTGGAAACCATTCATTATTCCCTAAGTAAGTGAAGGTGCATATTTCAAATTACATAAATTTATATTATGACATAGGAATGCATTTCTCTCACATACCCACATAAAAGTGTGAGAATTATGTAGACAACTAAATTTAAAAAAAAAACTCATTCTCATGTTTTATTACAAAATTAAAATTATTTCACAATATTGTAAATTTTAAGCCATTTATCAGATGGAAAAAACCACACATAAGTATACAATCCATAGAGATTAAAATAATTTCATAATTTATCCAAATCTATCCATTTATACATATAGAATAATGTTTTTCCATTAGCCAACCCTACCTTATAAATAGGATTTTATTAATCTCTTGGAAAAAAATTACCTATATGGGCTGATCTTGGACATACTTGTACTCATAAGGGTGTGTCTCTTTTATATTTTTGAGTCAACATATATATTACTATTGATCATGAGCCTCAACACTGCCCATTTTTTAATTTTAAACTTGGTTAACATACTTTAGTCATCCTAGATCATTGTATAAATACAAAGTATTTCTAAAACATTTGATTAAGTTAGAAAAAAAGATATGTTATTAGAGAGAATTGAGGAAAAGAAAATTAAACACCCCACTTCAACAATATCCAATCTTATCCATTACATTTGTGATTCACTAAATCAAATGTTAAATATTTATGAGATTTATCCATGTTAGTCTCTAGTGACACACCTTATGATAAATTAGGGTATTTTGACTTTATTAATCTAATTTATCTCTTAAATGGAAGATAAATTTTAAATCATATATTGATTTATTCTATTCACACACCATAATAACTTCATGGGTGTTTGATTCAAGGAATCTATGATACATAGGTTTCAACATTATTATGATGGGCACCTAATTCTATCATTATAGTATCATTTATGATGTGAAAGATAGGCTGAACTAAAAATTTAACCATAAATAATATTACTCCTTTCACATATGTTCAGTAAATTAATAGTCATAATCTTTAAATATCCTAAAAAATAGGAATATTTTTTTTATAATTCTATGAATAAATCAAGTCATTATCATTTGACACCTAAGTTAACATTGTTATTATTGACCATTTTTACCTTTGGCTGAAATGGGTCAACCCCGTATAGTTATAATCTTATATATGGTATTTTTATAAATTCATAGGGTATGATTTTAGTTCATTTTATGTCATTTCATATGCCATTCTAGATCTGATAGTCTAGCTTAGTCCTTGTGTCATTTTGTGTCTTAGGGGTCATTTTATGGTCATATATGCAAGTGGATAGATTTTGAGGGTCCAAACATGTCTTCATGGTGATAAAGGATTAAGGATAAGTCTAAATAGGCATTAAAAAATTAATTCAAATTTTAAAAAGTTCAAGAACAAGCTTTGTGTAGATAAACCATCATCAGGACATCATGAAGAACTAGAATGGACTAGTTTAATTTGACATTTTATAAATATGCTTAGAAAGCCTTATATGACCATAAAACCATGCACAATCAATTTTCTTAGTTATAATATTGTTATCTACAAGTTTTATATATTTATGAGTCTTCTATATTGATATCTAAGCCTTCAAAGTTTAGATTGTCAAGTCTAAAGGGCCAAGCCATCCTGCACATCATGTGAAAACACACTAGTTAGCATGTTGGTGCATTTTATAAGTGCACCTCAAAAATCCTTTTGAGCTAAAATATTATAGAGCTATGGAGATATTCATACCTAGATCATATCCTGAAATTTCCATGTCCATGTGATCTTTCTATCTCAATTTATAAAGCTTCAAAGTGTAACCTATAGAGTAAGATGTCCATGTGAATATCAAGTTTGAGATCTGTAAAGTAGCCATCTGGGTTCAAAAAACCTTAATGAGTTTGAATTTGATCAATATCTAATGGTCCATGTGATATTTCATACTGATGTATGAGGTATAATGGTTTACACTTGGGCCAAACTAATCAAAAGGTCCCTAGGTTAAATCCCTTAAAGAGATACAAGTTGGACAAGATCTGATGATGTGGGTTCATCGAGCCAAGATCTAATTTTGCATGTTCACTAACAAGAAGTTAGGTTTGAGCTACATTAATGATCAACATTGTTTCATACATAATGATCTAATGGTGTAAGATGAGTCAAAAGGTCAAGGAGATTGAGAGGCTACCATGTGGTGTAATCACATAAGTATCAAACTCACAATAGGATCTTCATATTGATGTGTGATTGACATTAGGAATAGGCACATAAATAAATTAGATTAATAATGAATCTAAAGTACAAATGTTAGATTGTCATGTGGCACCACCTTAGATAGAGTTGACAAGTCAAGGGCAAGATCGATGGTTCTCACTCAATCATACTAATCAAGATCAATGGTGTATGAATGGGTCAAAATGAGTCAATGATCCAAGTCATATCGATGACCAATGCAATTAAAGGTTGAGAAGCTAAGGGACTTCCTAGAGGTTGAATGCATGACCAAGGTCCAACTAGGGCAAGCTTTTCAAAGGGAAAATGCCATCATTGAAGCTTTATCAAACACCATAAAAAATACATAGTGATGTAGTGATGCAACCAAGGTGATCAAAAAAATTAAAGGGACCACCATTAGGGCAAAATATGGACTTCTAGTTTGAAATTTTATATCATGTATGGTTATTTTTATGACTATGTTCTCCATTATTAAAGGAAGGACTTGTCTACATGATGAGTTCTCAGTTACTATGGATACTCAAAAGCAAAAATGGGTCTATTTGGAGATAATAAGAAAACCACTAGTCTGAGATTGGTTTTTTATCTATAGTGGACCTATCAACATGGAGATGGGTTTAAGCATGATTTATTTTGAACAATAGTTGTAATTTCAAAGGATGAAATGAAGGATTACACGTAAACCCTGTGGTTTCATCTTTAGGAGAAACTACATAGAAAGTACCCTTATATACACTTTTGCATGCCATGAAAAACTAATTAGGGGTAGTTAACAACAAGAAAAATTTATAACAAACTAGTCTAGTTATTATAACTACATGATAATAGGACCTAGTTGAAAAAACTTAATCTTACCATTACAAGCATCAGGGAGCATCAAAGAGGGAATAATGTAAGTATGAAATAGATTGAAGTGACCTAGATCAATCAAGAAGCTTAAATGATCATAATTTGTAGAAGTAGTTGTAATTTCAATTCAAATGTTTAAATTGATTGATTCCCTTTTTCAATGTCAAGGCTTCCTTTCTCTTACTTCCTTTATTCTAAAAATATAGATTTTGAGATATTGTAAAGTAATTCCACTCCATGTATGGAGAATACCTATGGGAATGAATTCATATTTTACCTTTGAACATTATTATAAATCTAAGTTTGAGTTCTTGAACAATTATCTAAGTGTGCAAGTGATGTATGGTGATGCAAAGTGATAATTCTCTATCCTTTCTTCCCATATATTTTCATGTTTGTACAAGAGTTCCTATTCTAATAGGTCATATGAAGTGTTGACAAGTGTATGAGCCTATTTTTTTTAGTGTACAATGATCCTTATTTTTTGTAAATAGCCTATGGTTCACCTACCCTAGATAGCTCTCATGCATCTCACCTCGATATTGAAATACTCATGTTAAAATCGAGAGGACTTGGAAGTTAGTTTGTGTTCCTTGTTTCTTAGTGTAGGAAAGTATGATGGTCATATGGAATACATATGTGTGTATCAACCCCTTAGAGTAGGTTCATTTCATGCAAATTCTAACTCTTTTCCCCATAATCAATTAGTTAAATAGGTGTGATCTTTTCAAGATACATTTAGGGAGATAGCCCTTAAATCTATAGGCTCACTTTAGTTATAGGTACACCCACATACCTGGAAGTGTTCCCATGTTGCCCAAATATGGAAGAGGCTTGAAAACCATATTCTATGGTTTGAGATTTGATGAAAATAGTTAAATCATGCTCAATGGGACTAGGTCCAAGAGAGAGTAAATATTATTGGTGTGTCTTTCATCTAATCAGATTTTGGAATTAAACAGCCTAGCACCAATGGTGACTCCAAATGATAACTTATATTTGTAACTAGTCTAGGTATCTTTAGTTAAAGTTTTAATTAGTTTTTACATCTCATTTTATACATGAGATTAACATAAATAATATGGTGAATATCCTTACCATGGACCTCTTTATCAATGAACCACAATGTACTCCCCAATAGTCCTTTAAAAATGTCTATCAACCCCATGAGCCATGGTAGCCCTATAATCATCCATTTCACCCCCATATAGACACCATGTTATTGGATAGAACTATGAGGAAGGCTACCAAGAAACCTATCAATAAATACCCCCTTATCAGTCCCAATATGATCTCTATCAACCATACTATGATGCCTATCAACCCCAAGAGGATCCTTATGAGTATTGTCATGAGGAACTAGATGATTCCATAGATTTTACACAAATATATTATAATGAAATATGTGGATTCTATTAGGATATAATAAAACAAGTTGAGGTTGGTCTTGATCCCCATTATTACTCTCTTCCTCCTCCATCAACTCCATCTCATATCCAATCCTTCTTGTCATCCATAGCCGAGTTGATAGACAATGAAGAAAATATGGGAACATGGGATGATCAGTATGATGTGCTCCCTGATAATCTCATTGATGGGTTAAAAGGACAAAGTTGTGCTACCCAAATTTATATGTAGATGTTGGAAATATTTGAAGATCTATAAAGAAATCAATGGGAAATAAAAGAACAAATTTAATTGATGAAAAAGTGCCTCCAATGCTCAATAGATAGGTTAAGTATGTGGGATAATAAAGAGCTCAAAAATGAACATGTTTTTGTAGAAAAAATTAAAGGAGAATATTAGCAAGATGAAACTCTTACTTATGTAGATATTTGTCCTTATAATCATCCCAAGAAGTCACTTCTCTATGATCTTACTATTTCTTTTCTCTTTCCTAAATCCACTCATAATCCTTCTCCTTTACCTCACACTCCATCTCCAATTCTTCATCCCCCCATCACATCTCATCCTTCACCTCATATTCCATCTCTTTTAGATGAGCCTATCCATAAACCTCCCACCTCACCCCTTCTTGAGAAAGAACCCATCTTGAGATAAGCAAGTGAAGAGGATCAAATCCAAGTCAATAGTAACCAAGAGGATGTCATGATTGACTATGAGGAGGAAATCACCATAGGGACTCCCCTTGGTGACCACAAGTGTAATATTGCCTTCTTAGATGGAAAGAATCATATTAAATATCCTATTGTACCTATCCATGAGGAATGTGGCCAAGACTTGAAGAAAGAGACATTTAAATAAAACTCCATGTCTAATCATGAAGTTGTGGATGACCATCTAAAGAATGAAGTGGAGTGTACTATAAAGGAAGAAGGTCAAGTTACTCCTCAAAAAATTGAAATCTTAAGAGAGTCTCATGGGACCAAGATAGATTAAATGACTCTTGAAGATGTCACTCAAGAGCATGGAGAAAAGTCTCATGTTATGAATGAATAAGAAATATGGCAAAATCCCAATTATATATTCAAAAATTTTGAGAAGTTGGGTAAGTCTCTCTTTTATCCAAGAGATTCTATGTATAATGACAAGGTTGATAATGATATTAAGGATCATGTTGATGAGTTCTCCATCAAGAATAAAGATAAAGGTCATTTTGTTGATTAAGAACATATTATCAGAAGGCTATTTGATTATGTTAGTTTCTAAGAGATTGTAGACATGGAATGTGAGGGTAAGGCCAAATTTATTGCACCTCAAGAATAGTCAAGAGACCTACCTAATATTGAGCCATATATATATATATATATATATATATATGTATGTATGTATGTATGTATGTATTGGCTCATGAAGAAGAAGATATTGATGCTTATAAACATCCATTACTATCTATTAAGGAGGAGAGTAAGGTTGAGAAGACTATCATATCTTCAAATTTGCACATTAAGATCCAAGTACATGACAAGGTGAAGAAAGAGTCTTCCATGGAGGATAATGAATAGGATTGGGTAGACTATTTAGAGCTCCTTGATGAGCTTAAAAAACTTATAGCTAAATAAAAACCCAATGTTATTAAGGAAACTATGGAAACAAAAAATTAAATCCTTTTTCAACCACCATTGGAGATCATAACTGAGGTGCCATATGATAAATTTAGATCTATTTGGATATAATAAGAGTTCATTTCTATATCTATCCTGTTTGGATCTACTTGGTTCTCACTAAACATCATGCCAATGAAGTTATCAAACACCATAAAAAATATGGAGACATCAATGCCAAGGTTCAAAAGGATACATGTCTCATTCAACCCTTTATATCATAAATAAAAAGAGTTTTCAAACTTTCCCTTTGATCCTGGAGGAAGTTTTCATCTTAGGTTAGTTAGTTCTTGAGTCAATTTTTTTATTTATGTGTGTTGTGTTCCTTAAGTTCTCATAAAGCACATGTATGTTTTTATTAGTTTTATTTTCTTATGTGTTTCTTCTTCCTTATCTTTCCTTGTGTTTTGTGTATTTTTCAAGGAAATTTATGTGTCAAAACTACTATACATGTGACTTCATAGCTGAATGGATAGGATTATGTAACTAGTCAAGGCATAGCAAGCATACCAACCTTGGGAAATCACCAAATATGTTGACCATTTTTACCTCCAACCAAAATGGTTCAACCCCTAAATTCAAAATATTGTATAGGGTATTTTTATAATGTCATAGGTTATTATTATATTTCATTTTATGTGATTTCATATGCCATTCTAGCTTTGGTCATAGTCTAGCTTAGTCCTTGTGTCATTTGGTGTCTTAGGGATCATTTTAGGGTTATATATGTAAGTGGTAGGTTTTCAAGGATCCAAAAATGCCTTCATTGTGATAAAAGGATAGGGACAAGTCCACATAGGCCTAAAAAATTTATTCTAAACTATAAAATTTTAGAATGATCTTTGTGAAGCCACATCATCATTAAGATGTCAAGAAGAACCAAAATGGATTAGTTCACTAGGATATTTTATAAATATGACCATAAATCCTTATATGACAATAAAAAGACACATAATAAATGTGCTTATTTCCAATATAATTCTCTACAAGTTTCATATCTTGATGAGTCTTTTATCTCAAGATCTAAGCCTTTAAAGTTTAACTTATTGAGTCTAAGGGACCAAGCCATTCGACATGTCACATGGAAATGCACTAGTTAGCTTGTTTGTGTATTTTATAAGTGCACCTCAAAAATCCTCATGAGATAAAATATTGTAGTGTTATAGAGATGTTCATGCCTAAATCATATCCTAAAAGTTTCATGTCTGTATGAGCTTTCAAGCTCAAGTTATGGAGCTTCAAAGTTGAACCTAAAAAGCAAGATGTCTACATGAGTATCAAATTTGAGCTCTGTAAAGTAACCATTTGGGTTCAAAAACCCTTAAAAAGTTTAAATTTTATCAAGATATAATGGTCTATGTGATATCGCATACTGACACATGAGATCTAATAGTTCATGCTTGGGTCAAACTAATCAAAAGGTCCCTAGGTTAAATCCCTTAAATAAATACAAGTTAGACAAGATATGAAGGTGTAGGTTCATTGATCCAATATCCAAAGGTGCATGTTCACTAACAAGAAGGTTGGTTTTGGATAAATAAATGATTAGTGCTGATTTGTACACTAATATAATGGTGAGAGATGAGTCAAAAGGTTAAGGAGATCGAGAGGCCACCATATGACTTAAGTGTGTAAATAATCAAACTAACAACATGATCCTGAGATCAATTCATGATTTGCATGTGGTGTAATCACATAAAGTAAGTAGACTAACAATAAATTAGGAGTACAAATATGATACTACCAAGTGGAACCAACTCAAATAGAGTTGAAAAGTCAAGGGCAATATCAATGGCTCTCACTCAATTATAGTGATCAAGTTTAATGGCACATGGATGGGTCAAAATTAGTCAATGACCTGAGTCATATCAATGACCAATAAAATTAAAGTTTGAGAAGCTAAGTGACTTCTTAGAGATCAAATGCATGACCAAGGTCAAACTAGGGAAATCTTTTCAAAAGGCACATACCACAAATAAATATTGATTAAACACCAAGAAAAAACTTAGTGATGTATCTAAGGTGATAAAGAACATTAAAAGGACCACCAATAGAGCTAAATACAGACCTATGGTTCAACTTTTTATATCATACAAGGTTATTTATATGATTGTGTTCACCATTATTAGAGAAAGGAATTATGTATAAGATGAGTTCTTAGTTACTATGGATGATCAAAGGCAAAAATGGGTATATTTGGACCTAATATGAAAATAAATAGTTTTAGATTAGTTTTTTTGTCTATAGTGGACCCATGAACATGGGGACAAGTTGGAGCATGATCCAGTTTGAACAAGAGTTAGCATTTCAAAGGATGCCATGAAGGTATCCATTTAGACCCCATGGTTTCATCTCTAGGACCAAATAGATGAAATGGATCCTTCTATCCATTTATTCATGCCATGAAAAAACCATTTAGGAGTAGTTAACAACAAGACAAATTTCTAACAGACTAGTCTAGTTGTTACAATTGTATAGATGATGGGAAGCATTTAGAAATAACTTGATACCACCATTACAACCATTAGGGATTATCAAAGAGACTAATATGAAAACCAATATTTTTATATTAGTTTTTTGTCTATAGTGGACCTATGAACATGGGTACAAGTTGGAGCATGATCTAGTTTGAATAAGAGTTAGCATTTCAAAGGATGCCATGAAGGTATACATTTAGACCCTATGGTTTCATCTCTAGGAAAAAATAGATTACAAGGATCATTCTCTCCATTTTTTCATGCCATGAAAAACCATTTAGGAGTATTTAACAACAAGACAAATTTCTAATAGACTAGTCTAGTTGTTACAACTGCATGAATGATGGGAACCAACTAGAAATAACTTGAGACCACCATTACAACCATCAGGGAGTATCAAAGAGGGAATAATGTGATGGTGAAATGATTTGAAGTGTCCTGGATCAATTAGGAACCTTAAATGAGCTTAATTTTTAGAATTAGTTATATCTATGGTTCAAACATTTAAACTGGTTTATTCCCCTTTTTAGTGTCAAGGTTCCCTTTCTCTTGCTTCTTATCTTCTATAAATATAGATTTTGAGATATTGTAAATAAATTACACTCCATGTATGGTAAATTACTATGGGAATGATATCATAGTTTTCCTTTGAACATTAATTCAGATCTAATTTTAAGTTCTTGAATAATTGTCTAAGTGTGCAAGTGATGTATGAAGATGCAAAGTGATAAATCTCTATCCTTTTTTCCATGATAATTTCATGTTTTTGAAATATTTCTTGTCATAAAAATTCATATGAAGTGTTAAAAAGTGTATGAGCCTATATTTTAATTTTAGAATGAGCCTTAGTGTCTACAACTAGCCTATGATTCACTTACCTTGGATAGATCTCATGCATTCACCTCCATATTGAAATACTCATGTTAGAATCCATAGGACATGGAAGTTAGTTTGTGTGCCTTGTTTCTTAGTGAAGGAAAGTATGATGGTCATATGGAAGACATATTGGTGTATCACCCCCTTAGAGTAGGTTCATTTAATGTAACTTCTAACTCTTTTACCCATAATCAAATAGTTAAGTAGGTATGAGCATTTCAAGATACATTTAGGGAGTTATCCCTTAAATCTAGAGGCTCACTTCCATTATAGGTACACCCACATACATATAATTATTCCCATGTTTCCAAAATATAGAAGAGGCTTGAACATCCTCCTCTAGGGTGTGAGATTTGGTGACAACATCTATCATAAATAATAATATTTGTTAATTTTGTGTTTCATTCAACAATTTTATTTGATGAAATTACATTTAAAAAAATGTGGCACATGTCATATTTAATTCAATTAATACTATAATATTTTGATTAGATTATAATGACTAGTCCTTTCATGTTTACTATTACCTTGATAGGTAAAAGTAATCTCATTATGATCAATTCACACTTCTATTTGTTTATGAACATGACCTAGTTCATATTTTTTTTATTTACGTTCATGCCCACTAGTTAGTCATGCAAATAGAAAGTTATATTATTATTAGGGAATGAGATAAATAAATCACTATGGGATACACAAATTATGTGAGGTCATATATTCTTACCCTCATATATTTGTAAGCTTTCTAGGAGGATTTTTCTTAATTTATTGAAACCCTATTACTTAAGCAGTTAAACCAATACCACATCCTTGATATTCTTTACTTAGTTTAATAAGACAAATATATGATATTATCTTAGTGATATATTTGATATTATATTTTTCATTGATAATTTATTATTCACATTTTAGATATTATATTTGAGTGTACACCATTCCTTATTCTCTCTTGATTTTTTCTTATCACAAACTCAAGCGATGAATAAGTTAGGATTATTTAGATTATTTTTTATGTTATCAATTTAGTATGTAGACCCAAAAGTAAAATCCCTTCCTTAAGGTCCCCTTTATAATAATTAAGACAAAGTCCTCTAATATATATGTGTATTTATTTCCTTAATTAAGCTTATTACCTTCTTATTGATTTAGTGTAAGTTAATCAAATAGTAATAAAACTAATTTAAAGGTAGTTGGTATCATACATGACATAAAAGGTTATCTATCTTATCTTAATGATATAAATTATAAGGTGGAAAAAAATCTTCCATTTGTCTATAAATTTCCTATTAAAAATATTTATCTATTCAATATTGCATATTGAGTTAAATTGGATCAATATTTATTACAAAAAATTATAGGACACATGAAAACATTTAATCATATTTTATTAAATTTAAGATCAAACCCATATTTAACCATAGTCTTATTTTTGAAATGCAATCTTAGAATTCACAATATGATAACCAATCATTTAATTATGCAAATAAAATTCAATTATTTAACATATTCAAGACAGACTCATTCAATCATTTTTAATTTTATACTTACAAAAAGCAACCTAATCAATAATGTATGACATTGATAAAGATTATAATATGTTTAAGTAAAATATCACCACATGAATTGTCAATTTACATGCATATATCAACATTACATGATTTTACACAAAGACTATAAAAAAATATAGTTAAATAATAGAATCCAAGGTTTTGAATAACATATTTAATTCAAAATAACAACCCTAAAAATATTACATGTTAGACATGTATAGTCAAAAATTCATTTTTGGTTTACAAAAGAACTCAGAGTTTTTAAAATATTATGAGAAAATAATATCCCTCATCAAATAAATTTTTAAATCCTATGCCCATGAAATGGGATTCCTTACATACCCATTGTGACATGAAATCAAGCTCTGATGTAGTTCAATGAAATATTAATAAAAATTAAATAAATCAATAGACTATGTATCTTGTGATTTTGCATCAAACATGTTGTACAACTTGACAAGAATAAATCAAGATATTTATCTCATGAGTGATATTTTTATTTTCATCAAATTTAATGAGTGGTTAACCCTTGTTAAAAGGTACCAATCCTATTATAATTCCCATTGATTTAAATTAATTATCAATTTACATTTATTATGATAATAAATCAAATACAAAAGATGTAATGATCTAAGTGTAGATTCAATAAATATTACTGAATCAAAAATCTATTGTAGAAATCAAACATCAAATAAATTATTAATAATATAATTTATAGTTTAAGCTATACTTTTATCTTCCATAATTAACCAAGGCATAATAACTAGGTACATGTATAATGATGCTTGAATCTATGGGTATATACCTAACCACCCATCTTGTAGGTTGAAAATTTCAATAAAAATCAGTTTTTATTATGCAAACACAAAAATTATAAAAGGATAAATAGAATAAAAATACACTGAATATTCCAATTAATACAAAAAAATCATTTAATGTCTTCTAGACTTGCTTAACTACTCAAAATAATCCATATCAAGTAATCAATGTGGAAATAAAGAAGGTAAATAAATTAATCATGTAATTCCAAATACAAAAATATTATATATATATATATATATATATATATATATATATATATATATATATATATATATATATATATATATATATATGCAACCATTCTCATTTCATACTACATGCATATCATACCAAAAATAGATTGAATTAATACCTTTCTCAAAACTAGTTTCACCATGTAGGAAAAGATGAAAAATTAAAGCATAGATCAAAGAATAATTCAACCAATACATTCAAAAGTGTGGAATTTAACAACTCATTCACACAAAATCATAAAAACTATAACAATTATTCTTCCACTTTCCTTAATAATTATAAATTCAAGTAGAGAAGAAGGACAAAAACCTCATTTCTTTAACAATGTTCATTCTAAAATACACCTAAGTATACAAGTCAACATAAAATATAAAAAATAGTCAACTATAATAAAACCCAATAAACAAATTAAATAGTTATTATAACACCTAAAAATTACAAATTCAACCATTAAATTATTTAATGATTTGTGCTTCATTAATCCTATATATCCAACACATAATAAACCTTGTTATTTGATGAAGGTCACTAGAAGTGAAACCCATTTAATTAACCATATCAAAAATAATAAAATAAATTTATGTAGGTATAGTTACTTTCACATAAAAATTAATAACAAAAAAAACACATATTCCCTTACAAGATGTAGATAATCCTTTATGTTAATAAAAAGATTCCAATGGACCCAACTAGTATGCTAATGTTTCTAAGTTATATCGCATCAATTTTTAAGTTGATTAATTTGATTGACATTTTAAACATGATAACCTTTAGATATAAATGTTAATAAATTTATCTATAAATTATTTATTTCCAAGTGTACAAATTACCAATTCAAGTATATAACTCAAGTACAAGAAATATTTGAACACCAAAACTAAGATATGTCATATTATACTAGTTTTTAATTACCATATATATATGCTATTTGGACTGATCTCAAATGGGATATTAAAGATCCAATCCATATGTACTTATAATCACAATAAAAACATCATAAATATATATTTGTTCTAATAACAAGGTATAATGTATTAAATTTATAACTTATTAAAAAACATGGCATTCTATAAATTCCATAATGTAAATATGTGTTTTTCCCTATTTTAGATTAACACTAACTCTTAATATGATAGTAATTAATGTAATAATTTAAATTTTTAGAAATAAAAATTAAGCACATATCTGAATGTAAAATATTGAAATTTAGTTTACAATTGGATTGGCTAAAAATGGTAAGTGCAACAAAAGGATAATATACTTATATTTTGAATTCTCCATAGAGGATTAAGACTATATGAATGTATTGGGAAGGATGAAAAACTATATTTTAGGTCTCTCATATGATAATTTGGACCTGTTTGTGTGCATAAAAAATATCATCATCCTAAGGTCAGTACTATCATACACTGTATTATAAGTCTTATGGTTCTATCCCTAAACATTTTTATTATTAATTTTGATATAGGTAGGTTGGCATACTTGTATTTAAGGTCTATGTGTAATTAAGGTTTAGTTATGTTTCTGCCTCATATAAATTTATATCCTTTAGTTGAAACATTAGGTCCACTTGCATTGATAGAATAAGGCCCAAAAAATGGAATGGAAGATGGTTTGAGTAAACCTTAATCACTCCCCACTGAATTATTGAATATTAAATATTTCAAACATGCATTTAAAATTAAATATAATTCTCTCCTTTAGGTGTAAGTGTGAAATTAATTCTCCTTGAATGTCTGTAACTTATGATGTAAAGTTTTATACTTAGAAAATGATAACTTTGGCTTCAATTTTAAGTGATTTAATCTTGGATAAAATCTGGTCCTTATGATTAATTGGTAAATTGGGAATAATAAGGAAGTATATTTGAATATGTATTAGTGTATAAATGTATTCAAGATAAGTGATATATGATTAATAATTTTATACTTATTTTTAATTTATATGAGATTCTTTAGATAATTTATGCCACTATGATTCTCAGAAGATGGGCCAACCCAAATGAATTATTTTATTTTAAAATATGACCATTGTTATCAAAGGAAAAAATATTTACACTCTATTAGTATAATTATATGATATTTTTTGGGTAAAATGTTGCTATTAAGGAGTTATGTATATTGATTTGATGATCTATAGATTTCTGAATATGATAATTTATTATTTTTACATAGACTAGGGGAATTCATATAGGGGGATGAGATAAAATTATAAGTTGTGGAACTATATATAACATGTGGATGTGAGATAATGGTTATTTAAATTCATATATGTACACATAAGTCATTTAAGGTGAAGATAGGTGAAAATTGACATTGTTAAGTGCCTAATAGAAAATTTTGGTATCTAAAAATTCCTCCCTTCTATTCTACTATTTAAATGAAATATAAATACTATAAAAAAATGTTAAAACTATACCCAAGTGTGTACACCACACTATGTCTTTGGTAGATGTTTTGAATGTGTAGCTTGCTCCATGAAAACCTATAATGAACATGTAAAATTCAATGTCCATAAAATGAAATCTAAAATATAAACTATAATTGAAATTTTAAAATTTAAAATGAATGAATGAGTATACATTTATGTGGGTGAAGTTTTGTTGCATTTTAACCTTTTAGAGATCAATATTCCTTATGGAAGAATTACATAGTCATTATTATTGTTGAATAATTTATAGAATTTATAGTGTTCAAGTCCAATTATTTTTACTTAATATAATCCCATGGGTTGGGAAAAATATTCACCAACATTAATAAATATGGAGTAGTTCGAATTTCATTAAACATCATTGAACCTCAATTTTACTAACTCAAATAAGTAATATTGTACTCATATTGAACCTAAAGATTAAATGTGGGAGCCACATATTGGGTTTGTGGAGTAATGCCTAGGCCATTGATAGAAATAAACCTCAAGCATATTACTCATTTATATATAAACTAAATTATATATAAAAATATACATATTCACAGTTTCTCACTTTTAAGTACCATAAAAAAAAATTTAAAAAATAGAAAAAATTATCTATATGTATGAGCCCACTTCATTCCTCATGAATCAATGCCAAATTATATATTTAATAGCATATAAGTACATGAATAATGGTCACACCCTTATAATCATTACCTATTGATTTAGAATTTTATGCATCTATATGCCAATTTTGATAATATATATCTTAGATATATATGCATATTAAAAACTATAAGCATTATTTCAATAGAATTATGTACATATGCATTACATATATATCCAAGTGTAAATAAAATCTATTTAGTAATTCATGTCTCTATAAGTTGAGTGCATATTCTTTTAATATGCTCCTATAATATATAAATATTTGTACCATGTCTAAATAAAATTAATATCTAAACCATTCTAAAATCTCTATATCGTATATTTTGTTAAAAACATTGAATATTATGCATGTGGAGATTTAAGTATATAGGAAAAACCCACCAACATGCCCCATTTTTAAGGTGCGGTGTGTAGCATGAAAAGCACTCATCTCATAAGATAGATTTTATTGTATCATGTATGTATAAATATGTAATAACTTATACTCATTTCAACACATGGAAAATATATAAGTTATAATAATGTATATGTCATCAAATCATTTATGAAACTTATGAAATTCTAGGAATATAAGTGCCATATAAGGATAAATGTATAAATTAGGCATACACTAGTAACCATCACTAATATAAATAATAAATAAGATTACATAGTATAAGGTGCATGATGTGAGTTGTGGCACCACACACAAAGGGAAGGAGTGAAATATGGATCACGACACCTAAAAAACAATGTGATTAATATCAACAAGTTTAACAAGATAAAAAATATCAATAAGATAAAAAATCTCAACAAAATTAACAAATAATGTTATGGCCATAACACATAATAAAATTCAATGTCACACATAATTCTAAGGGCCACATGTAAAGGACATGAAAACTCCACAAAAAAAGGATAAGGATTAAAAAATGAAATGAATATGTAAAATAAAATAAGGACATGGGGCCACAAATAAGGGACATCAATATGTCATAATAAATAAGGCCACATGATACATACAATAAATAAGAAATGACTATCTTATCATCAAAGAGAAACAACATCAATGAAACATAGAAAAAGTCTCATGAGTCTAGATTATTATTGTATTTAAATGTCACAACATATTAAATTAACACATACATGTAATATTTGTTAATATATGATTGATTAACAGGACACATGTAAGAAATATATGTAGCTCAACATGGTAAAAGTCATAGAAATATGGAATAAGATGTCCCCAACATTGGCATGGCCCATGGGTATATTAAATTACAACATATATGAATCCATGTATGATATGAATGTCCTAAATTACACTCATATACTATGAAATTAATCTATATGAGAAAAAATATGCCATATACCAAACCTATGATAAATAACATATTTGAATAATGCAAGTAGTCATCATGTCATTATTAGGTCCTAATTTTTTTATTTTTTTGAATGTTTTTATATTTTTATATTATTTTATTTAAAATGAATATGTTTAAAATTGATTCAAGTTCATTATTTTCATTTGTTTACTCATAGGTTTCCCTTCAAGTGTTGCCAAATGATAGGATTTTGTATGCATGTTTTTTATAGCTATAAAGGGTCCAACTAATTAGGCTTAAATCAATATTTTATTTCCATATTAGGATTGAGTATATATCTTTTATTATACTCACATATTATTAAATTCATGTGTATGAAAGATAATATTCCATCTACCAAACATGTGATAAATAATATATGTAAATAATGCAATTAGAAATCATGTCATGTTTAGGTCCAAATGTTTTTTGAATGTATTTCTAATTTTTAAACTGCTTTCTTTTTAAAATTTTTTTAATATGATTATATGTAATGTTTACATAAGGCATGATGTTAATAGGTTTCCTCATATGTTTCCATTTGAGTGTAGCCAAACATTATGCTTATGTACCCACATTGTCTATAACCACAAAGGGTCCCAACCAATTGGGCTTGAATTTGAATAAGATTTACGTATTTAAATTATTATTGTTTAGATTATCTTTTAATAATAATCCATCAACTCAAAATTACTGATTTCAAACATTATTTTATAGATTCTCTTTTGATGCGATCTTGATAAAACTTGATATGTTTAATAGCTTATATGTGTCTATCATCTAGAATTTATAACTCATGAAATCATTTTTCCTTGAATTCATTATTTTTGAAAATGTATTTGAAGTATACACATAAATTTTTTATCTCTAGATCCAAGGGTAAGATTGTTTCTATTCCATAAACAAGAGAATAAGGTGTAGCCTTTGTTAGATTAAAAAACTTGTATAATATTCCCAAAGTGCATAGCAAACAATATTATACCAATATTTTCCATGTTTAGTAATTTTTTTCTTAATTTCTTTTATAATTGTTTTATTTGTGACTTTTACCTATCCATTTACTTTTGGATAATATTTGGTAGAGAAGGTACAAAAAATAATTTATTAACTATTTTATTTTTAAAAGAGTATCCTTTGTTTGTTACAATGGATTATGGTAGTCCAAAACATCCAATGATATTTTTAACAAATAATTTACATATATATTATCCTCTAGTTGATTGTTATGGTATGGTCTCTACCATTTTTTTAAAATATTTTTTAGATGTAATAATGAACTTATGAACTTTTGATGATTTTGGGTTTATCTTGCCAGTCATGTTTAATCCCCAAAGGGATAATGGCCATGGTGAAAAAATAAGTTGTAATTATTTTGATGGCATATGAATTTAATTAATATATTTTTGACATTGCAGTCATATTTTCACATGTTCTTAGAATTATTTATCAATTGTAGGATAATATTAACTGTTGACCAAATTTGACCCTACATGTCAAATTTGGACCCCTATAAGTAAAAACTTGATCTTTATATGCTTATATGGTTCTAATATTTTTTTTCATTTTTAGTCTATTTTAAGTAATTTAATTCCATTTCATCCTTTGTCATGGTCTAATTTGTCTATATGTCATTTTGAGTCACTTAGTTGCCATTTAGGGGTCAAATATGCAAGTGGCATGGTGTTCAAGGTGTCCAAGTGTATTATTTTTATTTAAAACATCAAATAGGTATGATTACCTATCAGTAATGGCAGCCCCATCTGAAAATTATAGGTTATCTAACTAAAGATCAATAAACCAACTTAAAAAAGGAAGAGTTTGGCACTTTTACGACCCATAATAAAGTATGATACATGGGAGAAGGTTATGAGATGAATATTAATCTTATTACTACTAATATTAATTATTTAAACTATTTTTAAGTTTTTAAAAATGTCCAAAACCATTCTGATCCTTCTTCACCCTTTTAAACACATAAAATCAGTTAGCAGGTTTGTGCTTAGTACAACCATCTTAAGAAATTTCAAGCCAAATGACCTTGGGAGGTGAAAGTAAACTCAGATAGATTCATTTACATAATTTTTTTTAAATTATTTGTCAATAATTATTTATGAATCATAACTAACAAGTTGAATATGTGGTTTTCCTCACTATTTCCCATACCCTATAAGTTCTACTTTTGTATAGATAGTTTCATACAATCCAATTTATAATATTGGTTCCATAGACTATTTAATCCATACTATAATGTTTTTCATTCTTGGTTTCATTTTTCAAGGTGTTTTTCTAAGAAAATCATCTCATTTTGTAGGAAGGTGCCACCATGTGATGTCTCAGTCAAGTTTCCTTGTTTACAGAATGTTTGGTTATCTACATAGGTCTACTATTAATAGTATATAATGCTTCACATGTCTAAATTACATAATTATCACCTATTACATGTTTTTACTCATAACATTATTCTTTGATCAAACTTTTAGTTTTGTCATACTCATAGTTAGCTCTTTACCCACTCTCATTTGCAGTCATAAGGAATCATGTGTATGGAGCCTATTTAACATGATTCATGGAAGTGTAGTGAAATATAAATATGTTTATCATACTATCATATCAGGAAAATCAATTAAAAATCCTTCACTTGGTAGAAGAAGGGATTGTGATAGTTAGCACAATCATACACATAGTCATATAATAGAGAGACACACCTATAGGTGCCTATAGGAAGTGAAGAAATAAAAATGAGGTGTGTGAACTCATCTCAAGATCTAAAAAATAATAATTTTTCATTTAGATACATTAAGGAGAGATCAAAATGAGTACATAGATCATTTCATGCTTATTGCTTGCATACAACTTAAAATGCACTTACAAGTGCTCTTAGGGAGGAAGTCATGTTGAAAAGGAAGTATTGACACTTGTTTCAGATCATTTAAAGTGTGAAGAGTGAATTTGGAGGTATTTTGATAATATTATAACCCATTTAAAGTTAAATTTAATGCACATTGTCCACACGCATCCTCACTACCTGTATGTGAAAATGTCCACCTATAGGTGGCACCACAGAGTTATGAAGGTGCTTGTACGAAGAAATTAGAGCATGGGAAAACCTTCTTAGGAGTCCTAAAATGTGTTTCTGATCATAATAAACCTATTTTAAGTGTGAAGTTGTAAAATGTAATTTTAAATAACCTTCTAACATTAGATTACTAAATTTAGGGGCATTTTCCCTAAAAGGTGAATATAGAGGTCTAGGTATTTTTGTCAAAGTAATATAACAAAATTACTAAGAATATTGGTGCATCTAAGTTACAATGTATTGTATTCTCCACATAGGATTTCAAATTGAAAAAATAAGAAAGTTTTTTGGTCATATGGTTTTCATGCTCTAGGAGTCCAAAGATGAACTTTTATGCACTAATTTTAGGTAGTGAAATCTATAAGTTTGAACCCCAAAGATACTTAGTCACCTAAGGGATGTAAAACTAGACCATGTTTACATGATTAAAAGGTTATAAATAGTTTAAAGGATCATTTTAAATCTATAATATCATCAAAATGAGATGATATACTATGTTTTAGGTCCTATACCCACCTACAAGTTTCTCTTGCCTAAGAGGTTGACCTACAGCTCACTGCAAACTATCACAGTCCATAGTGTGATGTTAAGTATGAATAATTACAAAAAATAGGAATAATATCATCTCAAATTTATTATTAATACCTTATATGGTCCCCATGGTTTTTATGTCATATTTTTTAAAGATAAAAGTCATCTACAAGATACTATTTGTCCCAACATAGTTGACTATGTTGACCTATATAGACAGTGAGTAAATTTGAGGTCATAAATGTTGGTAATGATTAAGGATGAGATAAATTGGTCCAAAAAAGTATAAAATTATCCTAAAATACTCTAAATAGGTTTTTAGACACTATACCCAAGGTTCAAAAAAGCATGATCACCTATAGGTTCCCCTCTAAGACAAAAAACATAGTCAGACCTAATGAAGCCAAACCATGGTTGAAGATGTAGGAATATATGATGAGGGTTGTTTAAACATGATAAAAAAATTTAAAATGAAAATTTTCACCCCATGATGAACCACTATCATGGATATATGGGAATAAATAACTCCAATCAATCATACACAATCTAGGGTAAAAAATCATGCACATAGTCTACCTTCAAGGGGTCTATTTTGGGTTTTATAGGAGTCGGAAGGTTTAATGACCTGATAAACTTCCCAATTTTTGTGAAAATTTTATCCATAAATTATTTAATCCCCTCCAACATTTGGTTTGTCTATACAAATAGGGTAAGTTCCCTCTATTTTGTCTCAAATAGAGGACACTCCCTTTGTGACCAAACCCTGTAGTCTTGAAGAAAGGGGTATAAAGGAATGGACCAGGAGATAAGTAAACCTTGAAAAATGTGTGTAAATTTAGAACACACATAAAAAAAATTATATACCTTAAACAAAATTATGAAATTCAACAGGGTGCTTTTTACCCTCAAGTATGCAAATAGGCATATTATGTAGGGTTTAAGCCTAGTGCCCAAATGGGAGGTCAATGTTATTTATAGAATTAGGTGGGAATTATAAATTATTATATAATGTTTATATATTAATTATAGATTTTTTAAATGTTAAAAATTATATATAAAGCACAAGGAATCCATTTTTGAGCTCAGATACAACTCAAGGGTATGTAGAAAATAAGGAAAGGCTCGAGTAAGCAACTTGAGATGTTCACATCTCCTTTGAAAAATTTCATGGAGATATAATAAAATTGGAGGGGTTTATATGGGTATTTAAAATCAATATTTTGTAATTTTTTGGAAACTATAATGTCATAACTTTATGAACAAAGATTAAGAGCAAAAAGGACCTAAAACCCCACTAAACCCTAGATAAGGACATAATTTGGAAAAGGAGCATGGAGAGATATCAAAATAGTATGGAATGACCATGAAATTGGATTTAATTGATATATGAATATTAAGGGATACTCTCCATCCTTTTGGACTATATATAATTATACAAATGGAGTAAAAAACAAGATTTTTCATGACATTTTTTGTGTTTTTGTAGGTTCTAAGAAGAGTATGAAGATTAAAATCACATGGGAGGAAAGCTTAAGAATTAAGATAAATAACCATGTCCATTTTATTATTTATAACAACTTATAGGTTCATTAATGAAATATCTCATATTAGATAGTTAGAACTGACATAGTGAACATGATAGTGAGAACGGTGAAAGCTTCAAGTAAGTTGCTTTTAAGGTGTGTCTGATGAATCTAAGGCCATGGATGGAATTAAAACATGTAATTAACTCCATTTTATGTATTTTTGTGTAAAAATAAATCCAATTTTGAGGCCAAGTGTGAGGGTTATTGAAAAAGGAGTTTCTTTGATTGTAATCAATGATGTCTCACTTTTAGAGGGATCTAGATGATTAGGAATATAGCCAATGCATAAAAGAGCATGTATAAAAATCATTCCTCTTAGTCCAATCATGATATATATCCATATTTAGTTTTTAGATGTTCCAATAGGGGTAAATGATGAAAGTAGTTTCCCAGACTAGCAAAAAAGACTTCATGACACATTACAAGAGTTTCATGATTTGGGGTGCCACTTATCTCTTCTAACTTTACATGATAAATTTCACATTATCTTCTCATGCAAATATAACTCCTTTTTTCATATTTAAAATTGTCCTTTTGACCTTTGGACTTCTTTATTCTCTTCTCCCTCTCAATTTCTATAATAAATAGCCATTTTGGATATTGTAAGAATCTTCCACTTGAGTATGGTGAAGCCCTACTCATTTTCATACCATGGATCAATAAAGACTACTAATTTTACCTCTTATATGACTATTCATAGTGTGTTCATTTGAATTATTCATCTTGATTAGTGATGAATATTGTTTCCTTAGCATTATTGTCTCATTATCTCACCTATTTACATCTTGAAAGATTCTTTGTGTAGGTCATGTGAAGTGTTCTATGAAGTGTCAAGGTTGAGTAAGTTAATCTATTCAATAGTGCCATTCTAGGTCTCTTGTCAAATCCTCCTATCATAAACATTCATCACAACCTCATAATGAAATAATGATGTGAGAATATTTAGATTAGAGAAGTGTATGCTTATTTACTCTCTTTGTCTCATGTGTGACATGCATTTGGTTGGTAGTTATCAATTAATTTGGTGTATCACCACCTTTAGGATATTTTACTTTTAGTTTTCTCTCTTTTCCTTAAAATAATAGGTGTATTAATGATCAAAAAGTGGTACATCAATGGATCTATCCCTATCTATATATTTACCTCATTCTTAGGCTACCCATAGCTTAAAGGTGTTTCAATTACCACTTAGATGAGGAGAGTTGAGACATCTCCTCAAGGGGTGAAAATCCAAGTGACAACATTAACATTGTCTCAAAATTTTACAATTTTTTTATTCTCCATTAAAATGACCCACACATTCACTCTATTTTACCTCTACTATATCTATCTTAGTGTCCTCCTGGCTAAGGAATAAAAGTAATTTTATATTGAGTAACCTTTTGTATAAATATACTCGAGTTAAAACATAACACATTGATTCAAATTTTATTATGTTCTTATCATTATGTGTAGTATTTTATTGGATAGAATCCTTAAATAACAAGTTGTATGCATCACTTTGCCATTTTAAATTTACTACACTGTGTGTACATCCAAAACATATACATATACTATAATAAATGGTGAATGTTGGGATTACCATATATTTAAAATTGCATCATAATCAATTATTTTCAATAGTAATCATATAAGTTACATTATCCATGGCATAAAATTTTTTATTTTATTTAAGAGACATGGTTCCTATAAAAAAAAAGGGAGAAAAGTGTCCTTAATACCTTACCATTTCTATGTAGGGGATAAAATTTTCCTATTTTCTATGATAAATGTATAAAATTTGATTAACCACATTATAAAAATCCCCATATACTCAAATATATTTTATTTGTAATGTGAATGTAGTATACAATCTAAGTATTAGTGCGTCATATTCTA